>JAKOGI010000252.1:422500-819990 GCA_029747015.1 Carnegiea gigantea | reverse complement strand
ACAAAATAGGATATTATGTGATAAAATGACAATATTATTCTTAAATGCATATTTTTCAAAAGGGTATGCTGATGAATGAGAAATGCACATTTATCCAAATGATTAGTGTGAAACAATTTCACAATTGCGCATAATTACGTATGATTTAATCAATTTTGTAAATATGTTTTCGGAAAAAGGGTTCAGATGATAACTTTTAATTTACATATCACAAGTTCTTTGCTTGGGTTAAGTTTGGACTAGGCTGACATAGGTGTAAAGCGGTCAGATCGGATTAAATAAATCATCAATTGTATCAATATTTAGAGGATCAAATGTTGGATTTAGGTTGTGAGATTTTTTTTTAATAAGCGTTATATCATATGTCAGAATAAGTCCAGTTCTAGTTGAAACATACTGGTTTTAATCAATCAATGAGATCTAGTTTAAGCAGTGTTCAATGCGTCTTTCATATAGAAGATCCTACCTTGAATATGAGGATGCATTTCCCTCATAAAGGAAGAGTTCCACTCAACAGTTCTATCCGGCCAGTCAGCCAGATTTGTTCACGCTATAATTTGTTACCCTCCTTTTAATTTGTACTTGTCAGTACCATTAAATCGAACCATGAAAAATGGAGGCTCATTTTACCATTAGAAAGCATACTGTCAACCTATATCAGGTTGGCTTCACACCTATTTTTATAAGTTTGGTTTTAAATAGCCTTAACTAGTCTAAATGGTTGATTCAAGATATTAGCAGGTATAGTTAAAGCAAGTAACTAGAGGATCAAAGGAGTGTGTTTGTCATATGAAAGGGGGGCACGAATCATAACACCACCACTATCACCTCCCAGTGTAGGTCCCGCTTTTGCGGAGTCTGAAGAGATCTAGATGTAGACAACCTTACCTCCACAGGCATCTCTACCCATAGAGAGGCTGATTTCAAAAGACCCACAAAAAATAATTTTGTGAAAAGATTTTAAAGAAGAAGTTAAAGATAAGTAGCAGGTAATAAACTAATAAATACTAATAAAACAGGTGACAATAACTATGCAAAATCTAAATATAACATTTTAGAGGAAAGGACTATATCTTAATAAACAGATTTAGGCTCCATAAGCAGCAACTTATGTGGAACATGAGCCACTAGTGTGCACTTAGCAATTAATTTTCTTAAACAAAATATATTTATTCTATTATTTTAAATCCTATATTCGTTTGAATTTGATATATTTTGTAAGTGACTTTTTTATTTACAACTTCAATGTGCTAATTATTGCTTCTCACCAATGTTAAACTTTGAAACATTGATCAAAAACATTAGGAAATTAAGTAACAAACAAATGAAAAAATTAAAACTAATTAGCACACCCAAATAATTCTCATAAGTTCAATGACAGCTCAGTTGGAATTGTCAGAAAATGCTTCCTAGATTGGGATTGGCATCAAAATGTTTGTAAACTTTGTGCAAGGAAAAACTTTTCAGATGATGACTAAACCCTTCATCAACACTACTCATCTATTTCTTTTTTCTTAATACCTTTGTCTTTCTTCCTTAATCATCTTTATTGACATGACACCTCACCTGAAATCTGAATCCAACCCCCACTAGTTATTAATTAATTTAATTAATTATTAAGTTTTAAGGCCAATCTAGATGCTTACCTAATGTAAAAAGATACTGATGTCACATGCTTGTAATTTGGATCACTTAAATTAATTACAGTTTTAATTATCACTAATTAAAATAAATTATACTCAAATTAAGTATGATTGGCAAGACTATTTTGGAACTGAGAGGATATAACAGGTCTGATCAATTGGTTGAGGGTACTTATTAACCTTAAATCAAAGTTTAAATTCGAGTTCTGTGAATAATAAAAATATGATTGAGAGAATAAGTTAACTCTTAATTATCATAGAGGGTCTAAGATTTCACAAGAGAGAGGGAAAAAAAACACTTCCAAAATTATCTTAATCATATAATACTACCTAATTGGTATTATACACAGGCTGTATAGATCATTCTACCCACATGCAATTGGGATCTTTAAAAGCCTGTGATGTTGTATTGTTATAAGGTCACCATTACTCCCACATGTAATCACATGCAAAGTTTTAACTAAAATACATAGTATTTTTACCATTAATTTTGGCATGTAATATTTAATTAAATCCTATTATATATAAATAGAAGATTTGGAGCTTCCTTCTACTTTCTAGCTTGATATGTCTGTGAAATTAAGGAAAAATTAAAACGTGAATTCATTTTATGGCCATATTTGGTAACAACGTTTTGGGTAGCATTTAGTGTTTTGATCAGATCAATATACTAATTAGTTAATTTTTAGTATTTGATAAACTAATATTTTGACTGGCATTTCAAGTAGCATTTAGCATTTTAAGTAGCGTTTTTGAAAAACTTATAGTATTAACGTTTGACATTTAAATTTTAAAAGTAGCATTTCATATTTTTTAGCAAAAAAATATCATTTAGAAATTTTATATAGGAAAATTATCTATATCTTTTTATGTCAATTTACATTAATAAGCTCGCAGAATAGCTAAATTTACCGAACACACTAGTTTCAACCGCTAATCTAAACAGCTATCTGCTAACGGTTAAATTAGAAACGCTTTCCGCTAAGCTATCTGCTACCTAAACCGCTATCCGCTACCTAAATTAGGGGTGAGCAAAAAAAACCGAAACCAAAAAACCGAAAAACCAAACCGATCGAAAAACCGATTAACCGGTTTGATTTTTCCAAAAAATTCGGTTTGGTTAACCGAACCGAAAAAATTTTACGGTTTCGGTTTCGGTTCCGATTGGCCATTTGAGATTCAGTTAGCCGAAACCAAAACTTACACTTTTATTAAAAAAATAAATTTTATATTGGTCAAGTGTAGATTTCATAATTATTAAAAATAAGACTAAACATACAATAATGTATAAATTAATATTTGGTGTCTTAAATAGTTAAATTAATTAAAAAAAGAGTGAAAATTGAAAATTAACAATTTAAATCAACGGTTAACCGGTAATCGAACCAAAATCCGATTAATCGAGTTTTTCGGTTCAGTTACGGTTCACATTTTTGCTAAACCGAAGAATTCGGTTAACCGATTTTCGGTTGACCGAAAGTTTCAGTTTGGTTTTCGGTTCACAATTTTTACGAACCGACTTTCCGGTGAACCGAAATTCTGGTTAACCCGTTTTGATCATCCCTAACCTAAACAGCTAATTTTACCTAACAGGGCCTATGTTGACATCAATTTGGAAAGCAAATAGTATAAAAAGTTTTATCTCCAGTGGCAAAATTGAAGATAATTTTTTTTGGGGGGGAGGGGGAAATTAAAACTATCATATCACGTAATCATTGTTAGCTTTGTCGGTAGGTTTTGAATCACATTTTTAAGATGTTGGCTTAATTAGTTAATTTCTACCTTAAATTTTTAGTAAGTTTTTGAAAAACTCCAAAATGACAAAAATGAGGAAGAGCCCTTCATAATTGCACTTAATTACTTTTACTATTTTGATGTGGACCAATGTAGGGAGTGCATAGTTTCAAACCCTTATAAAGTTGTGCTTTTTAGTGGTGATGGCCTAGTATTATTGGACATTCCTGTGATATATAAAGCCCTTTTTTACATAGCCTGTTCATAATAATTGATAACAGTATTATTTGGTGAATTTAGTACTACGTGGTTGAAGAATATCAGAAGGAAACACACTTTAAAAAACTAAGAAATTTATGAACATCAATAGAAACAAGACTTTACTGCCAACTACAACAGTTCAAAAATGTGTAATTTGCTAGAAAATGGGGATTTGAAACATTGAGTTATAAGAAATGATGTATAAAGTTGTGGATTTTTGTGGGTTTACAGACGATAAAATATTTTTATATCATAAAATTCTATTATTAAACAGACGAAATCCAAATTATTTTACCTACCTCATAAATTGGGATTGACCCACGTGTTGTCTTTCTCCATATTGATTATTTTGTAAAAGGGCTATTGTGTCTTTTCAAATTAATTTTCACTTAGTTGGTCCAAGGCAATGAGAATATGAGACAATAATTGTAAACGTAGACTCTGTTCTCTTCGTAGTTTAATGGACCCAACTCACTCTTTTCCACTCTCATTCACTTTTTTCCCATTTCCCACATTTTTCCACACTTTAAGAAAAATACCACTCTTTTCCACTTCTTTCCACTTTCATCCACTTTCACCTACTCCTTCCCACTCCCACATATATTGTTTTTCATATTTTGATAACTTTTATAATTTATGTAATTGTGCGTACGAATAGTCTGATAACAGTTATGACAAGTTTTATTTATTTTTCGGATGTTATGGAAATATTTGTTAGTCGTGTCCGAAATTGTAAATGACATAATTTTTGTTATATATATTGAAGAAATAATAATTTTTTCTACTTTATTAAGCAAACATTAGTTTGTGACTGGTAGATATTTTGGGTTTGATTCTGCATATAGAAGAGATTCTTAAATTTTGTTTTTTTTTTTTTGGCATTGGTTACGAAATATTTATTATAGGTCACCAAAGCATGGATGGTTGTTGCTATGTATGTAACATATTTATTTTTCATTCATCGTAATTTGGGGCCAAATTTGCAAATATTTTTTTCCAGCATAATGAAGAAACATGTAATTTTTTTAGCGTTGTTTGTAATTTGTGACAGGAAGTGCAGGTGTATTGCATGTGTATTTTGAGCAGATATTTTTTTTCATGTGCATTAGTAGCAAAATATTGGAAGTTCTTCACACAAATTGCAGATGATTATTTTTCATGTACTGAGGGCTTGTTCTTTTCATTGGAAAATATGGTTTGGTAAATAGGTAAAATTAATTAAGATTAGTAGAAATGGGTTAAAGTAGGTTGAAGTGGATATTTTTTTATTAAAATTGGTTGAAGTAGATTAAAGTGTGTATTTTTTGTTGAAGTGGGTTGAAGTCGATTGAAGTGGGTTGAATTTTTTTTTTTTTTTGGGTGTGTGATGGATAGAAATTGATTAAAATAGTGGACACTGGGTTGAAATGGGCCGAAATTGATTGAAGTTAGTTGAAATGGGTTAAAGTTGGTTAAAGTTAGTATTTTTTATTGAAGTTCGTGAAATGAGTTGATGCGGGTTGAAGTTGGTTGAGGTTGGTAAATTTGAATTTACCAACGAAAAGAACAAGGCCTGAACATATATATATTTTTTTCGTTCTTCGTATTTGGTTAGTATATGGAAAAAAAAATACATCCGTAATTTGTTTTATGAATAACAAAATTACAATTTTTTTGGGTAATAACGGCCACAAGACAATATTTCGTGCATGAGTCAACACAGAAAAATATTTTTTTCATTCTAAAAGAATTTTTTATCATCGATAATTACTATCATAGATAAAAGATTGCATTAAAAACATAAAATATGTAACTTACATCAACTCTCCTATTTCATTCAACTTCTTCCTACTCATTTCCCCCTTTCCCACACTTTAAAAAAAAATACCACTCATACTCACTCTCACTCACTCCTTCCCCCTCCTCTCCCACTCTTACCTATTCCACACTTGCAATTTTCCAACAAAAAGAACAGGGCCGTATTTACACATATTTAGAAATAACCATAAGTTGGTGTGGATTAAATGAAACATGTCCATGTTCACATATATCTTATTAATCAACGTCCAACAAACGAAAATTTAATATCTAAAATCTTCAAACTATGAAGCTCATTTGTTCGTTTTCTTTTTTTAACATTATTTTCTTTTTGGTATTACTTTGTTCCTTTCTTTACGTGACAAATTCTAGTGTGCGACGGTCTTATTGAGATATTATTGTGAGACTGCTTACGTGATAAAATATTTTTCCTTTAAATTTATGTGACATTTAATAAATGTGCGAGACATTTCATGATATAATTAAGTTATCGTGAGACAGTCTCATACAAGACTTCCTGCAAATATAATATAGTACATTGTCATTACGAACCAATCAAATTGTACGATTTGAATATATAAGCTTTAGGAAAAAAAAAAAAAAGAAAACTTAAGTTATTAGCTGTTGTTCCCTTTTATTTAGAAGCTCAAAAGTTATATTACTCATTTCTCAACACTATTAGGAATTATCTATTGATATACTTAAATCAATAATTTACACTCCACAGTTAGCACACTCCTTGAAAGACATATACCGCTAGATAAATGTGTTACATAAATATCATCGTATAAATAAATAAATAATAATGCAACGTTCATAAAAACAATAAAAGTAAAGTAAAAAATAAAAAATAAATTGTTAATTACATCGAATTCTAATAAATTCATTTTCATCAATATAAATTTAAGTTATATATTATCATTGCCACTCATGCACATAGAATCCCTTAATTAAGGCATGATGGTGGATTGCATTTTTTCCCTGGAATTTCTTCTCTTGTAGCCGGATTGCATTTCTAATGTACCGACTGGTTAAGTTTGACATGAAATTCACAGGTTTTTTTATGTGATGTGGATGATGTTCAGCATATTTCTGATTAGTATACCTTACTAAACCACACAAAACCAATGCCAGATCCTCACCTGTCATGCTGGCAAGTCTTGAGGAGAGTAAAATTTATGCAACCTTACGACTACAATGTACAGTAGAGGAATGGTTTCTACTAGATTTGGACAGCATCCATCTGTGCATTGCTTGCCACTTCAAAATAAGTTGACGCAATTTAGTGTGATGTTTTGCCCTAGTCCAATTAACTCCAGCCGAAAAAGGACTCCAATATTGACTCTTTGGGCTGCCTATAACATGATGAATTCTTGCGAATGATATGTAATTTGCTACTCCTTCATTCGTCGGTGTTTTGCAAGATACTGTTGTTAAGCAAATGGTATGATATAAAATAAACACCTGCTGGAAGAAGATGATAATAAGTTCCATTCACACAGCTAATGGAAGCATTGTCTGACCCAAATCCGACATAAAAGTTATGGAGTTTAAGCTCACCATTGTGGAACAAGCTATTGCGGAGCATTGTGCTGTGAAAAAACTCAATGTACACTATGGTCAGCTCCATGGTCCCCTTGGCCACTCAGACACTTCAATTGTTGCATGTGCTTTTTTCAGCTTCTAAGAAGCTTCTAAATTCCTGTGGTAAATAAACCTTTTCCCATAGTTTGCCTCTGGAAATTTGCAAGACCTCAATCTGTCTTGGTAATTATATGAAATATTGGTAAACAATGTAGAAATGTAGAGTTAAATTTACCTACCGAAAGTTTTGGTTCGGTTTTCGGTTCACAATTTTTACGAACTGACTTTCCGGTTAACCGAAATTCCGGTTAACTGGTTTTGATCACTCCTAACCTAAACAGCTAATTTTACCGAAGATGACTTATGTTGACGTCAATTTAGAAAGCAAATAGTATAAAAAAGTTTTACCTCCAGAGACAAAATTGAAGATAATTTTTTTTTTGGCAAATTAAAACCATCATATCATGTAATCGTCGTTGGCTTTGTCGGTAGGTTTTGAATCACATTTTTAAAATGTTGGCTTAATTAGTTAATTTCTACCTTAAATTTTTAATAAGTTTTTGAAAAACTCCAAAATGACAGAAATGAGCAAGAGCCCTTCATAATTGCACTTAATTACTTTCACTACTTTTGTTGTGGACCAATGTAGGGAGTGCTTATAAAGTTGTGCTTTTTAGTGGTGATGGCCTAGTATTATTGAACATTCCTGTGATATACGACAACCCTTTTTTACATAGCCAATACATAATAATTGATAACAGTATTATTTGGTGAATATTTAGTACTATGTGGTTGAAGAATTTCAAAAGGAAACACACTTTAAAAAACTAAGAAATTTATGAACATCAATAGAAACAAGACTTTACTGCCAACTATAACAGTTCAAAAATGTGTAATTTGCTAGAAAATGGGGATTTGAAACATTGAGTTACAAGAAATGACGTATAAAGTTGTGGATTTTTGTGGTTTTAAAGACGATAAAATATTTTTATATCATAAAATTCTATTATTAAATAGACGAAATCAAAATTATTTTACCTATCTCATAAATTGGGATTGACCCACGTACTTTCTTTCTCCATATTGATTATTATGTAAAAGGGCTATTGTGTCTTATCAAATTAATTTTCACTCAGTTGGTCCAAGGCAATGAGAATATGAGACAATAATTGTAAACATAGGCTCTGTTTTTTTCGTAGTTTAATGGACCCAACTCATTATTTTTCACTTTCACCCACTTTTTTCGCCTTTCCTACATCTTCCCACACTTAAAAAAAAATACTACTCTTTCCCACTTTTTTCCACTTTCATCCACTTTCACCTACTCCTTCACACTCCTACATATATTGTTTTTCATATTTTGAAAATTTTTATAATTTATGTAATTGTGCGTACGAATAGTCTGATAATAATTATGAAAAGTTTTATTATTTTTCGGATGTTATGAAAATATTTGTTAGTCGTGTCCAAAATTGTAAATGACGTAATTTTTGTTATATATATTGAAGAAATAATAATTTTTTCTACTTTGTTAAGCAAACATTAGTATGTGACTGGTAGATATTTTGGGTTTGATTCTGTATATAGAAGAGATGCTTAAATTTTGGTTTTTTTATTTGGCATTGGTTATGAAATATTCATTATAGGTCACTAAAATATGGATGGTTGTTGTTATATATGTAACATATTTATTTTTCGTTCATCGTAATTTAGGGCCAAATTTGCTAATATTTTTTTCCAGCATAATGAAGAAACGTGTAATCTTTTTAGCATTGTTTGTAATTTGTGACAAGAAGTGCAGATATATTGCATGTATATTTTGAGTAGATATTTTTTTTTATGTGCATTAGTAACAAAATATTAGAAGTTCTTCACACAAATTGTAGATGATTATTTTCCATGTACTGAGGGCCTGTTCTTTTCATTGGAAAATATGGTTTGATAAATAGGTAAAATTGATTAAGATTAGTAAAAATGGGTTAAAGTAGGTTGAAGTGAGTATTTTTTTATTGAAGTTGGTTGAAGTAGATTGAAGTGTATATTTTTTGTTGAAGTGGGTTGAAGTCGATTGAAGTTGGTTGAATTTTTTTTTTTTTTTTTTGTGTGTGATGGATAGAAATTGATTAAAATAGTGGACAATAGGTTGAAGTGGGCTGAAGCTGATTCAAATTAGTTGAAGTGGGTTGAAGTTGGTTAAAGTTAGTATTTTTTATTGAAGTTCATGAAATGAGTTGATGCGGATTGAAGTTAGTTGAGGTTGGTAAATTTGGATTTACCAACGAAAAGAACAAGGTTTGAACATATATGTATTTTTTTCGTTCTTCGTATTTGGTTAGTATATGGAAAAAAATACATCCGTAATTTATTTTACGAATAACGGAATTACAATTTTTTTGGGTAATAACGGTCACAAAACAATATTTCGTGCATGAGTCAGCACAGGAAAAATATTTTTTTCATTCTAAAAAAATTTTTTATCATCGATAATTACTATCATAAATAAAAGATTACATTAAAAATATAAAATATGTAACTTACATCAACTCTCCTATTTTATTCAACTCCTTCCTACTCATTCCCACTTCTTCCCACTCCTTCCCCCCTTTCCCACACTTTAAAAAAATATCACTCCTACCCACTCTCACTCACTCCTTCCCCCCCTTTTCCACTCCCACCCATCCCACACTTGCAATTTTCCAACGAAAACAACAGCTGAACAGGGCCGTATTTACACATATTTAGAAATAACAATAAGTTGGTGTGGATTAAATGAAACATGTCCATATTCATATATATCTTATTAATCAACGTCCAACAAACGAAAATTTAATATCTAAAATCTTCAAACTATGAAGCTCATTTATTCGTTTTCTTTTTTTAACATTAATATTTTCTTTTTGGTATTACTTTGTTCCTTTCCTTACGTGACAAATTCTAGTGTGCGACGGTCTCATTGAGATTTATTGTGAGACTGTTTACGTGATAAAATATTTTTCCTTTAAATTTATGTGATAGGTAATGAATGTGTAAGACATTTTATGATATAAGTTATCGTGAGACTGTCTCGTACAAGACTTCCTGCAAATATAATATAGTACATTGTCATTACCAACCAATCAAATTGTACGATTTGAATATATAAGCTTTAGAAGAAAAAAAAAAGGAAAACTTGAGTTATTAGCTGTTGTTCCCTTTTATTTAGAAGCTCAAATGTTATATTACTCATTTCTCAACACTATTAGGAATTATCTATTGATATACTTAAATCAATAATTTACACTCCACAGTTCGCACACTCCTTGAAAGACATATACCGCTAGATAAATGTGTTATATAAATATCATCGTATAAATAAATAAATAATAGTACAATGTTCACAAAAACAATAAAAGTAAAGTAAAAAATAAAAAATAAATTGTTAATTACATTAAATTCTAATAAATTCATTTTCGTCAATTTAAATTTAAGTCATATATTATCATTATATTGCCACGCATGCACATATAACACATTCAACTCCTTTTTATCTCTCCCTAACCTTCTTTTCCCTCTCTCACCAGTTAATTTTTGAATTGAGCATATCATTATCCAACACACCCCCCCCCCCCCCCCCCCCCCAAAAAAAAAAAAAACACCCAAAAAAAACCATCATTAGCCTTTTGTTTTCAAATTCTCCAGCTATAAAAGTAAAAAATTCGCAAAATAAAAAAACTCAAATAAAAAACGTAAAATTACATTTATACCCTTTTTAACCAACTTACCGGTACCCTTATCTCTGTCTGTCTATATAAATCCAGCATTTATTTCATCAAAACAAGAAGAAAGAAAAAGAGGAGAGAGAAAAGAATCCCCTGTTCACAACTATGGCTGACCTTGTTGAGGTACCAACCACAATGCCAAAGATGATCACTTTTCTGTCTTCTCTCCTCCAACGCGTAGCCGAATTGAATGACCTCCACGGTCGATCACAGCCGCAGAAAGTGTCGGTCTTCCATGGCCTCACCCCCCCTACAATCTCAATTCAGAGCTACTTAGAGAGGATTTTCAAGTATGCCAATTGCAGTCCTTCTTGCTTTGTTGTTGCCTATGTTTATCTCGATCGGTTTTCGCAAAGACAGCCGTTGCTTCCCATCAATTCTTACAATGTTCATCGCTTGCTCATCACTAGTGTCATGGTTGCTGCCAAATTCATGGATGACTTGTAAGTTATGCTTTCAGAAATTTTTGTTGATTTCGTTGTTGGCTTAGCTCTGTTTTCCCCCTCGACTGAGTTTGGTGTAAAATTCTTCAAATTTTGAGGCAGTTGGCTGAATTATGGTCTTAGTTTTCTGGGTTTTTGATATTTTACGGATAAATTGTAAGTTATACATTGAAATGTTTCGGGCTGGGCTGTAAATGTAGTTGATCAGATGGGGCTTGCTCTGTTTTTCAAAATTGTTCAATTCTTTTGGGTTAAATATCTGAATGATGCTCTCAAATTTTTGGGTTTTTTGGCTTCATGAATTTTTTGTAAGTTTTACTCTCAGAATTTTCAAGATTTGTAGGAAATTTGGTTGATGGGTCGAAATTCTTCAAATCTTCTGCGTTAAATGGCAGAATTCTGGTCTCAAATTTTTGGTTTTTCTTTTTTTAAATTTTTGGACAAATTTAAATTTGCGCTTTGAAAATGTTCAAGGTAAATTCTCAATTTGGTTGATGTGTTTGCTCTGTTCTGTGTTTCATGATTGTGATTAGAAAATTCTTCCAAAATTTTGAGTTGGATGACTGAATTATGGGCTGAAAATTCTGGGTTTTTTCATATGTAATCAAAAATTTTAGTTTTGGGTTTACTATTGTACTTCACCACTGTTTCTCCTTCCCCTGTTTTTAGTTCTTTAAGAACTTCAGAATTTTGATTTCTGAATTTTGGGTCAATAACTATGAAGAATTCAGCAACAAGATTTTTTTATAGTGGATTTCATCTTAGTAGTGCCTCTCATGTAATTTTGGGCTGAATTCTTGATAATTTAGTTTTATATATATATATATATATATATATATATATATACACACACACACCAACAACAACAATGACAACAACAATAACTTCTAGTGTGGGTCTCGCTTTTGCGGGGTCTGGAGAGATCCAAGCGTAGGTAATCTTACCTTTACCGACAATCTTGTTCGTAGAGAGGCTGATTTCAAATATATATATATATATATATATATATATATATATATATATATATATATATATAAGTCTTGGATGGCATTTTAAAGATTTATTTCCTTTTTAATTTTGAAGATGTGGGGAATGCATGACCAGCTAAGTCCAGCTACATCAACTGTCACTTTGTTCCTGTAACAGTTAAAAATAATTTAATGAATATATCTCTCACCGTCACAGGGACAAGGTCCTTTCACATGGGAGATTCCCTATTCAATTCATGGAATAATTTCATAATTTAGGTAGTTATTAATCAAAATTAATTTCCCCTAATCTTTTTTATTCTATTGTCCTCAACTCAAACAATTTTCTACCGTTGTAACTTTTCAGGTATTACAACAATGCATATTATGCCAAGATTGGAGGAATTAGCATTGCGGAAATGAACTTCCTAGAAGTGGACTTCTTATTCGGTTTAGGGTTTCATCTAAATGTGACCCCAAATACATTTCACTCCTATTGCTCTTCCCTCGAGAGAGAAATGCTGCTAGCTCAACCCCCGCTTCATGTCATCATTTCCGATTCCAATTCCTCGTTAACTATGGCGAAATCTGTTAACCTAATTCACTCTTGTTACAATGAAGACGACTCCAACTCTTATAATCACCAGCAGCAACAACACCAACAATTAGCTGTTTAGCTAATTAATCCCTAGGAATTAGATCTAAATTGTGCTTAGCTTTCATAGAGATAGTCTCTATATCTCTCTCTCTTCTTCTCTTTTTCTCTCCCTTACATGGGTTGGTGGAATGAGAACATGCATGGCATTTTTCAATTATCTTGTCATTTGGTTTCTTTTTCCTTTTTTTGGGGGGGGGGGGGGGGGGGATTTTTGGATGTCAAAATTTAGCTAGTAATAGTAAATATTTGTTTGTACATGGGAAGGTGAGGTTTTGTTTTCTTTACAGACTGGCTAGTGAAGTTTTTGTTTTTTTACAAGTAGTATGTGTGGTGCAAGCTAGCAATTATTCATTTTTCAATTTCTTGTACAAGTTGCAGTTAGAGATACCTTGTCTCCATTGCTCAACCAAGCTAAGATTCCAGGTTTTTGGGGGGTCCTTTAGCTTCTTGTACTTATATAAGCTAACTTATCCTCTTATCACTGCTCACCTTTTGCACCTAACTTTCAAGCAAACAAATTCACTCCTTAGCAATGTTCATGTGGGGTTTCATTGTCACACCACATTGCTACTAGTGCCTATATTGTTGTCATGCATGCATTTTGTTACATAGAGGGGAATGTGGAGGGAGTGTAGAATAGCTAACATTTCGCACCTTGATCTTCTATATAGGAAGGTCATTCTTATGTTTTCGGGTACCCCTTGCGTGCTCTAATCGAGCTAGTTATTGGGTTAAAATTTAGTAGATACATATAATTCATAGGATCTTACCAACACAAACCACAATATCTTGTATGCTGGTTTTGTATGAGTCAAGTACTCAAGTTAATTAACCGTACCCAATTTGATGAAATATTTATAGTCATTTATATTAGATCCAGATTCAACACCACCTAAACAATATTTATTGCTATTGCAAAAGAAAATAGAAAAAAAAAAGTTGTGAATTATTCCACCTACATTAAGAACTGTAATTATTTTATTCTTTTTTTTTGGTGTTTTTTGGGGGGAGGGGGGTGTTGAGTGTAGGGTGGAGTGAGGGTTTTGGGTGGTTTATTAGCTGAGAAAAGCCCCATGAGTGACCCAAAAGCCAAGAAGAAAGAACTAAGGGAAGTGTGGTGTAGGGGGTAAATAAGGGTAGAGAAGACAAAGACAATATATTATATATGTAATGGGTCTGGTGAAAATGGACAGGTAGTGAAGGCCTAGGCGTTGGGACATAAGGCATGTGAATCACAGCTGGGGCATGTGCTTGTAAGGCCATTCAGACATTTTCCTACTTGAAAAAGACATCAAAACTGAACAGGGTTTTTTTTTTTCAATTAAAAAATGAGTCATGATCATGACCCCTATTCTTTTTTTTAAAAAATAAAAAAATGGAGGGAGGAAAAGAAATGCACTTGTAGTTTACCAATTATTGGCTTCCAAAAATTTGTAATGTTTCTTCCAATTCATCATTGCTAAAAAAACCTTCTTTAATTTCCTGTCTAGAATTATGTAGGAAAGGAAACCGGTTCCATTGCAAATAAAGGGAAAATACTTGTACAAACATTCAAATTAATCTTGACATAACAAGTAAATTGAGTGGTTGGAGTGTTTGAGACAGTAGTGCTAACAGGGGAGGATGAATACTGATAAGTAAAATTCCATATATGATATACGTGCCATTGCCATCCATGATTGTTCAGGCCTTCTTGGTCTCCCCCCCCCCCCAAAAAAAACTTCGGATTTCAGGGAATTGGAAATCAAAATTGGCCAGGTTTGGTCACCTTAGTTTGGTTATGGATTAACATATCTTTTTGCAAGTGTATATGGCTCGATTACGTTATCCCTGAATAAAAACTTGATAAAACTTGCCTAATTTGCCACATACATAATTAGTTTTTCTACACTTGTTATGGAGAGCCTTGCTATTCCATCTTTTAGTTATCTAGAAACTCCAACTTAGACTACTCAAATTATTCAAAATTTCTAAGCAAAACTATCTCACATTGAGTTGTTTTAAAACTGTTGATGTAACACGTAATAGGATCAAAGCTAGATGAAATAGGAGCCATGTATTTGCATACACTATTTTTGCATCTCAAAGCTAGATGAAACTAACAGACAAGACATTGCATCTCATAATAAATTTTTGCAATTGTCCCATTCATATACACTATTTGTTTAAAGAACTTGGGTTACCAACGTACCATGTCCTTGGGTGATCCATGTTCATCTAATGATTAAAGATATTTTTATCACTTCTCTGTCATTATTACATCTTCTCCCCTTTATTTTTGTCCCACAAACAATCTTATCACTATTATACATGTCAAAGTGTAATGAATTCCAATGAACCAATGCACTAAAGGCTGTTCTTTTCGTTATGAAATAAGAGTCGAAAAATGAGCGAAATTGATTAAAATAGGTTGAAATAGATATTTTTTTTGTTGAAATGGGTTAAAATATGGCGAAGTGTATTGAAGTTGGTATATTTTTTATATGATGGGTAGAAGTTGGTTAAATTAGTGAATTAAAGTGAGTTAAAATTGGTTGAAGTGAGTTGAAATTAGTATTTTTTAATTGAAATTCGTGAAGTGGGTTGAAGTGGGTTACTAATGAAAAGAACAGAGTAAGAACTAGTTATAGGTGCTCCAACTACACTACAAGTTGTGCACATTTAGGGGCCGAACTTAGATCAACTATATAAATATCAGCATCTAAAACTAAAACAAAATGTCAAAAATTTCAAATAAATAAATCAGTCTCAAAATTACATACTGGTTTTTGAAAGATAATTGAAAGTTAAAGAAATCAACTTTCAAGCCCACCTAATGTCAACCAGAAATCTAGAGGGTGGCATTGTTACTCCGTACTATTCCGGATGGGGATTTATAATAAATTAGAGCAATCTTAGGTGTTTTGTCATAGGTGTTTGATTTTTAGCTGGTTTTATCTTATTCAAACTTGTATTTATTTCGATTTTAACCTTTTATGGCTTATCTTTATTGACAGTATACGACATACATTGTTGATGGTTAAGCTGATTAAAATAAATCAGTAATACTCTAACATATTAACGACTTCTTGTTTTTAATTTATTTTTACTAAATTGAACTGACTGAAATTATTTTTGCTGAACTGAATTGAGCTGAATTATACTGAATTACTTCGAATAAACTGAGGTGAAGAAAACAAGGCCCAAGTTTGAATAGATGCTTCTTTCGGTCCAGTAACAGGCAAGTTTTAATTGGGCCTAGTCCGATTTGGACATTTGCCCGACCCACGATACCCGTACGTGAGTTGGCCCAATAATGGGCCCATATGGGTCGGATCCTCTTCGTCAACCCATAAGTCTTCAGTCTCTGTTCCCTAACTCCTTATTTACGGAACACCTCTCTCCCTCTCTCTCTGTCTCTCTCTTCTCTTCCCATCCTCTCACTGGGTCATCGTGGCGCTGGGACTTTACACAGTGAATGCCAGTGCGATCTCTCTCTCATTCTCTCTCCATTTTCCCCAATTTGATCCAAATCATCTCATCGTTTTAGAGATCTCTTCGAATCTGAGCGAATTTGTCTCTAATTGTTTGTTTGAATTTCATTTGTTTCTTCCTCAATTTGGCTTTTGCAGGAATGACCCGAACGTTAGGGTTTTGGGCTCTTCTTTTGATTGCCGCCGTTTGTGAAGCTGCGATCTTTCACCCAGTCTCTGATTCTCACCGATCTGCGGCTCTTGAGATCTTCAAGCCTGTCGACGGATCCTTTAAGAGGTACAGTCATAAACCCTCCCTAAACCCTGATTTGTCTTTCGTCATTTTTGTTTGATTATTGTGATAAAGATGGTGTTTGTGTTGCTGCTTTTGAGTCGATTCAAATGTGATAGAGCATGAGAAATGTGGATTTGTATAGAAGCTTGTGATTTCTTTGAATTTGTGAGTTGGGTTTGATTCTTATTGAAGTGGGAAATTATTAAAGATGGGATTTTGAGAATGTTGAATTTATCTAGTTTTATATAGAGGTCCGTGATTTTGTTGAGTTTGTGATCTGGAATGATGGTATTACAGTGAGAAATTATTAAAGATGACATTTTGAGAATGTTGAATTTAATTATGTACGAAAAAGAATGGAACTTGGTTGCAGAATTGGCGGTCATTTACCTTGTAAAAGAGTTGCAAGATGATAATCTCCTACCCCCAACCCCCAAACAAGTAAAAAAGGGGGGGGGGGGGACCAACGTGATAGAGGGGCACTCACCAAAAGCGTCCTTTTGAGAAATGTGAAGGAAAATGGCCACATGGTCAATCCATCAACATGTGGATATCAGATGTGTGAGTCTAGGTGTCTGCTTCCTGGAGACATTGATCCTTGCAATGATGTAGAACCAGAAAATCTGTGATTCCTTTTTCTATGTAGCCGTTATATAATTGGAACAGAAAAGGAGCCCGCGGGTGCTCAATTCTTGCAGGCATTTATTTGCTTTGGATGGTGATGTTAGAAAGTGTCAATTGGATGAGACATTTGAAATTATTCTCACTACAAGTCCCCAGTCCCCACTATTGTCTGGGCTAGACAGAGTGTTAGTGAAGGTAGTACATGATACATATTCATACTATAAAATTAGCATTTGCTTTGACTTGATTACCTTTCTGCATTTGGTACTGTTTTCATCTTATAGTGATGAGCATAGCCACGTGATCTTATATCAGTGATTTTTCAATGTATTCTCTGGTCTAGGTGGTATGTATGAACAATTACATATTTGAATGCTTGTATTTGGTCTCTTTTTTTTTGGGGGGGGGGTTATTGTTAATTGTGTTCTTCTCAACCTGTTGGTTCATTTTCGTTGGGTGTCTTGATTTATGTTCATGTTCTTTGATGGTCGGGTGATCAAATGATGGCCATTCAGTCAATCAACAGTTGCTGGCTGTGCTTAGGCAGCTTTATCCTTTTGTGAAATCTTCTGATTTCTTCACGTGACCATTGAGTTTCTCTTTGATTGTAGTATATCATATATGCAGTCTGTTCTTTTGTTATGAAATGTGTCTTGATTGTTGTTCTATCTTTGAGCAGCATTAAAGAAGCCTATGAAGCTCTAAGATCCTTTCAGATTCTTGGAATTGGGAAAAATCTTGATGTAAGCACGTCAACATGTGCATCGATAGTGGAGACCCTTAAGTCCTCATCTGCTGATTTGGAGGATGTGCATTTTGCGCTGAAAGCAAATCAGATTCTAAAATGCAGTGTTGATGTTGAAAGTCTGAAGGTATTGATTTTTCATGAGTAAAGAATTGCTTTTACATTGTACTGCATAATCTTTACTGTTCCGTTCTTTTAATATTTATTGTTCCCTCTCTCTTCAAGGCTGTCAGCTCAAGACTTCAAGCTGCGATTGCTGATGCAAGCTCATTGTTTGATTTCTACTATTCAGCTGGAGGTTTGCTACTTGTTAAGGTGACTATTCAACATTCTGTCTTTGTTTTTTTTTTTAAAAAAAAAGCCTTGTATTGCTTCTGCTTCAAGCCTACTATGTCCTATGCATCCTCGCCAGCATTGGACATCGAAGTACATAACGCATCATTGAATTTCTGGGGGTTTTTTATGCCTCTTCAGATTGTTGAATTGAATGCAATGGCTGCTGTTTTGATTCATCTAACATGTTTTTTCATGCAGGATCAAGCTGCTGATTTGACTGTTCACCTTGAGGATGCGGATCGAGTCTTCCGTTCTATCAAGGTATATCTGTTTTTCACGCAGTCATCTTGGCTTCTTACATGATCTAAGTCACTTTATATAATTCATACAAATGCTTTAGCTGATAATGTTATAAAATTTTTCTTTTCCAGGCTCTTGGACAAAGTGATGGCAGGTGGCGCTATAACTCTAACAAGCCCGAGTCTAGTGTTCGTGCTGCTGGTAATTATTTCCTAGTACAGTTGATCTGTTGTTGTGTTGCTTCTCTCTTGCTTGGGTACTGTGATCTGCATAATTTGAACGTGTCCAGGATTTTGCATACTGCTTACAAGCTCACCTTTGAAATCAAACCTTCTGATCATCAGTTTTCGGCCTGTGACTTCTGACTGTATGTTGCTTTTTCTGCAGGGATGGCATTGGAAACTCTAGCTGGAGTTATATCATTAGCATCAGCTGATGTTGACCAATCATTGGTAGCTTGCATCTTCTGCGAATTTCTATTTTTTATCTGACTGAAATATGTTGTTAATATATATGGCCCCCCAAGCGGGGGGGGGGGGGATGCAAATACATGGTTGCTGCTCTTTTTTCTGTACATCATTAGTAGACACAGGAATTTGATATGGGGGTGGATCTAATTATCGGACTGGACTAATTGTCCAAGTGTCAACTGTCATGTAATGTCATCCATTTACATGTCCATTTTTTGGGTTGGAATGCTGGATCTTGTAATTGCTCAGTGTCTACACCATTTTAGCCTTCCAGTGGTTGGAGCTTCTAGTATTGCACTTAAAAGCTTGTACTTTAGCTGTGTATCTGTTTAAAGCAGTCTGACTCCTTTTGCATTGTTAGGATGAGTTGTAGTTCTAGTAATATTGACTGTTGTCGTCAGCTGAATAAAATACATGTTCAACTTGCACGAATGATGAAAATACATTGTGTTCCTTGAATGTACTATTCAGCTTTATCATGCATACTATTTTATTTTAGTTTCTCTAGCTTGTGTAATGTTGTGGCACTATTGTATCCATGTGGTGTTATGTAACATATTTGTTCAATTGACATTTGACAGATTGGTACTCTGAAGAATGATGTCGTGAAACTGTTTGACAGCATTGAAAAATACGGTATGTGGCTTCTCTTCTGTCCTCTCTTATTATTGGCTGGTTGTGAGTGGATCCGTATTACTTATTAGTATTACATGGACGATTGGCTTCTTGCACATTGAATTGTATGTTTGTCTAGCAGTTGACATAGAATCCCTTAATTAAGGCATGATGGTGGATTGCATTTTTTGCCTGGAATTTCTTTTTTGTAGCTGGATTGCATTTCTAATGTACCGACTGGTTAAATTTGACATGAAATTCACAGGTTTTTTTATGTGATATGGATGATGTTCAGCATATTTCTGATTAGTATACCTTACTAAACCAAACAAAACCAATGCCAGATCCTCACCTGTCATGCTGGCGAGTCTTGAGGAGAGTAAAATTTATGCAACCTTATGACTACAATGAACAGTAGAGAAATGGTTTCTACTAGATTTGGACAGCATCCATCTGTGTATTGCTTGCCACTTCAAAATAAGTTGACGCAATTTAGTGTGATGTTTTGCTCTAGTCTAATTAACTCTAGCCGAAAAAGGACTCCAATATTGACTCCTTGGGCTCCCTATATCATGATGAATTCTTGCGAATAATATGTAATTTGCTACTCCTTCATTCGTTGGTGTTTTGCAAGATATTGTTGTTAAGCAAATGGTATGATATAAAATAAACACCTGCTGGAAGAAGATGATAATAAGTTCCATTCACACAGCTAATGGAAGCATTGTCTGACCCAAATCCGACATAAAAGTTATGGAGTTTAAGCTCACCATTGTGGAACAAGCTATTGCGGAGCATTGTGTTGTGAAAAAACCCAATGTCCACTATGGTTAGCTCCATGGTCTCCTTGGCCACTCAGACACTTCAATTGTTGCATGTGCTTTTTTCAGCTTTTAAGAAGCTTCTAAATTCCTGTGGTAAATAAACCTTTTCCCATAGTTTGCCTCTGGAAATTTGCAAGACCTCAATCTGTCTTGGTAATTATATGAAATATTGGTAAACAATGTAGAAATGTAGAGTCAAATTTACCTGCCGAACTTGCCTAAGTTAGTGATATTCTGTAGTCTGCCAAACTGGTAAAGTGTGTGCTATGAAATTGTTACCTACTTGCATGAGGCAATGCATGATCCATATTTTGGCACCTTTAAACCCCCTTTTCCTAATAGTTGTAATAGTATCTTGCTCTATTCAGTATTATCTAATCATGTCATACTGTTGCCCTAGTGTCTTACAATGCTCCTAGATAGGTTTAATACGCATAGGGTCAATTTGAAATGTACACAACTTCAGTTTGCATTAGAGAAAGTTGTCCATAATTTGCATCTTGAAGTTACAACTTACAGTGAACTTTCCATATGTTGGGATACGGTCCCTGTTCTCCAGAAAACGTGTTGTCCGTTTTGTAAGATTCCATGCGCACTGTTTAAGCGAGTTATGCCCCCCAGTCTGCAGAAATCGAAAAGTGGCAACATTCTGTATCTGTTTTCCGAACTCTGATTGAAAAAGGTGGTAGAAAGTAGAACTTCATGCTTCTGCATAAATTACATAGTGGAACCTGATATAATGTTAGGACAGGACTTGTGTATTGAACTTGAGAAACTTCTTAAGAGTATTCTACAGAAACACAGGCTAAATTCACTGCATAATAGTGTTATTATTTACTAGACTTACCTGCATTTTGGTTAGCATCTAGTGGCTATGTGGTTGTCCATTTCACAATCAGCCATCTTCTAAAACTTGTGCCTTTTGGTCTAAATGAAGGATCAAGCATTCATACCCATGCCAAGGTACAATCGCCTTGTATGGATATTTGAGAATCTGTTGAAGTTCAAGCAGGAAGATACAGCCTGCGTGCCTTTCTGTTGCTTCCCCCCCCCCCCACCCCGATCCCCGCTCATCCCCTTAATGCCCTTAAAAATGCATGGATGTTCCATCGTCATTGGACTAGGAGCATTTTTTATAACTAGTTGATTGCAGTGTAAACTATGTGCAACTTAAATAAGTGCTGAAGAATGTCTACTGGTTTCTAACGGCAAGTGCCCCCCCCCCTTCAAAACAAAAAAATTTACACACAAATGAATTTTAACCTGTTGATGAACAAATCAAGCTGATCCTCTTATAGACATATTTCTTGGATACCTATTTGGGATAGAATGCCATGAAAACATGTATAATTTGCTAGAACTTAGTTTACAAACATGTCATCAAGTAATAAGAGTGCACTGTTTTTGCTGGGTTTTTTTTTGGGAGGGGGTGTCCATTTTAATTTTATTCATATTACTATCTTATTATAGATGATGGTGCCATGTTTTTCGATGAGAAAGTTGTTGACACACAAGAATATGAAGGTCCTCTTGCAACTACTACATCTGTCATTAGAGGGCTTGTGGCATTTGCAGATGTAACTTCTGGGAAGATAGACGTAAGTTGAATTATGTATCAGAGGTTTCCACCATTTCTCTGCTTCACTAGGTGGTGTAGCAGATAGGGCTGTCAAAGTCTGACACAACACGATAACCCGACCCGAATTTGCTGAGAGAAACACGAACCCGACCCGAACCGAACCGATTTTGACCCGAAGTCTACACGATTAGACCGTTTAGTGTGAAAACTTGTTATTTTTCAGTTTTGAGCAAACCTAAGCTATTTTCAAGGCCGACACGAAATTGACCCGTTTATTAAATGGGTCGACTCGACCCGACCTGTTTGACAGCCCTAGTAGCAGAGTGTATGCATCAAGAGAGTCTTTTGTAAATTTTATATGATCATTGCAGGTCTCAGGGGATAAAATTTTGGGTTTGGCAAAGTTTTTCCTTGGTGTTGGGATACCAGGAAATCCGCATGACTTCTTTAACCAGATTGATGCATTAGCTCTACTGGAAAACAACAGGTAAGGGTTGCATGCTGTATTTAGTTTGTTGGCTTTCTTATGCAATTTGTTTCATTGGATTACTTATTCATTCAAGCATCATGTATGGATCCCAATCTCTCTTTTTAAGATATATTCACATATACAAAGGGTGTGTGGGTTTGGTTATTTGGCTTATGGATAAATTTGGAGCTGACCGACATATTATACTAGCCATGCCAGTTACCCACATTGAGCCTTGAGACGCCCATAGCAAGATATAGATCAGCCAACATTTACATCACTTGCTTCTGATAGCCTAGAAATTGTCAAAGAGTAGGTTTTCAAGAGATTCATGGAAAATAGTGGGGTTCGGTGTAATGACTTTGGGTCTTATTTGGTCCGTGTAACTTTTTGTTGCATATTTTGGAGACCGCATCTTCTTTGAAGCCCTTGCTTCACTTGCAAAGCTAGCACCTCAACACCCCCCCGGAAAAAAAAAATCCATTTGGTCGGGCACCTTCTCAAGTCAAGGCAAGATACCAGTATCTTTTCTGCTCAGAAGTTTACAATTTGTGCAAAAAAGATCTACATGTCATAGCGTAAATTTTTGCCTTTAGAGCCTTCACAAATGGGAGCAGCTTTGCCCCCCCCCCCCCCCTCCGGGAAAGCTGTAAGAGAACACAGAAGTTCATCCTTAGTTGGTATAATGACATTAAAATTTATTGATATGTGTAGATTTTGCTGTCCATTTTAAAACTATGCGGAATAACAAAGCTTAATACCTGACTTTTTGAGGGAGAAACTGTAGCTTATCAGCAATGGCCTTCTGATGGGAGTCACTCTGGAATCTGGATGGCTTAGCTTGTTTGTCAATCCAAAATCTCAGTGCTTTCAATTTGCAAATTACAACCCATTTCCAGAGTCAGGGCAGCCAATGTAAATTACCTGGGTTGAATATTTAAGTTGACCCACCAAATGCACCTTGTGTTGTCCTCAGCTCCTTGTATATTCTGTGCTCAATATTTCAAAAGTTATGATGAAGTGGTTTTTGCCTAGTACTTGTTCTGTAACTAGCTGGGATCTTTGCTGGCATAGTCTTTTTCCTGATTCATATTGAAGATGTTGAATTGAGCTTGATCTAAGCATTATGGATTCTTTCTATGCAGGATTTCAATACCATTGATCTTGTCACTTCCTGCTACGGTGCTATCATTGACCAGGAATGACCAGCTCAAGGTATACACTTTGTTGATCATATCATTGTTAAGGGGTTGCTTTTGTGGTATCCATCACGTTTAGTTTAATGTGGCTATGATATCTGAGTTTGTGGTTTGGTTAATGTTCATAAATATCTTGTATGTGAAGTGCATTGCTAGTCCTTCATTTACAGATATGCAAACTCTGACAATCAGAGGAGAATCATAGTGCTGAAGTTCTTTCTTGGTTCTATGCATCTATACTCTAAGCTTCTTGTTTGCATTAGCAACTCTGTTTCCCAGCCAAATAGTTGGTATTGGATCAGAGGAGCCTGCAGTGAATACGCCCCTTTCTAGAATCTGAATGACTTATTATGTAGGTTATCCTCCCATACTATCTAGATCTCATATGTTATTCTTTGGTTTTTAAAGCTACAGCTGGCATTATGCGATAGTGTGCTCATGTCAAGCTTTTTATGATTTCACTTTGCTTGCTTCTATATGAATGTGAAGCTGTCATAGGTGTTAGTAGTGTTTTCACTATGTATAGCTGAGCTATATTGCTTCTTGTGGATGTTGCTTTGTGTGTTACACTATCTTATGGAAGTGGCGTCAAGAACTTCTGTGCTACAATCTGTACATAGATCATTCACTTTCCCCTTAACACCTTCCCTAAAAAAACACTTTCTCCTAGCGGTGCTACGTGCCGACTACCAAGCCTACTCTTGATGGCAATTGTACTAAACTCTAATTTATTGATCAGGTGAAGGTGACCACGGTGCTAGGTTCTAAAGCACCTCCCGTGACAGTGAAAATTGTTCAAGCTACCAGCTTTGAGTCAAAAAATTCTCCTATAGTCGAGAGCCAGGTACCAAACACAATGGCCTTGTGTTACTTTATTTGTTTATCATTCCTTTGTAGCCATTTTTAGCTGATGCTGGATTCTTTAACTTGGTGGCTAAAGTGGTCCGTTTTGTTGTACTAGGATCTCAAATTCAGTGGACACGATGGATTTCATTTATTGGATGCTATGCCAAAAGATGCTGACATTGGAATTTATGAATTTGTTTTCAAGGTGGTTCTCATTCTGTTTTATGCTTTTGATCGGGTCATCTGGCTCTGTTGCATCCATAAACAGTGATTGACCTTTCTTTTTCCCTCTTTTTTTTGGGGGGGGGGTGTGGGGCGATGATGTCAGATTGCTCCCCATGATGCAAGTCAGAATAATATCTACGCCACCGGAGGTCGGACACGAGTGAAAATTTATTTCACAGGAGTGGTTGGAATAGATGCTGCTGAGATTGCTGTGCTTGACAGGGACAGCAGTGTGGAGTCTAAAAAAACGTAAGTGCATTTATGAATTTTAAGCAACTTATTCTGATTTCTCTTGTATTGTTTCACATGTCACTTTCTATTTTTCCTTCGATATCCCAATTCCTCCCTTCTTTAATCCATGTTTCTAAAATTGAAATGTGATGATTCACGAGTCCATAAGAGCTATCCTCAGCATTTGGAAAAGTTGTTTGCAAACATTGTTTTAGTGGTGTGGAGTTGTGGGCGATGCTCTTGACTACCAGAAAATTAGAAAATAAGATATTATTGATTTTATGTCTTCTCTTCAAGAGGAGTGTTGTTTCAGATTTTTTTGATTTTTTTTTTGATGAGGAAAAAGTAATATATCAATGTATAATGATCAAATGATTGGATCCACAAGTTGTTTCACGGTTTTAATACAGTGTACTCCATTTTACATCAGCTATCTTCATTTAATCTGGTGTGCTTGGACCTAAATTTTTAGCAGAGCTTTAAAATTTCTTGAGTGGCTCGGGAATTTTTAGATGAGCCTCGGAACTTTTAGAGAAACTGACAAATCGTGAATCTTTCACAAGGTCTGGAAAATTTGAGCTCCAAAACTTTTAGTAGAACTTTTGAAATGTATCATTGGAGCTCTAGAATGCCTCTCGAAATTTCATGGAAATCTGAAAAGTTCATAGAAGATAAGACGACACTAGCGACCGTATGCGTCAAGTTTTGAGTGAATTTCCATCTATGTTATAGTTTTGGACACACATTGATGAGTTTTCCCAAGAAATGGAAAAAAAATTGCGTAGGTTACTTGATTTGTCACTTCTGATCACTACTGATCAACTAATAGTAAAAAGAATGAAATACAGGTTAAGTTTGGCTGCAGACAATTCCATTTCTTTGTCTGCGAATCATCTTCAGAAGATGCGGCTATCCTTCCAGTTGTCCTCTCCTCTTGGAAATGCATTCAAACCCCATCAGGTTACTTCGCAGATACTTTTTACTGAATTGCTCTTTTAAGTTTAAAACCTTCTGCTAACGGTTGTGGCAACAGGCATTGCTGAAATTGAAGCATGAAACAAAAGTTGAGCATGTCTTCGTGGTTGGGAGCTCAGGGAAAAAGTTTGAAATGCTATTGGTAAGTGCTATTTTACTCTAATATGACATAAACAAGTCTTTTTTATTAGCATAGGCATATGTCAAGGTTTTAAAACTCGGTCGTTCCATCCCGGAACGGCCTTGTTGGCACGGAATTGTACTTCAGCGAACCCAAAAATGCCAAGAAATCGGAGTGACCTACGTTTCACCGAAGAACGGCCGCAATGACCGTGACATACCGCGACACGGACGAATTAATGGTGTGAAAGAATCATCAATCAACCGGTTTTGGTAGAAAGTTAGAAACACATACCTCATCAACCGTATTTGTAATCTATTGCATCAACCAGACTCGGGGGAGGAGTGGAAGCCGGAAATGTCGGGGACTCAGGGTCGGGGACTCGAGGTAGAGAGTGCCAAACTGGGAGAGGAGTGGATGAAGAAGTGGGGGAGGCGAAGGTGTCCCTGGATTGGGAATGGGGGGCTGGAGTGGGAGTGAGGGAGGCGAAGGAGTCGAAGGGCAATCGAAGGGTTGAAGGGCACTGGGTAGGCGCATTGGGAGGGGAAGAAAGTAGATAAGGGTTTTAACTTTTAAGTGGAATTAATTGACTAGGGAGTTGGCCTGTTACTGAAGAATCTAGAATTCTGAAGTATTGGCTATTTTAACATAATTTTTTTTGAATTCAAAATTTTTTGTTTTTGGCAAAAAGAGGGAGTTGGCTGGTTTGGACAAACATGAAGCTTAACTTTTTAATTCATATTTACATTAATTATGTTTTTGTTATTTATATTAGTTATGTTTATGTTATTTATATTAGTTATGTTTTTTGTTATTTATACTAATTATGTTATTTTATGTTAATTATGTTATTTTTATGTTATTTATAATCATGCTATTTTTATGTTAATTATGTTATAAAGAGTTAATAAAATTCCAACCTCATAAATTTTTAATAAATCATTATAGTTCCAATAAAAAGCAAGTCTAATGCAAATTAATAAATAATATTTTTATGTTGTTTATGTTTATATTAATAAAAATGAAAATTAATTAACAAACGCTATTTCTATGCTAATTATTGTACGAAATAAAGCTTGGCCGCTATTATGTTTAATCTTTTGTCCACTCCTTAGCTTGTTTTAAATTAACTACTTCAATGTTGTACTATTTGTCCTATTCTATAACATTACGAACTATGCTAAAAATAACATTACTTAGCGAATTGTGTTACTAAAATACAAATACCGATGAAAAAACAACTATGTGAATGATCTCACGCCACGACGGACGTGATCCGTTATGCGATCAGTGTATTCCAACGCTGCCGTGTTATCGCGACCGAATCTGCATTTTAAATCCCTGATATGTGTATATACCCATTAAATAGAGCTTAACACGTGGTTGCGTTAGGATGCTTAGGCGGTGGGACAAAGTAGTTGTTAGTGTCTAAGTATGATCCCTAAATGAGTATGAGAATATAACACGTCCTTCTCCCCCTCCAAAAGGAAATAAGAAAATACCTGCTAGCTCTATCATGACTGTGGTGGTTTTAATGATTTCAGGCTTAGTACTCATTATCTAGTTATTTTAAATGGGGCTTTCCTTTGTATTTAGTAAGAAGTAATCCATGAAGCTTCGCTTGCCAGTTCTACTCAGTTCTGCTTTGTTTAGCGCATGAGAATTAGGTGATGGAAGCTGGAATTGTGCAGTTAATGTAACTTTTATTGAAGAACATTATATAAGGCCACAGTCCATTAGACTACTGTTGGCATTATTTGGGGAATCGGGACAGAGACAGACGGACGGACTAGATATCTTGTGGTCAAGAATCGTTACTGTCTTGGGCATGATCGTAGCATTTATCAAAGTTGGAATTGTTAAAAATACCAAACATATCTTTTTCCTGTTTGGTGGAGGGAGGGGGTGAAAATTGAATTATGGAATTACCTGTGTTCTCAGCCCTTCTATGTGAGTGCTATCGTGCATGATAGTATGAGTGTATGACCATGAAAACCAGAAGACTGAGCTGCTTAAGAATAGTGTGGTACTGCATAGGTTTCTGTTTCTTCACTTTGTGCACCCATGTGGCACTTGCTGGACAGTGCTGCTATTACAAAATTTACACATGGGTAATCTTCTTCCCTCCTCTTGATTTGGTGCATTCTTGATAGTCTGCTTTGCAAGGAATTGTGGATTCGTTTATTCTTACAGCTTGAATGCTTTTCTCTTAATACGTGACACAAATGTCAGAAGTTGGGTAAATTACAGCATTACCCATTCATCTTTGATGAATTGACCATCTGGAACTATCTTCTTACCTTGTTCCAAATATGATTTCCTTCTGTAGGATTTCCTTGGGCTAGTGGACAAGCTATACTACCTTTCTGGAAAATATGATATTCAGCTAACAGTTGGAGATGCTGTCATGGTAATTATGATGTCTCTATGGTGATAAGTGTTGTGTTCAGGCATTGCTGGCAGGATTCTAACTTTGATCTGTTTTGCAGGAGAACTCATTCTTACGGTCACTAGGTCATATTGATTTAGATCTTCCCCAACCACCAGAGAAGGCAACTCGCCCACCTCTTCAGCCAGTTGACCCTCTCTCAAGATTTGGACCTAAAGCAGAAATAAGTCATATTTTCAGGGCTCCAGAAAAGCGTCCACCTAAAGAGTTGTCTTTGGCTTTCTTGGGGCTTGCCCTTGTTCCACTTGCAGGGTTCTTGCTTGGGGTGAGTCAGCATTCTTTTGTTGCCAAAATGGTCTCTGTTTGTTTCGGTGAATTTCTAGGCCAGCTAATATGTTTTGGTCAGAAACAGCCTTCCAATTGCATGAACAAGTTACAAGATTCCCCCCCCCCCCCCCCCAAAAAAAAAAAAAGAAGAAACAAAAATAAGAACCTCTGTCCCAGATGCGGGCCTTGTGACTATAATATGTTGAGCTACGAGGTGAGATCTCATATTCTTCGAATCATTCATTATACATTAAGTCAGTAGTCCTTGCACCTAATATGGCCTCCTGCGTTTATGGCTTGAGGCTCTGCAGACATGAACAAGCAGATTTAACCATTCCAACGTTCATTATGTCAATTTTCACCATCTTCCCTGTCTGAAAATTCTCGAGTAATGTAATTTTGTTGGCCATCTGGGGAACCATGTACATTTTGTCATGCCGCCTTTACTGATATCAATATCTTTTTGTGCTTCTGGCAGCTGCTTCGACTTGGCGTGAACTTCAAGAACTTCCCTAAATCAGGACTACCTGCTGCATTCGCAACACTCTTTCATCTAGGCCTTGCGGCAGTACTTGGTCTTTATGTGCTATTCTGGTTGAAGGTTTGGCCCCTTTTGCTCTTGCTTGGCATTATATATCGTATAAGTAGTCTATAAGCAAGCCTTTCTGATGGGATGGTAAAACTCCATTATATTTGTTTATTATCATGGAGCTTATTGCCATTCTAATAGGTTGATAAAATTTTGTGTTTGGATTTAATTTGACAAGGACTAACCTTTTCCACCATATATTTGCTTTATTTCTTATTAAACAAATTTTCAAAGCTAAACCCTGGTCAAACTCTTTTTCATGACAGACATAAAATCTTGCCTCTAGATTAGAAATACGGATGAAAAATTGACAATTGTGTCTTTTTTCCAGGCAGCCAGCTTTAGGTATTTATATCGAATATGTTTTCCCAGCACTGCTGCCCCCCCCCCCCCCCCCAAAACCCGTTTTTGTGGACATACTTATCTCCTCGATCTGTATGTGCAGTTGAATCTGTTTACAACACTGAAGGTGTTGGGCTTCTTGGGAGTCTTTTTGGTGTTTGTTGGTCACAGGACCCTCTCCTATCTCGCCTCAACATCTGCGAAGTTGAAATCTGCTTGAGAACGGAAGAAGAAAATTTTCTTAGTGTCACATTTGGGCACATTTCTAATTCGAGGACTCCCCTTAGAGAAAGAAGACATTAGTATGATCGACTGATGGACTCAATTTTGTAGCTTTTGTACTTTTTACCCCCTCGAGTACCAGTTTTTTAGTGGTAGTTCTGAGTGTATACATGTACTGATCAATTTGATCCAATAGCATTTCCATTTCCCTGCTTTTTTTTTTTTTTTTTGGTCCTTCACCGTGAATTCCCAATGAAGGTTGTGTTGTAGGGTTAGGGTCAAACGTTCTCTGTCCTGTGGAAGTTTCTCACAGTCGAGACTCGAGATGCAATAAAGTCTGTTCGTTAGCTCGAGCATGATTGCATGCAGCAATCAGCATACATCTGCATGTACGTCTCCTAACGTGTCCACCTGAATGTCCTTGAATAATGGATGGGTGTCGCTTCGATAAAAAAAGGGCAGCCCGGTACACAAACATTCCGCGTTCACGCAGGGTCCGGGGAAGGGCCGCACCCCAAGGGGTGAATTGTAGGCAGCATTATTTCAGATTTGTATTTTTGCGTTCCAAAAATTTTGGTTTCTTGGTAGATGGCTAAGCACTATTTCATAATAGAATTAATTTCAGAAAGCAAAAAAATTTCGGTTGTTTGCTAAGCATTGTTTCATAAATAGAAATAATTTTAGAAATTGGGGTTCATATTGAGAGGAGTTATTGTTAATCATTTTAAATTGCAGGATATGAAGTAGAGTGTGGAATGAAATGATGATGAAAAAGGCTGAAATGCCTTTTATTGCACAACTTGAAATTAAGCCAACCTTTGTACATTTACGAACATTTCTATGTTTATTATTTGCAGCTCATCTTTTATATTTTGAGGGAACTAAATCCAGGATTCTATTCTAAAGCTAAAGTGCTTCGTGACACTTAGTGTGAAGTAATCCACTTATTACAAAGTAACACGCGTGGGATTCAAAACACTTGCAATAGTTTTCAGGCAGAAGAATTAGGGCATGTTCTTTTCGCCTTATTTTGACTGAACTGATTCTGAACTTATCTTATCTGAACTTATTCTGAAGTTATTTACTGAACTTATTCTGAACTGAACTTATCTGAACTTATTTTGAACTTATTCTGAAGTTATTTACTAAACTTATTATTCTAAACTTTTTGAATTGAACGTATCTAAACTTATTCTGAACTTTTTAAACTAAACTTATCTGCACTTATTCTGAACTTTCTGAACTAAACTTATTCTGAATTAAACTTATCTGAACTTATACTGTCCGTAAATAAGTCGAAAAGAACTGACCCTTAGATGTCAAGATGTTTCTTTCTGAATTTCCTGAAGGTCAAAGCACTTTGTCACATCATTTATTGCAATCGTTAAGATTGTAACATTTGATTAATATGATACAGAGTCAGAGACTTCCAAACTTAGATGTACAAAATATGAGAATCAAGGTACAGCAAAAAGGGCGGGGTTAATCCGCCCGAGAAATACCATTGCATAAGATCATATCTTATCTGCTAATATCAAAACAGAAACATGGCCTTTTTGAGCAAAAGAGCATCCAAATCCTCTGCATATAACATCACTTCAAAGCAGAAAATACAATCTTATCTTGGTACCGTACCTACATCAGAACACAGGCTTCCTTACATAGTAGCTTAAACATAGAGGAAAATACATCATCTGTAGAACCTAACACAGCTCAGAACAAAGTCCCCAATTAAATACCGACGTTCTTGGCTCATCTCTGAGAGCTGCATTTCAGTTTCCCAAAGAAACTAATCCACTAGATGAGCACAGCAAGGCTTCATATGAACAAATTGGAGAACCCAGCACTAAAAGCTATATATAATCACTGTAAAAAGCAGGCATTCACGATGCTTTTTCACTGACTGCATCCTTCATGCTGACCTTTTGCTGCTTCACGGTACCCTTCAACTGAGCACCTCAGTAATAAGATCCCGAACTACTGCCTCCCATGTAACTGCTACTACCCACACCACGGCTAGAATACAGCGATGAGTAAGAGCTGCCACCAGCCTGCAATTTCAGCCATTGTTAAGCACACTTCGTTTTTAAAAGTTTTTATACCAGGTAAACAATAAAATGACCCATTGGACTCTGAAGAGAGCACAATCATAGTCATGGAGACATCTCCTCGTTTTATTCTTTTTCCTTCTTTTGGATTGGGGGGTGAGGGGGCTCCTGCCCAATGCCCCTTCTCCCTAGTGGGATTTCAACACCATCATTATGGAAGGTTGGTCAGATATCCAGTGATAAAATGCTCAAGGCTAACGTACTAAACCAAGTCTAAAAGTTTAAACCTGAGGGTGGGAAAACTTGCACAACCAAGTAATTCTTGGTTGTGCTATATCATAGTCAAACCCCCAAACACAATGCTTGGAGAGAGGTGCTCCAATCACCAAACCACCCTTGATTCCGGTCCACTTCCATTGGTTTAAGACAAAAACAAAGATGTAGCGGCTTGGAAACATACATCAGATCCACGGGATGTATATTCACCACCATAGCTTGACGAGTACACACCACCAACGTCGCTACCTCTATATGAACCTGAAACACACGCAATATGTAAACAATTTCTCCAGAATGGCTCATAATTTGTAGAAGAAAACATCGCGTAATTTAGACGTCTCAAATTTGAATAAGGAATATGGTGCTTTCTATTTCTCCAGACTAATAAGCCATCAGGACAGACCACTATAGCTCATTCCTTGGCGGCTACTGTAAAGCCCGTGCGAGTCCTGAGCAGACATGGAACTTCTGCTGCTGCTGCCATAACCAACACTCGATCTCCCCAGTCTGCAATGAGGCACATCATTAAGACATCAAGCATCAGAAACAAATGACTGCTAAATATATGCTTCCGAAAAGTTTGACGATACTGACCTATCACTATAAGCATCCCCATACTGTGAGGCTCCTCCAGGCATATCATAGTCTAAGCGGGCCCTTGAATGACGAACCCCATGCCCAGCATCAGTGTACTGTGAAGGAACATCATCCTTCAATGCAAAGATTATAACAGAATCAACTATCCATGTCCATTCATAGGTATAAAGGGAGGCATAGTCAATGATGAAACGACCATTATCACTAACCATAGCACCGTATGGGCGTTTAGAACCGGAAATAGAATCATAGTCACGAGCTCGTCCTTCGCGGTAACTGGGAGGTGGCCTTTCATATCTTGGCGCATAGCTATCATCCGCATAAGATCTCCGAGCTCCAGAACGAGACGCATTGCTCCTATGCACATCAGAGTAGACAGGTGCACGTCCGGCATACTCATCCCTATAGGATGGGCGTCTTTCAGGTGGCAACCTCGAACCATAGTCTGCAACAGCCCTGCTCCTTGGTGGAAGCTCTTCCCTTCTGGGATAATCCCTCTTCAAGCTACTCTTAGGAGGTGGAGGAGCTGTGTAGAAGCACAAGATCAATGAAAAATCACACTTCAAAACTTAATAGCAAAAGGAAACAGATGTCAGAATCCATACCCGGAGCTCTTCTCTCATAAGACCTTGGCGGAGGTGGCAATGGGCGAGGTCTAGCAGGGATTGCCGGTGGGGGGCGCCTATCCCTTAGACCTACAGGCCTCTTGAAACCACGATGATCAGGAGCTGCAGCTACCCGACTTCCAATTCCCCTCCCACGAGCAGGACGTGGACGAGGAGGTAGTGGACGGTTCCAGGGAGCTCTTAGGCGTCGCCTAGCAACACGAGCACCCCTCTGCTCCCCACGGGAATGGTTTTTACCTTTACCTCGCTGTGAAGGCCTGGACAATCTGGCTCTAACTTTAGCCTGCACAAAAGATAAAGTTAAATAGTAAAGCAAAATATATAAGACATATCATGACTAGCTCATAGTATGCTTTCACCAGCTAAACCAATAATAACCTTGTGATCTCCTTCACCCAAGTCTGCATTATTGATGCTTTTAGCACATGTCACTGCTGCATCATGAGAGTCAAACGTAACAAAACCAAAATCCTTTCTTCTCGCAGATGGCATATTGCGAGCAAGCTCAACCTTTTCAATTTCCCCAAACTTCTTGAGCAGTTCACGGACACGGTCCTCATCCCAAGAGGCAGGAAGACCATCAATAAATACAGTTTTGACCTAAAACATTTACAATCAGACATTCCCCACAGTTAAAGGCTCACTCTACCATTTCAGGAAATTGAGCCAGAAACATGATAACAGCCACACAAAAGGAACTGCCTGGCAACTTCAAAAATTGCACATTGAACACCCGCCAAACAGCCCCCAGCCATCACCACAAGATGTTGGGGCCATGGGAAAAAATACTTCAGATAAAACAGGCAAGAAACAATTCAAACATATATCATCCATACCGAAATGCATCATGAAGAAAACCATCGTCCACATAGCAACCCGAATATAATACACCATTTACATAGAATCCATTTCAGCTATATGTTAGAGCTTAAAAGCTTCAATTTTGGCAGAACCAAAACTGCCAGAGAGTCCACAATAAAAGGAAACAACCTTCCAATTTAGTTGGCTATTTAGCTAATCCATAAAATCCTAGTTACAGTACACTGCATGTATGTGCACACATATATGGATGGACAACTTGCAAGATTGACATCAGACCATAATCATCTGAAAACCAAAAAGGGATGCTTGATCTAGTTACCTGTGCCATAATTTCATCTCCAGGATCGACAAAAGAATCAGCAAATGAAACCTTTGCAGGCCTCTCAACTCCCAACAAAACATCCCTCTTTTGAAGACGTTTAAAAGCATCCATGGCATCTGAGCGGGAGGAGAACTCCAAAAAGGCAAAACCTCTATTCTTTCCTTCGTTGTTACTATCTTCCACTAACGTCAAGTCCTCAATGTTTTCTATTCCGTAGAGTTTCAGTTTCTCTTTTAACTGGAATAGCAGATTAATGTAGACTAATCAGAAGAGAAAATTTTTACTCCACACAACCAATAACAAAGTAAACTCGAGGCCTGGTTGAGACACTGGTAGCTGGTACTGCATTCTACTTACTTTTTCCTTAGTCCATGTCTTGCATATGTTACCCAAAAACAGGGTATCGTTGTCTTGACTGGGAGTAACACCACATTGTTTCCCCTTCACCTGGAATGTCTGGTGTTAGAATCAATTCAACATATTCTTTGGTCTGTAGTCACTCAATCTATGACAAGGTCAAACAAGTACCACTGGATTTTTTAGCTCTGTCACAGCACGCTTAGCTTGTTCAACGGTAGCAAAACGCAAGAAAGCAAAGCCCTTGTTCTTTTTGGTCTGAGGGTTCATCATCAGCCTGACTTCAGTGACCACACCGACGGCACTGAAAACTTCCTTCAGGTCCTCCTCTGTTGCATCCTTGTCCAACCCACCAACAAATACTTCAAACTCTTTCCGCTTGCGTCTTTCTTTGACAACATCATGGTGCTCTTGCTCTTCCGCTGCGTCAATCAATTCAGCATGATCATGGCCATGCCCATCATCATGCTCATGCACCTCACCGGTATCAGGATGTTCATCATCTTCTTCACCCTCAAGTTCTTCTGGATCATCCTCCTCCTCTTCACCCATATCTCCCTCCTCCTCTTCAGCTAAATCACCTTCCTCACCTTCCTCCACTCCCTCATCACCCTCTTCCTCCATATCTTCTTGGTCAACTTCCTTCTCATCATAATCACCACCATACTCCTCTGGCTCATACTCTGGTTCATGATCCTCAAGGTCTAACCTGTCATCTTTATCATATTCATCCTCTTTAACCTCATCTTCTTCTGCCGGAAAAGAGAGGTTTACACAAATCCAGTGCAGTCAACATGCTGAATATCCATTGTGAACAACAAAGTTCTAAAGAGTGGGATAAGCACAGAAAGTATACCCTATAGACTTCATTATTCCAAGATCACAAACAAGGTTAATACAGTTAAGTCTAGGAAGCATAGTTTTCTTGGGCTAGAAGTTAGCATGTGCATGTCCAACAACAAGGCAGATATTTTCCTCAGCAGATCCATAAAACTGCAACTTGCAGTTAACCTTCATAATGTGAATATGGAAATGCCTTAAGCAATGAGCATCTTGTACCCAATGCATTAATCCTCATAAATTAGAAGCAAAGTCTGAACAAATTCCAATCTAGGAAGACTCAGCATACTTTAAATCTGAGAATAGTTGATGGGAAAGCTTGTTGAGGAGTTCACACATGAAAGATAATATCAAGACATGGTGACAATGAATTGATAGAAGCTTGTAGTACTTGATGTTATCCAGACGTGAGGCAGCTCTTGTTCCCATAATACATTATATGGGATCTACCATGGGTACTCCATATGAATGTGAGTCCAAAATAAATACATGAAAACTTGAACCAAAAAATAGCATTCAAAACACCTTCCTCTTTTTTCCTGCAATCCAACGAGGATATATACATTCCAGCTATTGAATGCATATGGTGAAAGTAAAACACGCATTCTTCATGAACAGGTTTTTCTTTCACTTCATGAACAAGCTTGTGAACCATTATCCAAATTCCAACATTAACACTTGTCCAGCTTAAGTCAAGCACAGAGAGTGGTGGAATAGCATGGATAGCACAAAAAAAACACTTGCCCCTTGTTATGGGGTACTTCACTGGGGCACGCATCCCTAATCTTTCACTAGCCGCTTCCTGCAACTGCTTTGAACTACTTGAAGACTAAAGGCCTTCGGAGAGTGTTTAAACATCATGACTACAAATTAGAGACTATTCAGACATCATTTGCTCCACATACAACTCCAGAGCAGATCCACACCATCGATATGCGTAACTTTGAAACCAGGTAAATTGATGTTTAACTATACTTTGACCCCAGAAAATTCTAGAAGCCCGGGGAAGAAACAATCTCAAACATTATCCTCTTCAAGGGGTTGCAGGGATTAAGTCCCTATTCTGCAAGACATCCAATCAATTCCCCCCGGTCTATACCCCAAAGAAAGGGTTTTTATAAAGGAAAACTGATTTCCCGGTCAACAATACAAACAACCACAACTTCATTTTTATCTCGCCAGGCACACATCCAACCCTAAAAATTAGAACCAACAGAGCCTTATTCATCCAAGTGCCCACAAAGTAAATCTTTTAATACCCACTGCGATTTAAAAGGCAAAAGGTGTACACAATGCAGTACTGAACACCACAATCACGCTACAACACATAAAAGAAAGATGCAATCCGGCCAATGAAACAAACATTCTTCCCACCATAAAATTCACCCCTACGGAATCAACCAACCCAACCCCAATCCTCAAATTGTACTATTTAGGGGGGGGCAAAGCTAAAATCTCTCATACCCAATTACCAACAAAAGAAACGCCATAATCAACAAACTCACGGGACAGTACAACAGGAGGGAGAAGGGGGGGAAAAAAAAGGCAGATTAAACTCACTTTTCAAAGGGGCGGATCCATTAGCCTCAGATTTCGGCTCAACATTCAGATCCGTCGAACCTTTGTCGTCGCTGCTGTTATTGTTTTCTTCAGCAACACTAACATCATCGTTAATCTCCTCAACCCTAACCTCTTCGGGCTTGATCTCCGGCTTCTTGGCAGCCCTAGCAGTCCTCTTGGGGCCCTTTGGAGCCGCCGGCTTCTTCGCGCGAGGAGGCATCTCTCGGATTTCTTCAAATTGGTAGCAAAATCGAAAGATTGAATCAAAGAGGAGAAGGAATCGAATGAAATTGATTGATTGACAAATTGGGGGCAGAAAGAGAGAGACAGAGAGAGCAATTGGGGAAGGAGGTTTAAAATTAGGAACCCTAGATAAGAGTATACTTTTTATAGGAGCCATCAACACCGCTTGACGTGGACGCAGACACTTTACCTAGTCTTCCGGGTTTTTTTCAACCTCCAGGTTTAATATTTTGGGAAAAAAAAATAAATATTTTGGAAAAAATAAATAAGAATTGTGTTTAGTATTTTAAAACGTTAAAAAAAAACATAAATAACACTGTTTTTATTACATGTAATGATCAAGAGTACATAAGTTCTAAGTTAAATTTAGTATGCTTTTTTTGTGTGATGCATGAATAAATTTTAAATTTTTATTTGCAATAATTGTATATAAAAAATAACAAAAAATATAATAATTTATATGATGTAAAGAAAAATTTTTAATTTTTTAAATTAATAATTTTTTTTGTATTCACAATTTTTTAAATAATAGGATATACCATAAAATTATCACATACTTTAACAGGTTTAGAAAAGTTTCACACATCGTAATAATGTAAAAGGTACAATAAGTTATATTGGTAATTCATGTACTTTGTGAAAAAAATTATATTGGTAAGTAGAAAAAAATTATTTAAGCATCTGTAAATAATTAAAAAAAAAGTACAACAATTTTTTAAAAGTTAAGTAGAAAACCTCACTCTCTTAAGTATTTGTGAATAAAAAAAGGAGCGATCAATCTATAATATCTTAAACTAATTGTGGATTTTTCATAGCTTTGTTAAAAGTTACCTAAGTACAAATGTACAATAATTTTACATAATTCATGAATTATTTATTTTTCATGTAATAAATTATTTGTAGTAAGATCATATAGGCGTAGTAGCAGTGGCAGTAGCAGCAGCAGCAGCAGTAGTAGTAGTAGTAGAAGAAGAAGAAGAAGAAGAAGAAGAAGAAGAAGAAGTAGTAATAATAATAATAATAATAACAATAATAATAATAATAATAATAATAATAATAATAATAATAATAGAAATAGGCAATATTTTATTATTTTTTAATAATTGTGTATTTATGGTAGAGGATTTGTGATTATTATCATAATATATCTAACATCTTTAATATTTCATATTTATGATAGTGAAGATCTTTTATTATTTATTATTTTAAGTAAGAATAATGATTTATGTGGCTTGAAGTTAAATTGGGAATTAGATTAAGAAAAATCCAAACTTCTAAAAAATTGACACGTGGTATATGTACACTTAGAAAGGTTTTGTATGTATATATCTAGAAAGAGACTTCCTGTATTATATTGACTTTTAGTCTTCTTTTAAGTGTGTGCATATATATGTGTGTGTGTGTGTGTATATATATATATGTGTCTGTGTGTGTGTATATATATATATATATATAATATATATATATATATATACATACATACATACATATATATATATATATATATAATATATATATATATATATATATATATATATATACACACACACACACACATACACACATATATATATATATATATATATATATATATATATGTGGTGAATTTGTTTTACGTTTCATGTTCATGGGTTGTATTTTAGAAAATTGTTATGATACATAGGAATGCAAAATGACATACACTACCCATCATCAAAAAGGCTCAAGTTTAAAATACAATTCATGAAACATGGATAATTGTTGTGTGGGAATGGTTTCTAATATTAAATCACTTTTAATCTCAGTGCAGAAGAGTTTGTGATTTAGTCACTATATTTAGAAGGTCTGGGCCTTCTATCTTATTGTCTATTTGGTGATGAAGGCACTATTAGATATTTTGAAAAAAGTGTACAGAGAATGTGAGATCTAACTAGTGCAAAATCTAGTTGGATATGTTACAGGGTACGCATAGTTATTTGTCGATGATGACCTTTTATTTGCCAAGCAACCTAAGACTCTGAGAGGAATGCTTCAAGATCATACAAACTTCCCAACCAGCACAAAAGAAACATATGGATAGACTGATATTTCACAAAATGATTGATCAAGAGATAAAAATAAGATAAAAATATGAGACTACTAACACACTAGGCATGCAATAAGTGAGGAATGGCACTTAAAATATTTGGTAGCATTGACCATGATGGGGCATATGAGGCAGGCAATACCAACAACAACAACCACCTTTCAGTGTGGGTCTGCTTGTGCGAGGTTTGGAGAAATCCAGACATAAGCGGTTTTACATCTATCGGTACTATAAGGTAGACAATAACCAGAGCACCAAATGAGAGATTTAGGAAAAAGTTATTATGGTCGAAAGAGAACCATTTTTTTCAAAGGTTTAAACGAAATGCTCGTTAAATGTGTTGGTCGAGCTATCCCTGTCCAAAATGGGCATGGCCTAATGAATCATGTCAATTGCTTCATACAAAGAAATAGGTCAAGAAACTAAAATGTCGATGCAACAATATCTACCGATGGGGGATTGCACTCAACATAATCAAACGAATTGAGGAACGTATAATTTGGTGCCTGCAACTGTAATAAGGATGCAACTTGTAAGTCATATGATTAGTGCAATTGGTGGAAGGAACAACACTGTGTTTGGAGCTCCAAGTTGCATAGAGATGTGAATTGCATGGGACGTGGTGATTGGTGGATGCATTTTGTCAACTATTTTTAGCAGAGCTAAGAAGTTTACCATGTCATCTTAATATTTACTTTTTGACAACATACATACTTTTTAAGTTATTTTCGAATAAACTATAAGGTGATGATCAAGACAACTGGTCTTATATATGTCAACTTTGTAAGTTACTTGATGACTCAGATTCTCCTTATGCGCACTCTCCTAACCAACATAAAGAGGATATACCGAGGGGTAGATCTTAGGAAACGTTCATCTGACGTTTAAGTCAAGATCAGATAGAAATGATGGATATCAAAGATGGCAACTTTAGAGGTGCAACTTTTAGTACATAAAAATGTGATCTTTATAGAGAAAAGGAAATGATTCCTTGTAATGTGTGTATGATATATGGAGATACAGTGATTTCTAATCCTACTTGCTTAGAGACTGATGTCTTGGTAGATGTGTGTATATAGGTCTAGTGGATGAGGGTAGTATGGTTATGTTTTACCCGAGTTGAAATATACCTGTTTTCTCTTAGGGCTTAGGGTTATGACCAAGTATGAGTCACCTCATTAACTCAAGCCGACGAGAAGGATGCGATGGCTTTGAGCAAATGATTTTGCCGAATCGCAAACACTTTCCCTTCACATCATAGTCGTCATTATAGGGACAACAACGTGATTGCTCACCATCTGACTAAACAATATCTACTCAAAATCAATAGGTATGGATAGATGTGAACATAAGTAGTGAAATCATGACTCTCATGTATAAATGGACATTGCATCGCATTTATGTTTCCATTATATTTTTCTTTCATAAGCAAAAAAAATTTATGAAATGTTTCAACATTTGATCATTTATTATAAGTACCAAGGTATGAAGATGTAGAATTCTTCCGATATATATTTTTATTTACAAAACTCGAACCAACGACTTTTTTTAAGAGAACAAGCGTCCAACCAAACAAATTCATGCGATTCTTTGTGAGACATTTGACATAAAGTTGTGGGGAAAAACTTTTAAAATGGTAGCGGGCAAAGTATTTCAGCCCAACTGCCCAAGGCTCTTAAAATATAAGATATTTTGTTTCTGTTATACTCTGCAAGCCGCAGGAGTAGACTTGGGAAAGGGAGGAGAGAGAAAGGCGGCAAAGCCATGGCGTCGAGAGCTGAATCACCACCATACCCAAGTGCAGCTAGAATTTCCGATTCTCCTTGTTATCCTCAGTACACTGCTTCTCTCAAGTGTAAGTCTTGCTGCCCCTTTTCCCCTTCTGTGCTCACGATTTTCTGCAAATTAGTAACCTTTATTGCCCTAAAGCTCTAATCCAGTTGCGTAATCATGTGGCAAATTTGTCTTGGAATTCTGCAAAACAAGTGCTATTGTTTGATTAGTTCAAGTTTTTTGACCAATCATACAGTTTCTTGGGAGCTGGGCAAGTTGGATTTGTTATCTTCTTTTTATTTCTCTTTAGAATCCGTGCGTTTCATGCGTTGATTTTAAGGATTAACCGTGACAAAAATTGCATTTTGGATTTGATGTACCAAATTTATTCGTGTTAATTTGTGCTTGAACAATAACTTGAGAAACCCAACTTGGTTTTGGATTGGTTAGGTTACAGAGATTGAATTAGAATTGTTTGTGGGATTATTGCCATCCATGCCTTTTGTTATTTTCATTTCTCCCATTTTGCCCCATATTTCAATTCTCTTGTGAGTTTTTAGGCCCTATTTGATCATAGGAAAGTGCAAAGGAAAGAAATTAAAAGCAAAAAAATTATGAGGAAAAAAAAAAAGGAATTAGAAAATAACTTCTTCTCCTTCATTTGGAATCAAGAAAATAAAAGAGGGAAAGAAATCCAAATTTTCACGGCAAATGGATGCCATTGTTGAGGGGAGAGAAATGAGAGAGTGATTTTAGAAGACTTTTCATTGCAAAGGGATGCTGCGGCTACAGATATTTAAGTAGAGGAGAGAGAAGGGGCATTGAAAAGGAAAGTGGAGAAAACAAGCAAGCATGGCATCGGGAGCATGAACAATGCATTTTCCTCCCATTTGCCCCTCAATGATGGCAGGAAAATAGAACTTCAAAATTTAGCTTAGTTTTCCGCACATTTTCCACTCAATTCCTGTTCCATCTACTTTTCTTAGATCCAACCACATGAAAATCATCTTCTTTGACAATTTTTTTTCCTTTCGAACTTTCCAAGGATCAAACGAAGCTTACGTTATCAGCCAATCCTTTGCTATGGCCTTAAGAGCTTGTTTGGCTTGCCAAGTAGCCGGTGGAGTAGAAAATGAACTGTAGGTGATCTTGTATTGGATATGCTTCGCTCTTACATTAGGGATAATCATGCTCTTTTGCTTCCTATCTATAATTCATTTCTTCTCCCTCACTACAAATATATTGAATTAGGATATCTTATACCTCATATTGCCATTAGGCGATTAGATAAAGTCCCCAGCATAAGTGCCCCCCACCCCGGGGCTATCGGCCAGGGGGCCGCTGGGGGGAGAAAAAGGTACAGATTAATATCTTCATCAGCTATCGGGATGCGTTCTGAATTTTGTGGACATTAGCAATTTCTTGTCATGCTTAGAATGATTCCTGCTGTTTTAAACTCTTGAGTTGTTGCTTAATGGTTATACCTTGTTTTAACTGGATTTATAGATCTAGCTTAACTAAAGTTTTGAGATAGTCATGTTACTGACTAACATGTGGGTGAGATTATCAGGTTTAGAGCAGTACAACTCAGACAAGAGCAAATGTCAAGAGCACTTTGATGTTTACAAGGAATGCAAGAAGAAGGAGGTAACTAAAATATCCTAACCTTTGCTCTATAGCAAATTATATTGCTGTTCTCTTTTACTTAACTAGAGAAATGCCTTTTATCAGAGAGCAATCCATGTTTATATGGCATCCTGATTGGCTTTTTGGTTGTTTTGAGTGTGTTTTGCAATGCAGTATATTTCTAATTGCTGTTGTTGTTAGCTTAAATTATTTATTGTCTCTTACTCTGGAATATCTATTTTTGAGAGGTCATTAGATGTCAGAATTTCAGGATTATCTTTTGTGGAGAATGACCGTACAGGTCATATCACCTCCATATTCGGTTTAAATTTATGAGCCAACAAACATATTCTTGTGTGTCTGCATAAATATGCAATTTTATGGCATTGCATTCCCTTTGCATGTCTTTTTCTTATAATTCTGTGGATAGCACATGTGAAGCCACATTAACCAAAGCTAGGTTATAGCCAAGGGTCAAATTTTTATAGTCTTGCGTTTGCAGTTCAATGGTGGAGAGGTTATTTTCATTAGACCGGATATTTGGAAATTGTTGACTTCCTCTCTATGATCAAAAGAGTAGAGGATGGGTTTAATAAAATTTTTTCCCAATAGTGACTTTTCCCAACATATTGAAAGAGGATGGTGAAGCTAGAATGATTGCTGTGCTCTTAGAAATGTCCTTTTGAAGCTTTTCAATTGTGATGGACTTTTTTCAGAAAAACATTATGAATTATTTATTATTCCTTTGTTAATTGGATTGGCCCAAAAATGTGCCAATCATTTTGGGGAGCAGATTTGCAATATTGAATGCTTTTTGCCTGATCTAGATTGAATACTCATATTCTATAGTTGGCATGTTGGTCATTGACATCCAACATAATATTGGCTCACACCATGTTATTTTGTTGAAATATTAACATTCGCTTTCCTTTTACAAGGTATGAACAAGTTTGTTTCTTAGATGAGTGTACGCCTCAAAGACATTAATATTTCCATGAACATTACTATTCAATTGCTGTTTCTGTTGTTATCTGCAAGTATGAATTGTTTGGGGGTATATAAAAGACAGAGATTTGAGCTTGTTATACCTTTTTTCTGTGTTGCATGTGAGAAATGAAATTGTATGGTCGATGCTATGATTCAAAATTCATTAAACATTGAATGTCTGGAACAAAGATAGTAGTCCGTCTATTTTTGATTATTTTATGATTTATGTAGTGGAGCCAGTGTTGAAAGATATCTTTTGGGACTGAAATGTAATGTATAAGACATTTTAGTGAGTGGTATAGGCCAGTGGTTTGGATGCACCGTTGCTGAGAATAGTGCTCTTTCTGACTTAATGCTATCAAGTGGTTGTTTTGATTAGTGACAGTGAATAGCTCTACGTAAACTTTGCTGGCAACCTGTTGGCCTGCTACCGACTTGTCATGACAATTTTTTAGTTAGATTGCAAAAAAGCTGACACTACCTCTCATATTGGGTATTGCAATTGTGTTGAGATCAATGTTTCTTCAGCACTGCAGGTTCATGATTGATTTGTCACGTTGCTTAAAGCTATGTAATGCTTTTGTTTGCTCATTCATGATTAGTCGCCTAACTAGCTTTAATCCAGTTTGCATCCTCAGAGGGAAGCCCGTTTGGAAAGCAATGGAAACTGTTCTTTCTCTTCTTAGACAAGCCAAGGTCTTAGGCATGCAATTGACATTTTCAAACTTCGGATGATTTTAATGTAGATCAAAAAAAAATTGATATTGCGTCTTTTTATGGGTATCATAATTGTGTTGGCATCACTGATTCCTCTGTACTGCAGGTTCATGAATAATTTTACACATTGATTAAAGCTTGTGTAATGCTTTTATTTTACTCATGATTCTTTGCCTGACTAGCTTTGATCCCCTCGCCTTTTCAGAGGGAAGCCCGTTTGGAACGCAATCGAAACCGTTCCTTCTTTTCTTAGACAGGCGAAGCTGTTAAGCATGCATGTGACAATTTAAAACTTCGGAGGTGTTTACAACCTACAGGGAGCAGGCAGTGATCATATCGGCTTATTAGGAAGCTTGCTTTATAGACTTGAGAGTTGTGTAATCTGCTGTGAGTTATTTTGCGGACTGCTGTGTACTCAGTGTTCTTACAATTTGCTTCTAGATACGTCTATATTCAGGTCTATTCTTGACAATGCTTTGAAAAAAGCAGAATGGCTTCGCCTCATCAGGCACATACGTACTGAATAAATAAGATTATTGCTTTTTATGTTTGTCAAGTGTGTTTAGTCTTATTTTGGCTGGATTCATAGGCGCAAAGGCATGGAATTTTCAAGTAGGTTATGAAATAGTATCGCCTTCTAAAATTTAGGTGCGGGAGGGAGATATTACATTGGGTGATGTTGAACTTCTAGTTTTCTATGTTTTCTTCAAAATGAAGAGATGAAACGAAAAAAAAAGGTTAGTGACAATGTTTGTTCCAAAAGTATATGATGTGTGGTCTGGATTGTATTTTCTTTAATTTGGCATTAAGCTCCCCTGCATTGTGAGATTTAATTTAATACCAGTCTAGTGTACAAGTCAGTTTTTGTTATGAATTTGTGGGGTATCAAGAGAAGTTGGGGGGGGGGGGGGGTAAGGAATGTAGTAGCTTTGGGGAAAAATCATCATACACATTTTCTCAACAGAATCTATTATGGTACAACATTTGTGAATGGCCACTACGTGAATGTCAATAATGGAAGTTCACTAGCCTTTCTTGCTCAGTTCCCATTGGACAAAATTTTTTGTTGAACCAAGGACGGACGAGTTGACAGATACAAAAACAATGCAAGTCGATCATATCACTGAGGAAAAGCTTCTAGCTGATGACTAGAACGCAGCGGTCATCCAGATCACAGCACATAGAAAGGAAGAAACTACGCTATGGCATGTTATGAAGCAAAGGAGCCATGCTCATGCCCTTCGGAGGAGGAGTTTAACTCCATGCTCAGGTTGAATAACCAGCCTGATTGCAGGGCTATGCCGATAAGCTGGTGAAAGCGAAAAACTAAACTTGGACAACATGAAAGATAAGATGACCTTCAGTTCGACCATGGCAAAATATTGGCCTAGGCACACCCGAGCTCCAAGCCCGAAAGGCATGTAAGCATGCTGGGCTTTGCAGGCGGCGCCTGTTCCATTGGCAAACCGTTCGGGGTTGAATCTGTGGGCATCCGGCCCCCAGAAGTCTGGGTTCTGATGCAACAGTGGTACCGGGATCTGGATGTCGAGCCCTTTTGGGACTTGAATGTCTTTCAGTCGTGCATCCTCTAGTGCTGCTCGTGCCACAAATACTGCTGGTGGGTAGAGACGGAGAGTTTCTTGGATGATCATTGTCAGCTGCCCAGTTTTCAATAGGATCAACGAAACAAGTTTGAAGAAACATACAGTTCACTAAAACCAACAGAGCCTTCAAAATTTGAAACCAACAGAGCCTTCAAAATTTGGTCGTTCCCAACTTTCCATCAATTTTTTTCCTGCTTTTGTACGGCATTAGCTATTACTTTGCCTTTATTCTACTTTTATTCAAGGATGAAAGATCAAAGACTATGCTTCTCTATAAGCCTAGCAAATGGGCCATTCAGGTCGGGTTCATTTGACATTCAGAACAAGTAAATAGAATATAGCATTGAGTTCAACTTTATTGGGTTGGGATCACATTCAGATCCGCTATTAGTTCATCTAGTAAGGTAGTAAACAGAACACAGTGGGCAGCAACAGTTGGACAGTTTTCACACTAGCTTGATGTCAATTTGTGTTAAAAGTAAAAATTAGATAGCCTTTTTCACATTTGGTGTAGGGTTTGTTCAGGACTGAGCACTATTGTTCAGTTCTACCACACCTGCTCTTCTATATTGGTTTTGTTGATTGCATCTTCCTGAAATTTTCCTAAAGCCAAACACATTGAAGGCACCCAGCCTTTATATCCCAAGTTCTTATTGGAAAACCACCAAGTAGACGAGAAGAACAAAGGTTTTTTTTTTGGGGGGGGGGGGGGGGCTCCCACATAGGCCTTATCCATGGCTCAAGATGGGAACTTAAGCCACCACCAGGGACAGGGGAAGGGGGTCCACACTCAAGGTTCGTTGGCCACTAGGACACCTCCCTCGCTCCGGGGGAGGGATGTTGCACCAGGGAGTCAGTCCCATGGAGAACCAAGATGGGAGCAGCGTTGTGGTCATGAACAAAGCCATTACATGGCAGAAATGCTTGTTCAATTTGTTTTCACTTTAGTTGCTATCTCGTCCACAGTGTCTAGTCCAAGAACTGCGCTACTGAGCTTGCAATCTTTTGATATTTGCATTCTTACCAATGTTTGGATTCAACGCCATTCAGGATGTGGTTGTCAGACTTCACACTCTTGTAAGTCATATACTTCTTAGACACATGAACATACACAGATGGTACTAGGTGCTGTTGAGGAAGAAAGAAGGCGTTACCACTTTCATATTCCTCAGATCATCTGCAGCTGGAATCCTGCCTCCACAAACTTCAAGTACCTCAACTCGAGCACGAGCCTGCCAATCAGGGTACGCAGCCAATAACATCAAGCTCCAAGCTGCTGTGGTGGCAGTTGTTTCATGCCCAGCAAAATACATGTTCTTGCAGTTATCTACTATCAACTTTTCAGTGTCTATATTCGCGGTAAGATCATTCTCAACACAGGTTCTGGCACCTTCAAGTATCTTCTGTAAGAAATCATTCTCATGTTTTGCCATCATTCGTTCTTCAACCACCCTTAATATCATTGAGTTGATCTCCTTCTCTAGCCTTCTTATTTCAAAGTTGTTCTTAGTTGGCATGTACCTTCAGTATTCAAACAATGGGATTAGCGTGAATGCTCTCTTGATTGCATTTGAATTGTTGAGGTTCCAGGCCAGCTAAACAACTGCCTCAAGGTCCAAATAGCTAAGTTCCTTTTTATTTTTTGCGGCCCGGGGGGTGCAGGGGGCGTATAACTCTTTTTTTCTGCAGGGGAAGCTGCCCACCCACTAGGCCCCTCTGCAGGGTGAACCCAATGCATTGTCTTTTTTTTTTGGGGGGGGGGGGGGTGGGGGGCAGCGTGCTAGGGCCAATAGAGCCTAGCCTGTAAAATAACCAAACCACTAAGAGAGCTTGTTGGCTCCCACAAATTCTTCCCAATAAAGAAGAATAAGTTCATCATTTATATAAGCCACACAAATTACTCGAAATTCTATTCAAAAATCCTTAAAGAATCTTTTGAATCGGCATTCATGAAAATTAATTAGTATGATCAAAACCTAGGAAGTTTAAAGGTGGGGTAACATTGCACAAAAATTATGGATATGCTCATATGCCTCTACAACCTTTCTTCTGAACTAAACAGAGGTGGTTTCAGCTGGGTTTTAAATTTAAAAAATATTAACTGCATGCTACTCTATAATAAAAGCAGCAGATGATGGTTCACGGAGTGCAGGCATGTTGCTTTAGGTCACCATAATTCAGAATTGGAAAAACCTTGCTTGATAACGTTGCTAATGGAATATGAGGCTCATACAAAGAGTTTTTTACTTGCCTTGAACCAGGGATCCCAATAAATAGAGTCTTGGCCATTAGCTGCTGAAGGGCCCTGAGCTTTGAGAAAATGTCTTTCCCCAGAGAATAGCTGCTTCCAAATGCAGCTCTTGATATTATGTCAGCTGATAAGCTTCTCAAGTCCTCATCAACCGTGATATCTGCTGTTCCACCACTGATATTGATTCTATCCTCCCAGGAACCCAACATTGAGGTTGTAGCTTCCACCATCAAACCCATCATGCCCTGCACTCATTCTCATCGCTTCAAGCTTACAAGAGTTGCTTTTTATGCTCCATTCTGTTTGCTTTCATGCATCGATTATACCAAACTCACCAGTGTACAGTGTCTCCAATATTCTTAGTTGAAATGTGTGGGATACAATGAAGAAAAAAAAGGTCACAGCTAACCTCAGGGTTTCATAAGCACGCACTGTTTGTTCATAATTGTGAATTGCATGTTGATAACAATTATATGCAATGTTTGTAACTTTTTTATAAATTTTTGAGATTGATCTCCCTTTATAGACATTGAAAGGCATGGATACCAACATCCTATCATCATGAACATTAAGTTACATGGATGAACACTGAGGTGATAGCATACGAACATGCTTGTGACCAAGGTTGGCTCAGCTATGATTCCATATGTGAGCAATAAAAACTCGGTAACATGATATGAGTATTTCTTAGCCAGTCCCTTACTTGTCTCACTTTTCAGTGACATGTGTCTTTCTTCAGTCATATATATACCATTTCCTCATCTTATCCTGCAATCAACATTACTTGTTGCATAATTTCATCAGGTTGATTTATCCAAATTTATTCACATTCTAGAATTTTCCAGATGCGAGATCTAAATTAATCCAAAATTTGTCCTCATTTTCCCAAATTTTTCTAAAGTTATCAAATTTTAAATTTTACATAACATACATTTCCTTGCATTCACATTTACTTCGGTTTCATATACCACATATTAATCCCAAATTTCAGGCAAAACAATATGGGAAACTAGGAACGGGGATTCATAAAAACTTGAGCAAAACTAAAATAACTTAGTGTCATGCCCAGATGAACATAGGACAGATTAAGTGCTCTAGCTTACCTTAACTTTGTCAGGATAAAATTCTGGGGAAATGATCTTCCTTTGATGTGCCCAGATAGACCCACTTGAAGAAATGACACCTTGACCCAACAAAGGACCTCGATCCTTGGATAAATAAGGAGGCTTTCCTAAATCCAGGGAGCTGCAAAGGATTATTTCCTTGACAATGTCAGGGTCCATTATGCACAACATCTGGATGCTTCCAGTTGAGTATATGAACACTGGCCCTGCCCACCAATTTCATCATCCAATGTTCAGTGAAGTAAGGAGCACTTGGGCAGTAATTAAACCAACAGTATAACACCATCATAATCCAAAATAACAAAACACAGAGAAGGGGGGGGGGTGGCTCATACCATATTGACGGTGCCAGAGCTTGAGGTGGGGGAAGAGGAGAGAAGGCCAATCATGAGAGAGAGTGGCAATTGGGTCATCGGAAGGATGATTAGGTGTGGAATCGGAGTGGGTAATTTGGAGCTTGATTTGACGGATTTGGGGGATATTGCCCAGCAAAATAGAACAAGGTGGGGGGCCTTTGATTCCTTGGCCTTCAAGCTTGAAGCGAACCCTTTTGGGGTTCAATACAAGCACGCCATATATGTATCCTATTAACACTACTATTATACTGCTTACCACTGCTGTCAGTACAGCTTCCATTGCTCAACTTCTAGTCTTCAACAGTTCAACCCTCTCTCAACCTCTGTAAGAGTGAACTAAGCAACTGGTTGGTGAAAAAGAAGAGGCAAGTTGATGTTTAAAATGTAGAATTTATGTCTCAGGTTTTTCTCATTAATTTATTCCACCAACATTTTTAACTTTTTTTAAATTAAGGTAAAAGGGTCGTCCTCAACTAGACCTATCACGATAAGTCACCTTCATATTTCCTAATCATAGGAAAGAGAAGCAATCCTATGTTGAAGCCGGTACATGTTCAAACGCAAGTAAACTGCACATCATTTGAGCTCTTGCAATTCGGTGACTATATTTTTAATTGTAATACTATATTAACCCTTATTTTTAGAGGGGATAGTAAGTGGATTCCCTATTTAAACCTAAGATTGTAGAAATCATAATTTCATTTGTTAAAAGAACTCATGTACTAAGCTTAGGCCCAAACTGAGCCATTGATTCATTGAAGTTTCAATCTAATTTTCTACATTGCTTTAACCAATGTTGGACGAAACTTATCTATAAATTTTTTTAGAGCAAAGTAAAATTTGTTTCAAGAAATATTTGATAAAAAAATAAACGTCATATCGTTGTACAAATTTTACATTTAAGACGCAAACAAATATACTATAACAATATTTTCTCCCTTATAGCTCCGGTTTTATCTAGAACGATGCATCATCGATGGTTGGAAGCTTCCAACTGGAACTTTGATTATGGAGACTGACTTCTCTATGGTTGCTCGAGCCTTGCAAGGAAAGAAAGGGTGGCTCTCTTATGCTTTCACATTTATTTCTAAGCTTTAGCTTTGCCTCTTTCTATCCCTTTTGGTCATGTTTGGAAGAACACAAATTTTGTTGGGCACGAACTTGTTAGACTTTCTTTTAAGTTTGGATGGTGAGAGTGTATAATTGGACGGTGGATGTGAAAAGGCTATGTCGTCATGTTTGATTGAAGAAAATCTAACTATATTCCCCCCAACCCAAAAAAAAAAAAAAAAAATTCCTTTAGAATCTAATCAAAGGGTACATGTTCTTTAAACAATAAGAAGGTTAAATTGAGGAAAACAAAGATAATCTAAGTATCATTGAATAAACATTTATATTATAAATAAAATATTAATCCTACAATTATGAGGTGTTTATAAATCTGATCAGCGAGTCAGGATCCCATCCAACCCGCTCTGCTCCGCTCCTAAAAAATGTAGGTTAGGGTCGACTTTTTTTTCACTTGCCACCTACCTCGACCCTCAAATTGTGGGTGCCTGACTATTACTTTAAAAAAATAAAATAAAATTCAAAATCACAACAACAGAATTATGGATTTCATTTGTTTATAGCCTTTTTGACTTTCTACTTTCTCGTCTCCTTTTATCTCCGCTATCACTCGCCCTCGGCAAATATTACAGGCTCCCAACCTCCTCATACTCCCTCTCTAATATTTGGAGTAATCGTTTTAATGAACTATTTGTTCTAGTTATTAAATTACGCATTAGAATATTTGTAACTACAATACTTTTTAGTGGAACCTTCTATCATCACTTTACCTTTTATTTAAAATGACGTTTAATGTTGAATCTTATGATAAAAAAGAAACTTTTTGAAAAATTTAATTTTCTATATAGAGCAGGTTTGAAGATTGAGGTTGACCCAATGATCTAATGATATTCACATGATTAGGATCGAGCATATGCTGATCCACAAAAGAAACGGGTGTGATTAGGATTAAGAAAACTCTACGTGTCAACTTTCGTGACCCGCTCCAAATTCAACCAGACTCTAAATATGATTAATAAGCGTCTATAATAAAAAGTACGCTCCATAATAATTGCCAAAATTTTAAAATTGGTCGGTTGACTATAATAGGAGAAGGCCACTAGCCACTACTCACTGTTATATACTTTGCTTCTGTCTCCATCATCATCAATATCATCACAAATCCCTCTAAATTTCAATCAATTTCCCCTGCCCCCAATTCTCCACCAGTTACAAACCCCTTTCTTCAATTCTCCCCATCCCACCCTCATCAATTGCTCCTCCCAAAATTCCAACCAATTGCTTCACCGATACCCTAATTTCCCCCCCAAATTTCCCAGGTTCCCGTCCTTAATTGAACTTCAACTGAGAAAACGATCACAATCATGGCCAATACACAACGCTAAATCCCTTTCTTCCTCTGTATCGTCGAGTCGAATTCCGACGTCAAGTTATGCAGAAAGAAGGTGGCGGTGGAGGAGGAGGGTCATTGAGGTCGTCGGTGATCGGAGTTATTGATCGGAAACGCGTCAATGATGTGCTTGATAAGCATTTGGAGCGAACTTCACCATCTAATTGGAGAGGTGTCAGCAGCAATCTTCAAGAAAAAAATGCCAGGGTTTCGGCGCCTTCCACTTCCGCCGGAAAGTTGCCGGTCGATCACTCTGGTGGTCTAAACATGGCGAAGAACTCCTCCGATGGTTCGTACCCTGTTGGAGTGTTTTAGCTCCTTTCTAGTTTATCTTGGTGAAAATTGTGTATATGGTGCTGAATTGGTATCTGCTTGTTATCTTCCTTATTTTTTGCTGGGTCATGTTGTTTAAAAGGTTGAAAACATTGTGCTATCTTTTCGTGCTTTCGGGTTTATAACAAAGGAATGAGGACTTTAGCTTCAATGCAGTTGTCTCTTTGATAGGAAAAGAAGTGGGGAGGGGGGAGGCAATATGTTTTCTCAGGGTGATTTATGTGAGTTTGTGTCGAAAAGGTTTAATAAGTCTTTATAGTAGTCACTACTGATAAAGATGAGACTCAAAGGGGTGGTTAAAATGAAGTTGAAAGGCTACCTTTGTCAGGAGATGGAAAGTGGTAAGTGGTGATGATTGGATTTTGAAACTGTGAGATCTAGACATCATAGGATTGAAGTTCTTGACTAGTCTTGTAGTTGGGTTGAAGCAACGAAATAGCAATTTGGTAAAAAAAAGAAAAAAAAGATGGAAAGTGGTAAGTAATTCTGAGATTGACTATACATTTAGTTATTACGTGGTAAATTGGCCTAGTGTAGTGCCATAGGGCTTTTATGCATTAGCACTATTCAATTTTAATTGCAGGAAAAGTATTAGGGATCTATATTATCCAGTTCATCCACATGTGTTCAAAAATCCTTGAATTAAGAGGGTTCCATTCCCCACCTTCTTGGGTTGTACTACTTCTTATCATCCATTTTCGTTTCGCTTGTCAGTTTGGCCTCCAAGCACATTTCCTTGGTGCTAGTCTTTTTCACAATGAGCTCGGATCTGCGTAGCACTCCGTATATCCAGGGGGTAAATTTTGCATCACCATAGCTTTGGCAATGCATACTGCATGCAGTCGCTCCCAATTATGTGTCTGATTCCAGATTGTTTAGCTCCAGTGTAAATTTGCTAATTTGTTAAACTGTATGCTTTGTGAATTGTAACCATACCGGATTATGTGCTACAGAATTATAGATGCTCATAATTCTGGCCTTCCTCATTGTAGAAGAATCTGAAACTGACAGTGAAGAGTCAGATATTGGTGGTTCAGATGGCGAGGATACAACATGGATCTCATGGTTTTGCAATTTAAGAGGGAATGAATTTTTCTGTGAGATTGATGATGATTACATCCAGGATGACTTTAACCTTTGTGGATTGAGCAGTCAAGTTCCATATTTTGATTATGCACTTGACCTCATTTTGGATGTTGAGTCTTCTCCTGGTAAGCTTTGTCTTTTTTGGGTTTTTCTCCCTAAACTCCTTGTCCATCATGCCATTTTCCTATCCTATGTTGCTTTCTTGTATTCCTTTGATTACCGCTAGATTTGACTTGAAAATCTATGTACACTGATGAGCTTGAGATTTATCTATTTATTGTCTGCATGTTTCAACCAGCAAGATCATAGCAGTGATAGATTAAAGAACAAAAACCAGGAAGTATGGATCCCGTTGATGCTGGATCGAGGGACAAACATGTACAAAAGTTACCCCCCACCCTCTTCCCGCAAACAAGCTAAGAGCCTAAGAGGTTGTTCTGGAACCTAGATTTTTTTTTTTGGGGGGGGGGGTTGGTGCATCTATTGGAATCGTTCTCTCTGCTTACAAAAATGTTTGCAAGGGTAAGACTACTTACATCTGGATCTTCTCAAACTCTACAAAATCAGGACCTACATTAGGAGTAGGAGCTGTTGCCATTTTAGTGTTCAAAGTGCATCCAGACACATTTTGCAAACAAATTAAGACCTAGCTATGAAATAGAAGAGTTTGGAATGTTGAACAGTCAAAAAACTATTTGATGTGGACTTCCTTCCAAGCACCTGCAAATGATGTCTACAATCATGAAAACTTTTGTAAAATTGAACTTGTCATTATCTGTGCATAATCGTCTTGCTCCATACCTGTCTATTTGTGCCTTAGCCCCGCGACCGTGGACATTGCCGGTGTGGAGAATTTCCTGATCCATATTTTTGCCTTTCTTTGATTTCTCTGTTCAAGACACATCTATGTCAATTCTTTGTACTTTGTTCATGAATTGCTAGTGAAATTTTCCTTGACATAATTTTGGTTGCAAACTGGCAATCAAACAAGTTTTTAGGCATTTAAATTCTTGCCACTAGACTTGTCTTCCTCCTTGACAGTGGGGGTGAAGAACGCTGGGGAACTCTTTTTTTTGGCCCCCGAACACTCTTGTAATGTGTTGCTGGATGGGCCTGTAAGCTATTCCTTTAGAGACTTAAAAAGTTGCTGAGTTGTCACATGAAGCAATATGGCAGAAGAGATTTTTTTTTTTTTTGGGGGGGGGGGGGGGGGAGGGTTGTGTGGACTGCTTCAAATCCTCTGGGAGAGGACTGAATTGGGCAGAGGGAGTTGACACCTACGGTAAAACTTGATAAAATCTTGCACATATTAAATCTGGACACTTTTTCTTTCTGAGTCATTTAATTTAAAAGTTTTGAGAGATTTGAAAAGAAATTGTTGGCTTCTCCTATGGGAATGAGAAGCAGATTGTGTATTTAGTTGTCATGTGAAAGAATTGGTTACATTTCAATGGAGTTAGCTTAGTGCTATTTGTGTGAAAATGTCAAATAGACTCAGTCTATTTGACATATAACCTTTTTGTTTTGTCTTTGGATAACATAAAAATAATAATTGTCCTTTTTTTTCTATATGTTGTTTACGCATACATTATGAAAATCTGAGGAAATCATGTACAGCTATGGTAGCTTCTTATTCTATACCATCCCCCCCACCCCGAACAAAAATAAGGGGGTGCCATGCTGGCCCTACAAAACTGTATGAAGTGCCTTTAGCAGAAGATAGGCAATGCCATGAATTGTGGCCTTTTGTCGGGTTTGCAACACTAGCTTTTGAACTTACCTGTAGGAAGTTTATGTATGCATTCTCTTGAGATTTACTTTGATGGGGCAATGCATAAGTGTATTGCCTTAAACTCATTCTATTTCTCTGTGAGATTTTCTCAATTTTCTTGAGTAGTATTTCTTGTGATGGCTTTCAGGTGATACGTTTACTGAGGAACAGAATGAATTAATTGAATCTGCTGCAGAAATGCTTTATGGTCTTATACATGTCCGATACATATTGACTGGTAAAGGAATGGCTGCAATGGTGAGATATTTCACTCTTTTGGCTCTCTATCCTTCCCCCCCCCCCCCCCTTTTCAAGGAAGATTTCTATCATCATCATTTATCTTACCTTGAATCTGCGTTGCAATTTTCTTGCAGTTAGAGAAGTACAAGAACTATGATTTTGGCCGTTGCCCTAGGGTTTACTGCTGTGGACAGCCTTGCCTTCCAGTTGGTCAGTCGGACATACCACGATCGAGCACTGTGAAGATCTACTGCCCAAAATGTGAAGATATCTACTACCCTAGATCCAAATACCAAGGCAGTATCCTTGTAGCCTGCCAGCTTTGATTAATGATTTCTGCATGTAACTGCTTTGAAACATGGCACAACTGTTTAGAATCTTATGTTCCTGTTTAGTGCTAGTGGTTGACGTAGTTATTTGTCCTTCTATATTATAGTAATCTTTCCCTCTCTTTCTGATAAGTAGCTTCTATGTATCTTCATTCCATTTCTAAGGCATACCACAATGGTGATTCATCTATGGGCTGAATCTACCAACTACATATCTCTGTGTGTGTGTGTGTGTGTGTGTGTGTGTGTGTGTGGATTCAACATGTAGCCGATCTGCTACGAAACGGTCACATTGGAAAGGTGACCGAACCGGGTTTTCGGCGAGATGTGGAACACAATTTCCACATTAGAGTTTTCCATATCGCGGCTGAAACCGCATTTTAAATCCTTGTGTATATGTGTATATATATGTGTGTGTGTTGCTTTCCTTAACCTGCTGGTGAACACAAAAGAACGACCCTTTGCAGAGTTAACGCCTATCCAATACATATTGCACTCTGCCTTGTATTGCTTTCCTTAACCTGCTGGTCCTCTTCCTCACTGTTTATAAACAGCTGCACTGGAGTACTTTCTCTTTAGTGAAGGACTCCCTTTTCTGGCTTTTGCTCCCTCTGGGCTGGCTGTGCTTGCTTTGTCTGCCTTCACGCTTCAGCTTGCATGTTTGACCAATGTCTTCTCTTGCCATTCTTTCCTTTTGGTTTTGAATGGCTTGCTGTCATCTTCTTCGTTTTTCTTATTTTCTTTTATACAATTATTATCCCTATGACAGCTATTACTTCCTTCTGTCTTTATATCTGGGTCGTGTCCTTTGAGGGTTTATCAGAAATAATGTTTTGATTTATAAGGTGATTGCATACATTCAGCCTGTCCAAAACACTACTTTGAGTGGGATTTGCTGGACATTGTATGTAATTATTTCTATTTCAAAATTTGAATACCTTTTTTGGGTGGAAAATGCACAATTTATTGATAGCATCATTCCTAGCTTTTGGTTGCACTTCAGAGGTGCGATTTCACCTTGGTCAATGCTGACCATAAACAAATCAATTTTTAGTTTGCAGTCATTTCCTCCATGGTAGCCTGTGGTCTGGCTGGATGTGCATTCTAACCCTTATCTTGTCATTCATTTTCTGTGCATCATTTCCTTCACTTTAAATTAGATATAGACGGTGCCTATTTCGGGACCACATTTCCTCACCTTTTTCTGATGACATATGGAAGCCTCAAGCCAACGCAAGCATCTCGTAGCTATGTTCCCACAGTATTTGGTTTCAAGATCCACAAGCCGTGATGCAAGAAATCCCCTGTTCTTTTTCAAGTACATACACCTCAAATTTCCCAGGTAAGCTGCAAAGTTTGATAGGAAACCAGAAATGAACTTCAGAAAATTAGTTTCTGTATTATGGTTCAGGCCATAGTTGGTGAATTTTACGGTGTAGCAATTTCAGTTCTATGTTATTATGTTCAATCACGTGGTTTTATAATGATGATCTCACTTCTATGCTTCTCTTGATGAATTTTGATGACAGCTTTCTGCATTATGTGTTAGCTTGGTTTGGGGTCATGAATTTTGACGTCTTTGGGTATACACTACTAGCACCTAGTGTGTATCTTGCCTTCACAGGGTCAACCTTATCCCTACTAGCAATGGCGGTTTCCTTCTTGTAAAACTTTGTTACTCACATATGTGGTCCTAAATGTGCCCTTGGAGTTCAGGTTTGTGATCAGAGATAGTAGCAATACAAGCGAAATCCTCTAAACGAACACCTAGTAGCAGAGAAAAGGGGGAGATCAAGATCTACAACCCTATATTCAAATTGTATTAATGGCTCGAAGTAAGCTCATTTGGTTGTGCCTTTTTCCTTTACAGTTAGACTTGACTTATTCTGTGGAATTAGGATCGCTTTGCAGTTGGGAATGTTTCAATTTTGCTCACTGCTTGAGAATGTTTCAAATGTGTACATACTTGGGTCTGTGTTAACATCCTATGCTTGAATTTTTAGCGTATATATTATGGAATTATCTGTTTACTTCTGATGGTATTCTTGTATATATTGTGGAATTAGTCATCTACATCGTCTTGGACCATTGGATCATAATATGGTCTCATTGTATGTGCTTATTGTTGATCCATTCAATGATTCCAGTATTTAAATATGATGGCTCAACGACCGCCGCCACCTAGTGCAGGTTACGATGGAGAGTATGTGGAGATTCAAATGTATGCGATATTGTTAATGATACGCAAAGGGGTTGAGTTACTCAACAGTTGTCACAACTAAAGATTTGAAAGAAGAAGCTGTTCCAACTCTATCAGGATTCATGTTCCACTGTAGGATGCCTTGTAATTATGTGTTAGTTTTTACTATGGTAGTTTCAAAGGGTCTAGTGACCCTAGCCTAAGGGGCCTCTAGTCTATTGTGTTAAGATTGTGATACTGTATATTTTCTTTTGGTATAGCAGGAAGCATAAAGGTTCGATCTCATAAAAGTGATCCGAATTGAATGACCCGAATCTTTATCTGAATTGACATAAGAGATACAGCTAATCTAAAATGGACTAGAAATAGGAAATAACCTAAATCAAATCCAATCCATTCATTTTTCGTCTTTTTTTTTTTTTCCCTTTGCAAGACAAGATTGTTATACCAAATGTCAATGAACCTGAAATCAAAATGAACCGAAAATGTCCCGCTCTGAAATCGAAAACGAACTAGGTTGGCCTAAAACCAACTTGAAGGGCCCATTTTGCAAATTTAGTAAAGGTTTAGATATGCAATTTTGAACTTGTATACTTTCCAACCCCGGGAGATATATTAGTGTCAGTAGTGAGGATAGTTAACGCCCACTGCAATGCATTGTATGAATCAGTCGAATCAGTCAAATTGTATTAAGGTGTTGCACCAAACAATGAAACGATAAACGACAGCATTGCTGAACTCTTCTGAAGCTCGTTGGGGTAAGTTTACCACCAATCGTTTTCAAAGAGCCGTACCAAAAACGTAAGAGTATGATAATTTATTGGGATAATTTCATAATATATTCGAGCACAACACTAAGGAAAGAGATCAAGATTGGCATCACCAAGCATTTAACTATTAGGATCTTAATATTTGTCATTCTTAAATTATTCTTACACGGTATGACTAAGGAAAGAGATCGTTAACGTGGAGAATATGGAAGGATTGAAAGTGGAGGCTTTCAACAATCAAGTATTTAATCAGATGGGTAAAATTATTAATAAGAGTTAAAAGACAATGTGCAGAGTGAAAAATACGGACGTGATTATATTGAAGTTGAGTTTTCTTTCTAGTTATCTTGAAATAATAGTTACTAAACTGATTAAACGGAAAAAATCTCTAATAGAAGTTATTAAGATTAATTTGTTTAATGGAGAATTGATGATATAACCCACAATGGGTTTCGGTATTGGAGATCATGATCGTTTGTTTGTTTTAACAAGTACAGTGAATGTTACTTTGACTTTGATTTTGATGTCAGAAACAATAACATTATGTAAATGTGCATACAAGATGGTTAAGAAAGAGTGCAAGGATCTTGTGTAACACCCTGAATCCTTAGGTAAATAAATTTCTCGACTTCACCGAAGTTATGAGGGGGTTAGAAGAGAGTGACCTTTTGTTTCCTTAATTTTTAGGAAAAACTAATAGGATTTGGCTTTGTCGGGCTATTACACCTTATTATCGAATAAGACGGTATTACAACCACTCAACTTGCTCAAAGGCAAAGCAAACATTGAAGTGCCATGGCAAAGTAGCACACTTATCTAAAATACTAAAGTCAAGTCATCGTAAAACACTACTAGGGGGAAGATAATCAAGGTATAAATTGGTACGTTTGATCAAGTTATGATATTAAGATATTATGTTATTTGGTTCGGTGTTCCATTGTTGATTATATCATAAATTATTGTTAGAAGGAGGAATTTTATGAAAACTTAATTGTGCTGGTTTCCGCTTTTGTTTTAAAAAAAAATAACATATTTAGGTTTGCATTTAATATTTTGACTAAATCAAAACACTAATTAGACAGATAGTAGTATTCTATGAGTTAGCATTTGAACTAACGTTTTCAAATAATACATAGCATTCAAAATAGCATTTCTGAAGCCATAAACACATAAGTTTTTGACACTTACAGGTGTCATTTATTATTTTTTTCAAGTTTAGAACATCTTTCATTAATTTTTTTGGTCTATTTTATGAACTTAATTAATTTTGCCCAATAGAGCCTAAGTTGAAAGTGGCACGTGATATGCATACGGTGAATGGTGGTTTGGTAAATAATCAGAAAAACCATGTCTAGTGTTGGAAATACACCTCGCGTTCCCAACATGAGTGTGACCTTGACGGCCTGACCGTGGTTTCAAAATTTAAAATTAAAAACTTGATTAAAAAAAGCAAATAGATATAAATAAATACTAAATAAAAATTTAAAAAAAGGGTCTTTGTTCTTCTCTCTCCTCCCTATCTCTCTCTCTCTCTCTCCCCAGAATTACCATGAACTGAACGTAGAAAGCGCTGATAAATTTCCGGCCCCGAGAAACAGAAGCATCATATCATATCCCCACCATCTCCACTTCACAGAAGTTTGAGATTCAAAATCCAGAAAAAACAGAGATTTTTTTCTATTAAAAAACAGAGCTTTCAATTCAACATCAAGAACACCCATCAAAAAGAAAGCAAAGATTTCTATCGATTAAAAGTGTGTTTGTGATTGGGTTTTTTTCTGGGTTGTTTTCCGTTATGTAAATGCATCAGAAGAAATCTGAAGTTCAGATCGGAAAAGATAGCAGTGGCGTCTCTTCCGATTTCAATCCAAGCCCACCTTTTCTATTTCCCCCAATTATCACCCAGAAACATCAAATTCTCGATTTTGAATCATACCCAGTTTCAATCCCTTCATCTGACCTCAATTTCCGGGCTCCAAATTCAAACCAACTCGAAAATGGAAGGAATTTTGGCGCAAGTGCATCGCCATCATCATCAGCAACAACTCCAAAAAACCCCCTTTTGTCAACACCCCACAAAAGGCCTGTGATGAACCCTACTCCTTCAATTGCCAAATCCCCAACTCTACCTTCTTCTCTTCACCAATATCCGTTTTCATCCACACCCACGTCGAATTTCAAGCGTTTATCGGTGGATTCGAGGTGCCCATCTTTGTTTTTGGTGATTTCTTCTGCAAAATCCGCCGCTTATCGGTTAATTCGCCGCCTTCGTCATATCCGCCGATTTAGGGTTCATTTCCGACTCCTTCTTCTCCTTGCTTTGCCCTTTTTCTACTTCTTGGTATCCCATCCTAGCCGTTCATTCATCCTTGATTTTCTCTCTGCATTTGCATTTTCTGCTGCGCTTTTGTTCTCACTCAACCTTGCCCTGCCTCGTCTTCCGTCAATAAGAGTCTTTCTCAATCGATCCTTCCCTTTTCCAATCAAGTTATCTGCCCGTTCGGCTGTGTCCCGGCCTCTACCTGTATTTTGGTCAATTGGGTCTAAGCCAAAATCTGATAAAAGAGTGAATTCAGGATGTTTCGTTCAAGTTTATAGCAATGGTGATGTCTATGAGGGGGAGTTTCATAAGGGCAAGTGTTCTGGTAGTGGGGTTTATTATTATTACATGAGTGGGAGGTATGAGGGGGATTGGGTTGATGGCAAGTATGATGGATATGGGGTGGAAACTTGGGCTAGAGGAAGTCGGTATCGTGGGCAGTATAGGCAAGGTCTTAGGCATGGATTTGGAGTGTATAGGTTTTACACTGGGGATGTATATGCAGGTGAGTGGTCCAATGGACAGAGCCATGGTTGTGGGATTCATACTTGTGAGGATGGCAGCCGGTATGTTGGCGAATTCAAGTGGGGTGTGAAGCATGGGCTCGGCCACTATCATTTTAGGTAATTTTTGAGAAAATCAATGTTAATGTGCTCCTTGAATGCAATTTGCTTTTACATCTTTTGCTGCTTGTTAAGTTTACATGCTTTTCGTGTTGGTCCTGTTGAAGTTTATGCTTTCACTTGTATAAGACTATCAGCATTTTGGGGCTTCTGCTATTTGAGGAATACAATAGTGGGATTATTGTACTTGATTTATCATATATGGTGCTTTCATTTCATTGTTGCTCGGTAAAGGATTGTTATCATGGGTGTTGTTTCTAATTCCTTATTACGATTACTGAGTCATTTAGGCTTTCCTTTGTTATGTTTTTTGATGTTGATGATGACCCCTTAAATGCTGATATGTTTTCTTTTTGTGTGTGTGTTGTGTACATGGATTGATAATGAGTTGATCATTTAGTTGAATTGCTGTAATATGAAGCTATTCAGCTGATTTCTGGTATGAAAATGTTGTTTACAAATTTATCTCAATTCATTGAAGCATTCGCAACATTTCCTTAGGTATTTAGCTCTTGTGCTATTAACTCTACAATCAGACGAGCAAACTGGCTAATTTCTTCGAATGTATAAACCCTTTTCCTGTTATTTAGGTTATTTGATATAGACTGATGACAGGCTGGCTTTAGTCTCATTGCCCCTATATCATCAACGGTTGCAATATGAGATTTGGCTAACTGTTAGATCAGCAATGTCACTTTTTTGAGATCCATTGTGAAAAGACATACTTGCATGACAGGAGGATTATGTGTAAAATGTGTAGTAGGTAGCCTAACTGAATGGACACATTTGTCGCGACTAAAAAGTAACCTCCACCGATGTCAAAAGTAACCTCCACCGATGTCAAAAGAGGATTAATGTGTATTTGAGAATCAGGACCTTTATTGCAAAGCTTTGAAGTAAGTAATTGATCACTATTCAGACTAGGTAGTTACAGAGTGACTATTTAGAAGTTAGAGAGAATTTCAGTTTTTTTTTTTTTTTTGCGTCTCCCTGGGATTGGAGGGGGTGGTGCTTGGGAGTTGCTTGATGGAGTTGCTGAATAAAGACTTGGTAGGGCCAATTCTGGGGCTTACGGTTCACCAGTAATTAATTGTTCTTATTGTGTTACATTATGGAGTTGGTTTGGAAGGACCTATTTGGCCTAATGAGAGAATGGCAGTATCTCTCGAATGGTTGCTCCAGTAGTTAATTGAAATGGGAACTGCATCAAATATGCTTGACTGAAATAGGAGTATATACTCTGTAGTCACTGATCTCTTTGTTTTAACTGTGAACAAACAACACTGGTGATGTTGTTGTTGGAATTTGGAAAGATTTTGTATGGTTCTTTGATTGCTAATCTTATTGAATTTAATGGTTTTAAAACCATTAGGCCAGAAAAGGCTGGCTTAATTTCAGCAACCAAATAAGCTTATTGTGTTTTTTTCTCATTTCTGATATGTCTTGTAGTGGCAACTGGCATACTTCCAATTTGGTTATGCCATAATTGCTGAACAACTGGTGCATACGAAATAGGATGCCATTCCCGTGATATAACATATAGTCTTATGTGGTAGTTCCATTACTTACACATTAGCTACAGTAATGCTTTGTAATCAACAGTTACTCTTCTTGGTATTATCCAGGAATGGGGACGTTTATGCTGGGGAGTATTTTGCGGACAAGATCCATGGGTTTGGGGTGTATAAATTTGCCAATGGTCATCGGTATGAAGGAGCTTGGCACGAGGGTAGAAGGCAAGGGCTTGGTATGTACACATTTAGAAATGAAGAAACCCAAGCAGGCCATTGGCACAATGGGGTTCTTGACATTCCTAGCACTCTGAATGCCACCTCTCCTGTATCTCCTGTTGCTGTTAATCATTCTAAAGTACTGAATGCTGTGCAGGTAAGTTAGACGTTTAGAAATTTAATTGGGCTCTCATTTATTATGGTTGACAAACTGAGCTATTTATCCAGACGTGTATGCTATGAAAATGTTTCCAGACTTTCTGAGTTCCCCTGCTCTTGCCAAACTCCTCTAGTAATCGTCCTCGCTAGGGGCATGAACCTTGAAATGCTTGCTACCAGCTGTTGTTGGACTACAAAAAAAATGCTTTTGATGCCTACCTTGAGCTTCTTTTTTAACTTGGAGCTTTCTATCATGGAATGACTCATTGCTTTCTTGACTGTGTTCAACTACTCTTAAAGGCACTAGAGACTTCTCAGTTTGCCCAAATTTTGATGTGAAGATCGTCTTAGGAATAGACCCTGGTCAACCAATTTGTGGCCTGCCATTCGTGATGGATGGATTCCTCACTCGTTTAACTGAGGTTAGGGGCTGGTTAAGCTTGGCTTGTCTGATGCCAAATATGTGATGCACAAAGACTCAACTCTTGCACACGTTAACTGCATTGGCTCTTATATTACATGTGCAATTTTCTTTGGTCTGCGTCCTTTATGATCCTCAAAGAAATCAGTGAATGTTGCACTTTTCAATCAGTTTACATTCCATTCCTATATGTGATCAGGAAGCAAGGCGAGCAGCGGAGAAAGCATATGATGTTGCGAAGGTTGATGAGAGGGTAAATAGGGCCGTGGCTGCAGCCAACCGGGCAGCCAATGCTGCCAGAGTGGCGGCAGTAAAAGCTGTTCAGAAGCAAATGCATCACAACTCCAAACACGACCACCTTCCAATCCCTCTGATGTGACACCCAACTGACACACATACCACGATTTAACAACCAGGGTCACTCTTGACATGGGAAGATCAAGCAACCTAGTGACTACATAGAATCCAAGGTTGATGTCCACATTTTTGCGTCATCGGCTTTTGCACTTTTGCTTTCTTATCTCTAGAGCATTCGAGTGCATGTCATCGCTAGGGTAGAGATGCATTTCTGTTTTGAACGATGATCGTATTTGTTTGGTTTTATGTCCCATTGTGTAGCTTCCTCTTGCTTTGATGCAGTTGGGAGGAAGAATGGGTTTCTTAATTTTGCTCTCTTTGTTCCAATATATGTAAAAAAGAAAATATGCTTAGTGAGGTATTGTAGGGGAGCTGGTGCTTAGGTCAAAACCTCAATCCAGCCTTGTGTTGTATCAAATGTTACGGTCATTTGCTTCTGCAATGAAAATAGCTAGTGAAGATGAAAATTCTTTTGTCGTTTTCATGTAGCTTATGTGAAATATACTTGATTAATAGATCATTTATTTGCACCTTGTTTATGTGAATCAAATATTACTTCATTGACGGATCAGTTTACAATGCTCATTTATCGTTTTGGTCCTGAGCCAATTGAAGTGCTTACCGAAGTCAGAATCATCATATTGCCACAAATATCATGATCCCAAAGCGCGTACTCTCAATGTAAAATTAGCTACACAATATGAACAATTTTGTTACACAACACGTACATGTCAAGTTGGAGTGCATGCTGCTAGAAACATGGTACAATTTTCCCACTACAAGGGACATGGAAGTTTGGCGAAGCCATGAAAAGCTCATGCAAACTACCATTTGTGGATGTGAGAGTACAAGGGACCGTATACTGCTCCTGATTGCTGCTAATTTAACAGGCTCACGACCAAGTGAGACTGAAATAAGTACAGGCGCTCATCAACAGAAATAGGAACCGAACTGTTGGGCCAGGAGGAACAACCATCCATACAAGAAAAATACCAGAAAACTGAAAACGATAATAAACTAAGACATTCATAAAACTGTTGAAGCCACCTTGAGATCCAAGGATGTTATTCAGCCTGCTGTCAACTGCAAGCTTAAAACAAGTTAATGCCAGCCACAACCAGCATAACTTAATAGTGAGGCAAACTATCATTCAACCAGCAACCTAACCTCCCAAGCATGGACAGACTGATAGTTTGAGAATTGATAAGTAGAGATGTTCTTCCATACAAACAATGTGGCCAAGAACAAGAAGATCACAGATCAACAGTCAGACATAAGATAACAAGCTATTCCAACGTTCCAAAAAACACGTCAAAGGTACACTAAGATCATCAAAATTTCGTTCTTTGTAGACTAAAAACAGCAACATCCTGGAAGTAAATACTAGGAACTTGTTTAACTCTCAGTTTGCTCCCTCAACCTCCTAATTGTGCTCCTCACCGTGACTGCACTAGCGGTGCTGTCAAAATGAAAGTGAGGATGTTAGTTAAAGAAGAGTAATGGCACAAAAAAGATCAACTAGGAAACACCCAAAGAGAATAAGGATTTTAAATGTGAGGACTATGGAGAGAAATTATTACTTCAACGTGTAAGCGCCACCAGCTTTGACCTTGCCACAGTCCTTGCATCCCCAGATGCCCACAGCTTTCCTCTTCACGGCATACTGCATAGATTGAAATTTCTCAATCAGACAATATTAACACCAGTACAATAGCAGCCAAATGCTAACCACTGGACGTGGAGGGAGAGTTACCTTGCCACAGAACTCGCAGAAATACTTGCTGTGTTGGCTCACCTCCATCTTCTTAATTTGCTTACGCAGACTGGCACCATAACGGGTACCTGGGTTAAATCAAACAACAGCATCAACCCCCAATCCAAAATCAACCTTAAGCATCAATGTTTCGTAACAATACACATTTAACAACTAAATGGAAAATTTTACAACGAGGTACTGTTTGGGGGAGGGAGACACGGGTAAAATTCAGACTTACCATATTTCCCAACAATACCAACCTTCCTGGTTCTCTTGGCCTGCACAATAATAATGAATAAACAAGGTCACCCAGATGCAAAAGAACCGCCAAAGCCAACGTTTACAAATCCCATATGAAATGCAAGATTAGGTAAGTTATTATTCATAAAAAAACTTCAACATCAGAAGCCAATTGTTGCAAGCAAGTTTCCAGCTTGAGTAACAACCAACAATAGATTGTCCCAACAATAAATGGTAATGAATATTCCAATTGACCAAGGTCCAAATCCAATGAAAGCATAGTAAACGATTACAAACACTGTTCCCAAGGTTAAGGTTTGGCCATCTCAAACAGAAGAAAACATGGACAAACAAGCATTAATCACAATGATTCAGATATGAAAAAACAATTCCTCGAATCTAGAATATGCTTTACGAAACGAATGCTTATCACGCCCAACAGCCACACTATAACCCCATAACCAGTAAACGCAACTCCCAGCATCCAAATAAAAATTCACATTATCACGATTCAACAACTTCAGAAGCATTAACTTAAATCTAGGATCGACAGAATGATTAGGGTAATAAAACCTCGAAATTTCATCAAAAATTACCAGCACGAAAACAGCGAAACGATTATTCATCGATCAAGCAACTATATCATAAATCATCATCGTAAACAGAACAATTCGCGGCAGAAATCATCCTCATTAACGGCGAAGGCGGAAGATCGAAAAAAAATCAGAATAACATTGAACAAATTCAAAAATACATATGATTATTGAATCAAGAACACGTACAATGAGCAATAGAGAGACAGTGAAAGAATGTGTACCATTGTTAGGGTAGAGAGGCTAACGGCGAAGGAGACGAGAGGAGAGAGAAATCCCAACTGCACGACGCTCAGCTTCAGCAGCCGAAATGGTGAGGAGGCGTAGGGTTTTATTCTCTGGGTGATAAAGGCAAGATTGAGAGCTAGGGTTTTCAAACCGAGTTTGTCGGGCTTTAATGGGCTTTTTTTGGAAGAGCGGAGATGGGCCTGCAATACTATATTACCGTCGGCAGTAGGATTTATTCGCTGGTTCAATCTTTCTTTTTTTCCTGTTTTTATTGATCAAAAAGAAAAAATTTCCTTTGTTAAACCCCCCCCCCCCCCAAAAAAAGAAGAGCAGAGCGTGAAGAAAATATAATAGTAAAAACGTCCAAGAATCTCTAGTTTATGTTTTTTGGTTACGTTTATGTGTTGTAATCTTGGGAAAATACATTTAAATTATACTTAAAGTTACTAATATTTTAGTGAATATTTAAACATTTATTTAGAGATTTGGCTCATTACACTGATGGCTCGTTTAGTTTTGTGTAATTAAAGTGGTGATACAGTCAAAATAGTAATGCTAATTCCATTACTATCTTTGATTACCATTAAGGGGCAATTTCTTATGTGCTCCTGGGAGCACATACTCTCATTATCCACGTATATATATTTTTAACGCGTGTATTTGTCATATATTAATTTTTTAATATATATTTGATGATGTGACTCGTGAGAATATATGCTCCTAGGAGTATGATATATATATTGAAATGAGTGTAATCAAGACTGCATTGTAATCACATTTACCTCGAGCTATGCAAATACAATTATTTAGCTTTTCCTAAACTATTGTGAATGCATACCTTTGCATCAAAGTCTATCGTGTCGTAAGCTATTATATTTGCTTTATTTGGGGACGTTATCTCTCTTCTCTCCATTATCTCTCCTATGCTTTCCATCTTTTAGTACTCACCACCACATTTTTAAATGTTTGAAGGCTCCCCCCTCCTCCCTTCTCTCTCTTCTCCATACTAGATAAGGTTTAACCCATACCAATATTATATTGCTGTAGCTGTATTTTTGTACTTTCTAGCCTTCTAAAAATCATCATCATCTCTCTCTCTCTCTCTCTCTCTCTCTCTCTCTCACACACACACACATATCATCATCAACATCTTCTTCTATCTCTACTTGCTAAACTTGAACAATATTACATTATCGTAATTTAGAAGAAATAAAGTGAAGTAAGTTTCAAGTGAAATATCACAATCATGATGTTAAGATATTCGATGATAATTATCAATAAAGTTATAAATAATTAAAGTATGTAAAATAAAATGTGAATTGAATTACAAGTACTTCACACCAATGTAAAATTAGGTATTATATGTAAATGAATTCATCAATTACAATTGTAAAAACTTTTCAAACATTGTAATGCAACTATTACTTCGTTTCATCAAGCTGACAATTACATGGTTGATTCTATTGCGTAATGATTACGTTACTTTCAACCAAATACCACATAATCAGTGTCAAATACATTATGATATATTACTTATATATCCCAAAAAATTAGAGATTATCCTTGCAGAACAATTAAGACATAGGAGTATGTTGTGGTCAAATTAAGTTGGAGGAACCCATGAATGGAAGGTGAAGATTGTCGCTTATGGGCAATATGAAACAACTTGATCCAAAGAGAAAGATAACACTGGTGCGATATAATTTGGAGTTTAGATTAGTTGAGTTATCTGGTGAGGATTCGTGAGCTAGTTTGATGGGAAATTCAAAAAGCTCGACTCTAAGAGACCATGAGCAAGCTCAGGCTTAAGCTTGTTATACAAAATGAATAGAATGACTATAAGGATGCTCGGCTCGCTTGGCCTGTGAAGCTCAATAGGTGGATACTTTTCTGCAGTTGGAAGAATTTAACTTACAATTTACAGTTTCTTTCAGCTTCTTATATATTCTTATATTTACCTACATGTTCTTACATCTTCTTAAATCCCCTTATATATTTTTTATAACACTCAACTTATCATCAATTTTTGTCTCATATTTATAGAAATACGTATATATTTTTTTATATACTACAAGTGTGAATAATCTTATAGCTTGTTTATGAATATAACATTTGTATAAATATAAAACAGAATTTAACGATGTAAATTAATATTTGAGCTTTGACACGAAACATATATGCCATTATAGAGAAGAATAAGTCAACATGTTTTAAAATTATAATACAAAAATCGCATTTATGTTTGAGTTTTGGTGTGATTCATGCATGAAAATAGTCAAACTGCAAGTGACTAAGCATTTCAGCAATTTTATCCATAAGTTTATCCATGATAACTTAGTTATTATCATCGTACAATTGAACACTATATCGAATTTAATTCCAAAATGTTTAATTCAAATTGGATTTCATTTTTAGGGTTCTATCCAATTTTGTTGAGAAAAATTACATTTTCTTAAATTTGCTTATAGGGATGTAAACTAATATTAATGCCAAAAAATCGCCTCAAGCGTGGAGCATATTTGGTTCTACATATTTCTCGGCTTAAATTTATCTAATTGATATTTAATTGACTTATTTAAAGATTTATTTAATTAATTACGTTATTTCAATATTATTTTTTATCATCCAAAACGACAATTGTAGAAAAATAATTTTTTCTGTAATATTATAAAATAATTTGTTTAGTGATGTTATGAAATTTATTTCGTACATATCAATGATATACATATTTATTTTCATGAAATAATTTTTTTCGTAATTTATACATTAAAAGACCAACAATTATACATATATACCTGCAAATTATACTATATAACTTTTTAATAATTTAACAACTCATTACATTTATACTTGTAGTTTCTTATAGCTCATCTTCTTACAACTCGTTATATTTTTTTACAACTTATAGCTACATCTTATCGCGAAAAGGAATATGCCATATACATATATATATATATATATATATATATATATATATATTATATATATATATATATATAATATTATATATATATATATATCCTTACAGCTTCTTATAGTTGTTAACATCTTCTTATATCTTCTTACAACTTCTTATATTTTCTTACAACTCCTTACATTTTTTTACAACTTATAGCTATATCTTATCGCAAAAAAGAACAAACAATATATATATATATATATATATATATATATATATAGTTTTACTGTCATCCCAATTACTTTTCAATATTATGTGATGTGTTGTTATTTAGTTATGATTTTTTTTTTAATGTAAAGGAAAGCACAAAGGTACAAATTAAAGACAAATTTTTACTAACAATATCCATAAACTTTACTAATTAAATTAACTAACGAATTTTAAAAATAAAAAGTCCTTTAACATTTGGTCAATATAATAAAATGCCCCTTAACTTTAAAATTGAGGTAAATACCCTTGATTTAATTGAGTTATTTTATTAATTTTATTTTTTTGGTTATTTGATGATGTGACTTCCCCGAAATGTAACATGGCAAGATTTGGAAAGAAAAAAGCCACACAAGCATGTTTTCGCATAAATAGACTAAATAATTTGTCCATAAAAGTTACATTGCCTACTTTATACAATTATATTTAGTGACAAAATATAAGACAAATCAAAACAGGCTAAACAACATCATTGTATTTTAGTGATTCGTATTCGAAATATAGAATTAAGGCAATTACCTTTGTCAATTTATAACATAACTTTTTTAATTTTTTAATTTAATTGAAAAAATCATAATTTCATCCTACTTGAGTTAGGAAAATACTACAGTAATTAAATTATCATAAAGTTGTATGGATTATTCTTTTTATTTTTTTCTTTTTTCTATAAAATTATTTCGTAGACTTGCTTGAATCAAATTGAGGATTTCATTCCTATCAATGGAGTACCTCGCACTTTTGCATTCCCTTTTTGTTGTCTATTTTTTTATACCCTCTTATTTCTTGATATTTTCCCCATCTTTCTTGAAAAATTACTAAAATGCCTTTTTTGGTAGAAAAATGATTGTGTTTATAAAAAATTCATATGAAAATTTAAAATTGTCGTATGCTATGTTCTAGAAATTAGGTTCATATATAGTTGATTCCGCCCCTCGTTCTATATAAAAATAATTATGTATACTAATTTTGTGTTTTATACATGCCCCCAACATGATTTGATAATAGGTAAAGTAATTTTTGAACAATTCATAGTAGTTGCTGAAACGTTTCTATTTGTAAGTTAAATTATCAAGCTAAATAAGATTATATGATTGAAATAAAATTCTTCGATCTACCTAGGTGATCTCTTGGTCCGGTCTTTATATTAAAAAGGGACAGAAAAAAATTTGCTTTATTTATTGTTGGCCTCACCACAATCTAGAAAAAATATGATGCATTATATTGTTCAATCATAAGACTTTTTTTGGGGTACAACCGGGAAAACCAAATATAATATTTAATTTGATTGTTTTTTAGAAATAAAAAATTATATTTAACACAATATACATTAAATTAAGCCACATCATGTTAACAAACCATGTCATTTTTTAAATATGCCACACCATTAATTAATAAAAAGAAATAAGACTGAATAATAAAGTGAAAGGGCATTTGCCTCATTTTTTAAGTTTGTACTTCTAGGACTCTGGAAGTATGATATAAACTTTAATATTTAACATATTTAATCAAAAATTTAAGGGTAATATGTTGTTGGGAGTCATTAACTAGCACTCATATGCATATATAAATGAATAGAGCTACACATGAACAAGGACATATTTATTTATTTATTTATTTACCTCCTGCAAGTAAAAAATATTTCGACTGTTCTTTCCTAATTTATTGTTAGTGGTGAACCATGGTGGACATCGAAGCAATATATCGGTGACACGATGGCCAGCGGGGCCAAGCAACGCGACTCGGTGTCCCCGGCGGACTAGACGAAGACCGGAAACATCACTTCACAATTCTCTGGCGCCCCCCCGCCAAGCTCCGCCGATGACGGCGGTGGACTGCTCTAACTGCCGGACACCGCTGCAACCGCCACCGTCGGGGGCTCAATCCATCCGGTGCCCCGTTTGTCAGGCCATCACCTCCCCATGCGCCGCCTCTACTAGTCCGGCTACGTCCTCTTCCCAACCTCTAGCTCCTCCCCACGCGCCGCCGTGTCACGGCGGCCGGAAGAAGGCCGTGATCTGTGGGATTTCGTACAAGTCTTCGAGGGACAAGCTCAGTGGTTCTATAAATGACGCCAAGTGTATGCGTTATTTGCTCATCAAAAAGTTCCAGTTTTCACCTGATTCCATCCTCATGCTCACCGGTCAGTCACTCTCTCTCTCCTACTCCCTTATCTGTATCTTTGAATTAAGCTGCTTGAGTTCTGGATTTCTCTGTCTGGAGTTGGGATTTTGGTTTGCTGGTTTTAATTTGAAGAATTGCGTCGTGATCAATGGCCGGTTCAGATTATGTAACTGGATGATCATATTTTGATTGATTTGAAAGAAATAATGCTGTATCTGTGCACAATGTTGGTGTAAATGTGTAATCCTGCACTATTGTCGAAATCATATTATCTTAATTCTATCATCTGAAATATCTGGGCAAAATGCAAATGCAAAGTCTCGGTTTTGGTGATTGGAATTGGGAATATGTAAGTATGCAACCCTAACCACGAACGTTCATATCTTAATTGGGAAAAGGAATATGCGAAGATTTGTTATTGGTTTCCCGGGACCTTGTATAAAAACTTGGGGGAAGGTTTGAGTACTACATGTGATTCTGCTGCTGCAGACAGCAATTTGCAGAAGTTCTATATGTTTCTGTTCAAATTTGACGAGTGTGTGTATGCTGTGGAGTACTTCAGTGATAGAAGGCTGTACTAAATACATTTTGTTGGGATGAAAATTTCAAGTAACACAGGATTCATTTAACATAGGAACTTGTGGAAGATTATGGAAATCACGAGGGGAAACATAGTGGGGCTGATTGTTTGAGGATATGTAGTATTAGGGTTATTATTAAAAAAAAAAAGGGAAAACTGATTTAAATGTGCCGTTAAGCGAACTGGTTTTGCCTAGAGCAAGTGTTTGATTTAGAGCTTATAGCCTAATATTATCCTAATCGACTAGGAAACTAAATTTTAATAAAATATCACTAAATATCGTTATTTTGCATCATTCTTCCCTGGTTGGAAAAAACTCGTCCTTGAGTTTTGAAATGAAAAGGAGCAGGAGAAGAATACGAAGAAAATGATTTAAAGTCTTTGCACGTTTGCCGAAACTCCAGCCTTGGCATCTTCTCCAACATTAAGCACCATGCCCAAAATGGATGTGGAGTGGTTTTCTCGAAGAAGTAATCAGGGATGAAAAATTCAGTATACTCAGCGTGTATGTGAACTGCTTGATCCATATTGGATTCTCTTTGCTTGTGCTCAGATTCTTGAATGTCTGGTGAAAATTCACGAGGGATATTGAAAAAGTTGTTTTCTAATGTCTTTGACTCTTCGTTCACTTGTGCTGGTGATTGTATGTCCCTTTTATTAGTTCCCCGAGTAAAAATTTCGGCATTGCTATCTCCAATGAACATCCCCTTATTGTGAACTTCATTTCCACATGGCTGGCAGCCACCAACTTCGACTTCTTGATTCATAGAACCAACGCTTATATCTGAAAGCTGACCATGCCCTTGTACTTCGACATCTCCTTTCATACGCTCATCTTCAAGACCTCAACGATAAATCTCCTATCATGAGCATCATAACATATTGAAGTTGAATGGTCTCATTCAAATAAGAAGTTGATTGCATCCCAGAAGACCTTAGAGACGAATCTTTACTATCTCTATTGGGAAGTTGCCATGGTATTAAAGGAGTTCTAGGAGGCTTATAATCAAGCTTATACCTAGGAATGTAAGGCTTATACCTAGGAATGTAAGGCTTACACCCACAAATGAACTCACTAGCAAAATAAAGATCTAACTCGCAACATCCTTCATAAATCTGATAGCCTTGAAGCAAGCATAAAGCATTTATAGCATGTTCGGTTTAGTTTAAAAAGGCGCGAGACGCACTGAGGCGCAAAGAGTTCCGAGGCGCGAGGCGAGAGCCTCGAGGCGAAGGCGCACGCATCATGGATGCGAGGCGCACCTTTACACAAAAATGGCTAAATGTACTTCGCTGATAGATTTTGCCTAATTGAGTAATATAATTGCATCAATATGGAATTAGATGTCAATATAAACCGTTATAATGTTAAAAATGTTCGTAAAATAGTTTAAAATATGACAAAGGGGCTTGAAGATGGACATTCAACGCCCTTTTGGCACCATTAGGTCTCCATACTTGATAGTTCGAAAATTGAGGTTTTTTTTAACCTTAGTGTTTGTCAATTGCATGAGGGATTATGCTCGAAATCGCGATATATGACTAAGATAAGTGTTAATTTTAACAAAGCTGGTGATTTTAATGGTCAAAAGTTCTCCTCTTTGTCCTATGGCTTCACTTTTCAATTAAGATCAATAACGCCCTCGCTTCAGTTGCCTCGCACCTCAAACTGAGGCGCTCTGAGTCGCACGCCTCACCGCGCTTAAAGGATTCGCCTCGCCTCGCCTCGCCTCGCCTCACCCACTGTGAGGCGCCACAGTGGTCGCCTCGCGCCTCAGTGCGCCTAGCGCGCTTTCTTAGACTAAGAATTCTTCGGGTGAATAAAAATTTATCTGAGCATGAACATCACCCATTGTTCGAAATCTGGCAATGTGTTCTACATCCCCACAAGGAGAGAAAATGCAGTATAGAACATTAGTTGTAATAGGAAGTTCTTTATCGCGGATAATCACAAATAGTGCTCGATGATGTTTGTCACACCAACCTATGACTGGTGTAGGCAACAATCTTCAATCAAACTGTGGAGACACGACCAAATAGTAAGAATGTCTATGGCAGCAGCCATGAATGGATGTCGGCAGTGCTAGATCTCAGCACCACTGGTATTAATAGTGCTAGAAACTAGTAAATTGGGCTAGACGATGGGAAAAGATAGCTTCACAAATTAAGTTGTTTTTTTTTTTTTTTTTTAAGGGGGGCTAATTTGAGAAACAAAGGATAGGAAGCAAAGAGAAAATTGACAATAGCTGGGATGAGATCAGGTAGTTCTGATGCCAAACTGATGTAGGATGCTGTAAGAGCAATTCCTACAAAGAGGAATAATTGATGTAGGACGCTCTGAGAGCAATTCCCACACCGAGAAAATTCACACGAGAACTTTCACTTAAATTCAATATCAGTTCTTATTCATATTCTGCCTTCTTCAATCAGTTACGTACAGGGATTTATATAACAAAGAGGCTAACTAGTATTAGGAAACCTAAATAATAAGATATAAACTAGAAAAGGATAAAAATATATAGCCTAATATTATCCTAATCGACTAGGAAACTAAATCTTAATAAAATATCACTAAATATCATTATTTTGGCTATCCTAAAATATGCTTAAAAATAAGCTACGAAATTAATAAAAAAATACAAAAGGTCTCTAATATCAAAATATTCTAATTTCCTAAATGTTTTTATTCATTCTTTACTCTTATCTTGCATCACTGGTTAACTAGATTGAAATACTGGTTAACTAGTTATCATTGGTTAATTGGTTATCATTGGTGAACTAGCATAAGGTGGTGAATTGACAAATATGTGAAAATAATTAAGAGATTAGCATGACGTGAGGAATCATGCATTAGCCAGGACTTTGGCTATGATAACAGTTGGGAGAAATGGCCCAACAAAATAGCACTTTAAGTAGCACAAGAACAAAAATACCCCCCTGGTTTTTTTTTTTTTGGGGGGGGGGGGGGGCATAATAGAGAAAAGGACTTTGTTTTTTGCATCAAAGTTTCTTAGAATAGGTGTAAAGGAACTAATACTAAAAGCTCATGCCTTGAGTCTTAATTATCATTGTCTTTTGCTGAGGCAAATAGTGGGTTTGAAATGAGTTTTGTTTGGTCAATGCAAGGATTTTGTCGGAAATTGATTCTTCTAAGGTGATCTTTGTCCATTTATCATAGTTGCCTATGAGTGGGTTTGCCATTGCTTTTACTAGACACTGAATTTATTTCAAAATGAAATGCAGAAGAAGAGTCTGATCCACACAGGATTCCTACCAAACATAATATCAGGATGGCTCTGTATTGGCTGGTAACTGGCTGTCAGCCAGGGGATTCCCTCGTGTTTCACTACTCTGGCCATGGATCACGGCAAAGGAACTATAACGGTGATGAAATTGATGGATATGATCAAACTTTGAGTCCTTTGGACTTTGAAACGCAGGGAGTGATTGTTGATGATGAGATAAATGCCACAATCATTAGACCTCTTCCTTGTGGTGTTAAACTTCATGCTATAATAGATGCATGTCACAGTGGCACTGTTCTGGATTTACCATACCTTTACAGAAGGAACAGGTCAGCTTGTACATTTGTTGGTATGTGTCGTTTTACTTATAGGCTCATATTTTGTTACAAGGAGGGCATATATTATTAGATAGCACCGAGAAAATATCTGGAGATGCATGATAGGATCTAGAATGTTGTGAAACATCCTTTGTTGAGCAAAAAAGGTTTTCTCGGTTGGCTTCTATTTCTATATGCCGTCTATGTCGCAAGACCTCAAATTCTAATCTTATTGGTCATTAATGTTTTCGCGTAGGATGGGGCAGTATGTTTGGGAGGATCGTCGCCCTCCTTCAGGCATATGGAAAGGATCTGGTGGTGGAGAAGTTGTCTCATTTGGTGGTTGTGATGATGACCAGTCCTCAGCTGATATATCTGTGAGCTCACTTTGCCCCTTTTTCTTTTGAGGTGGGAGGGGATAGTTGAAGTCTTTTGTGACTGAAGAGTAGGACAAAAGAAATTTAAATTAAATGATCTTGTCAAGACAGGCTATGTCAAAGGATGCTCCGACAGGGATCATGACATATTGTTTTATCCAGGCCATTGAGCTTGGACAAGCTAGTACTTACGGGAGCCTCTTAAGTTCCATGCGTGCAGCCATTCAGAGGACTGCTGAAGCCCTTGCAGGAGGTGTTGGTGTCACATCTCTTCTGAACAAGCTGGTGAATGGAGGGAGCCTAAGTTGGGCATTGAGACAGGTATCCCTTTTTTATTGAGAACTGTAATTCCATCTGCCAACCCATTGAGGGTTGTGTTGTATACTTGCATTAGTTGGCCAACTACCACCCATTAAGTTTGGTTGGAGCTTGCTTGCATCTCTTCATGTTAGTTTAATGGTAAAGGATCAGTATAGCCAGGCTTAATTGGGTTAGGCCTTGATTGGTTTCTTTGCTTTGGTTTTGCTGTTATTTTCAGGTCGTGTTAATTGCTTTACGCTGATAAATTCATGTACTATCTTTGTTTTTTTGTTTTTTAGAGATTTCTAGCATTTGCACTTGAGTAGTTGTTTCCCATCTTCATTTGTTCAGACTTCAAAGATTTCTTCGAGCTCATCAGGTTGCCCCCCCTTCTATTGTTGAATCAACTGATTTCACATATTTTCGGTTAATGACTTTTATTGCCATCAAACCTTTCTAGTCACCACTTTGATTTACAATTATGATCATGATACTGGAAGCACCAAACCCCTGCACCCCAATCTGTGATTCCATTCTAGCAATCTGCATATGGCAATCCTGATCAGCAAGCCCAAAGTAGCACTGGAAAAAAGTGACTGAATGGGAAATCACATTACCCTACTGACATCCACTTCCAGACTATCCATTTCCCTAGTTCCTGTGGGTATGATAAAGTAGAGCATCTTTGCAGGAGGTATTGACGTTTACCGAATACCGCATTGTAATCTTCTAATCTGGCTATATCTTTGTTGTTGTGTTCTGTTGCCCAAAACTTACCCTGCTACATTGGGCCGAAAATGATGTGCACTTCCACCGTACTGAATGGTCCTTTTTATTCTTGAACCTGATATTCTTTTTCTGGAGAAATCTGAAAGAAAATGTTAACAAAAGGATAACATTTGAGGAAGGAATATTATACTTGGATGCAATTTCTTATTTCTCAGCATAGTCTCTTTTTATTACTTGTTCATGTTCAAATCTACTTCATCAAGGCATGTTCTTTTCGACTTATTAGAGGTACTTATTGGTGTTGATTGCTGAATTAAGGCGAAACATGCTGAATCGTACTGAAACATACTTACTCATGCTAAAACATGCCGAATGGTTGAAGAAAATATAATTATGAATTTTCAAGAGATACTTAGCATGCTGAATTCTGCTGTATGATGTTGCACGGTACTAAATTGTGCTGAAAGTTGCTGAATGCTGATGATAATTACTTATGATAAATCGAACACATGATCTCATGTTGAATTTTCCATGTCTATCTGAAACAGGAGCCACAGTTGACCGCTTGGGAGCCATTTGATGTGGATAAAAAACCCTTCTCTTTATGAAGTTTCTGTTTCAAGCTCAGAGGTTCATTTTTGCTGCCTTGGTTATTGCATATGCAGAATATTTGCCTAAATTGAGGCTCCTGGGCTCTCTTTTAAAAAAAAAAAAAAAAAAAGGTCACGGGTTCGAGCCGTGGAATCGGCCACTGACAAAGTCAGGTTAGGCTGCCTACAATTCACCCCATGGGGTGCGGCCCTTTCCCGGACCCTGCGTGAACGCGGGATGCTTGTGCACCGGACTGTCCTTTTTTTTTTTTAAATCTGAAACAGGAGCCACAGTTGACCGCTTGGGAGCCATTTGATGTGGATAAAAAACCCTTCTCTTTATGAAGTTTCTTTTTCAAGCTCAGAGGTTCATTTTTGCTGCCTTGGTTATTGCATATGGAGAATATTTGCCTGAATTGAGGCTCCTGGGCTCTCTGCTTGCCTAAATTATGAAGTTCGAAACACTGCTTCACATAATTTTGATCAGCACCTTTTTTCGACTTCTGTGGTTCATCCTTCTGTTTCCGGATTTCAAAATGAACCATAAAGGATAGCACGGTACGTAGTGTTACAAAAATATTGAAGAGGAGAATAGAAAATGAAATTTTGTGCACCAGGTCCTTCAGTCTTGACTCATAACTGCTATTATATGCAGCAATTCAATTGTGTACTCTCATATTCATATCATACATCTGACGTCTATACTCTCACTTGCCAAGTATACATATTTTTTCAATGTGTATTTATTATATAGACCATTTTTAATATATGACGTCGATGTGGCTTATGAGAGTATATGCTCTCAGGAATATGATATAAGTTTTGACTTCAACATGTTATTCCGTTTCAAATGTTGTAAAAGAATACAATTAAATTGTTAGCAACATTATTAAAGAAACGATGAAATCAAACACTCTATTTATTTTGCCATTCATGCAGTTGTATCAAACTGCGACTCCCATGTGAGTTATATGATTAGGTAATTTATAGTATCCTGTTTGCAAATGTATGGGTTTATTTGGTACAATTAATCTTAAATTTTAAGAGTAACTAAAATTATTGTTGTTGTGATGGAAGGGTTGAGTTAGATAATATGTGAATGTTCATAATCATGAAATTTAACATAAGATGTTGCTTTCTCTGTTGAAACTTTTGCATTAGTTAAATAATTTTTGTTTGTGAATTTTTTTAGGTTTATGAATGTATCACTTTTCCAATTTTTCAGTAATTGATTATGGAGAAAAGCAAAGGTTTTCCGGAATGTATTAAAAAATTAAAAAAAAAGAATTATATTCAAGCTAAAAGTCAAAATGACACAAATATAGTTAATATCCTAACCATTAAAGTTATAAGTAGGTTGTACTTAAAATGTGAACAATATTCAATCGAAAAACAAAAGTAAAGAATATTGATGTTCTTAACCCCATGTTTAGATTTACTTTATTATATACTAAAGTTTTTGTTCACGTGCATCAGATGTTCGAGGTTTATTTATGTAAAAAAGTAAAAGATAATTTAGAAAGATAAATTTTTTCTCCCAAAACATTTGTACTTTGAATTATAAATAATTTACGATTTAGATTTCAGTTATAACTAATTTTACACGAGACTGACTCGTAAGTTGCAATTTAGCGATGTTGTAAAATAAAAAATGAAGTAGGGTGTTGTTGACCGCAAGAATAGTCATTAAGCTTATCTTAAAGTGAAGGTATCAAAATGATTAACTAAAACACGTTGACCTTTCCCCTCAAAAATTATAAAAAAAGAAAAAGGTAAAAATAGGTGGGTTGTCCTGCTGTGAAAAGCGATGTGAACTGCTTTTACTTTCTTTGGCCCTGTTCGTTCTATTAGTAAATTTCAATTTAACAATCTTAATCAATTTCAATCCATTTTTTACTATTTTGGATCAACTTTTACTCATCATACAAAAAAAATCAACCCACTTCAACCCATTTCAATCAACTTTAACTCACTTCGACCCATTTCAATAAAAAAAATACCCACTTTAACCTACTTTAACATAGTTCTACAAATATCAACTAACTTCATCCATTTACTAATTCATATTTTCCAACGAAAAGAACATGCTCTTATGTAACGTTTGGTTAGATGTAATTAACCTTGTAATGCAAATAAGTTTATAATTGTGTTTTCATTACCTTGTTTGGTTGCATAAGAGTATTGCGATAAAATAACTATCTTGTAATTATGATTACCATAAACTAAGTACTCATGATTGTATTGCAAAGTTGATTGCATTGCGTTACTATTATATTATGTTTAATCAAACATCACATTAGTGTATTAGATAAGGTTTATAGAAGTGATGTTTAAATTCGGAAGCTTAGTATTAGTTTTAAGATATTTATCATCTATACTTGAGATGGTGTTATAATAATCCACTAAATGAATAATATTAGTTAAATATAGAATCTTTGTTAGATTGAAAATGGGTCTTAATTCCTAACATCATAACCTATGGAACCCTGTATAGCAATAGCATACAGGAATCTAAGGTACAACTTCTCTCGATAAGGATAACAAAAAACTAGGTCGTAATAAGAATATAAAACCATAAAATACGTAATGATGGGATGTTCAACTTTGAATACCCAATACGCTATCTTGTTATCTTCTCTATAATTTGATCGAAGGATAAAATACTATAAAAAATCATATATATATATATATATATATATATATATATATATATATATATATATACTATACTATGTATAAAAGCAATGTTCTGCTGACGTGGCTTTTTTCTACACTGTTAAAAATTAGAGCTTCTGGGCCATCTGATTAATCCTCACTTCAATCTCATCCCTCCATATGAAATAATTAATTCAGAACCAAATAAAAATTAACAAGAAAAATATAATCGTTTATTGCAGATACATAAAAAGGAAATGAGAATAACATTGTTTTATTACAGATACATAAAAAGGAAATAAGAATAACATTGACAATCGATCTCCTTCCAACAGGGAATTCATTAGCCTCCGATCTCGAGCTATGCGCGGTATAGCAACTACATCTGATTGCCCTACTTCATGAGAATAACATTGAGAATCAAACTTATTTCACCATGAAAAAAAAATAATCATTGAAACAGATTCTGGAAACCACAAAAAAATACTATTCCCAGTCTAGAGCCTTCGATCTAGAGCCCAAATATCCCTTCTGTTCCGACTCTTCTGGTTGTCTCCATCTCGCTCTTCGATCTGATTTTGAGGGCTTCCAATCCTCAGGTCAGTCTCTCATCTCTTTTTTGTTATTGATTTTTTGGTATTAATGAACTCACGTTTGCTGCCCTATTATTCCCTATTTACGCACAAACACTGCAAAGGGTTTCATATTATGTCGGACCCCATATTTATCATGATTGTATTAGTAATAATCACTCCCTAATTAATTATGTTTGCAATTAGTTGATGTTGTCATAATATGTAACTTTGTAGAATCGAAATTTATCCAATGTTAAATTTTCCCCGAAGATAATTTAGGAAACCGGCCATAACTTGATATGGTGGATTTGTCTTCATGACTATGTAGCAGGTATAATGCTAGCATAAGTTGTGATTTCTCTTCATGACTAATTAATTATGTTTGCAATTAGCTAATGTTATCATACTCTTTGTCTTACACATGCCTAATTTATTAGTTAAATTCATGCCCAAAATCCAGATTAAAACCAAAAATCCTAACCCCAACCCCCCTCTGCCTGAATCTCCACATCGGCTCAGAAAGCAAATAAGGTGTAGCAAACGGAAACAAAGGGAACTAGGACCATACCCATCACGATCTTCTTCCTCCCAAAACCCTGCATCATCGCTGATCTACGCAGCCATAGAAAGAAAACCGGATAAACGCACCGGGGAGGGGTGGCGCGTGAACGTCACACGCCGCCGACGAAGGTCGTTTCACGATCTTCTTCCTCCCAAAACCCTGCATCATTGCCGATCTATGCAGCCATATAAGGAAAACCGGAGAAACGCCGTCATTGCAAGCGCGTGAGCCCTCACGCCACCACCACAGCGGCGCATTGGGCGCGTTGTTCCTTTCTCATACTCGGTTTTGGCCGATCTACACAACAGCGGTGGTGCTTCTCATCCAATTTTCGTAGATCAAGGCTCGTGGGTTTTTGGGGGGGGTCGGCGGTGTTTTTGTATCACTTGGGTGGTTTTTAAATCAACGAACCGATAACGGCGGTGGTGGTTGCCGTAGCCAAGGCGTCAAAACCCAAGAAAGGATCTCGGTTCTCCAGTTTCTGGGTATGGCGTCCATGGCCAGGTCGTGAGTAACAGAGAGGATTCGAGAGGCAGGCAGAGAGGAGAGAGAGAAAAAATGAAGATAAGTTTAGATTAAATATTTACTCAGTCTCAGTTATAAAATCCTCCCTCCAGAGGATTCGAGAGGCAGGCAAATATCAAAAGAATTTTTTGAATTAAGCAAACCAATTTGTAATGAAAATGCAAGAAAGTTGTACATTTATTGACCACTTTATTAGAAGTATTTTTTATTTATTTTTGATGATACTATAAATAGATAAATAAAGGATTAAGAAATCATGGAGACAAAAGTAAAGCATGATCACAAAGAAGAATAATAAAATGATAAACCAACAAAGCCTTAGGAAAAAATAAGACTAATGGCCCCTAGAACCTGCCGTGATCCGATCGAATGCATAAGAAAAAAATCATTATTCCTAATCTAGAGCCTGATGATAAGAATGCATAATGAAAAAAATTCAATTCAACCAAAAATAAAAACTCCATTCAATTTATAAACGTTGGTATTTCGCTATCCAATATAACTATATTACATTATGTCTTTCATGTCTAATATTTAAGTGAAACAGGAAATTGAATAAAAAAATGCAACAAAAATAAACAAAACTTAAATCAACTGAAAATAAAAATAAAAACAAATCCATTTATTTCATTTAGTACGATTGAATATCAAACTAATCAAACTGCGATGCAATATCGTGTAACCCCCAAGAAATAAAATGTGGAAGATTACTATCAATAATTAGAATTCAAATTGGGATACTAACAACTACCATGAAAATCATTATTCCAACATAACTATATTACATTATGTCTTTCATGTTTAATATTTAAGTGAAAAAGGACATCGAATAAAAAAATGCAACAAAAATAAAAAAAAGTTAAATCAACTAAACATTTTAAAAAAAACAAATCCGTTTATTTCATTTAGTATGATTGAATATCAAAGTTATCAAATTAGCAATACAACATCATGTACCCCCCGAAAAAATAAAAACAGTTGTGTGATGAAGTTCACATGGATATTGCATGATATAGGCTTCTTTTATATCCAATTAAGTCTTCTATATCCGTTTTCTCCCCCCTCCCCCAATATATTGATCCCGAGAGAATATTAATAGCTAATTTTTTCTGCCTTTTTAAATAATATTAATTTCTAGATGATTATCGAATCTCTTTGGCCATTGACCTTTGGAATTTTCAGGCAATTTCAATATATATATATATATATAGAGAGAGAGAGAGAGAGAGAGAGAGAGAGATTAGCATGTATCAAATTTTGTTTATTCAATTGTATGTTCTACTCTTTTTGTATCTCTTGACGAAGGGCGGCTATGCTGGTTTGATTCATGAATGGTGTAATTTCGCTATCAAATATAACTATATTACATTATGTCTTTTATGTTTAATATTTAAATTTTGAATTTTGATATGCTAAATGTAATTTATTTGAAAAATCAAACGCTTTCCCCCTCAAAAATAAAAACGTTGTGATTTAAATGTAATTCAACCAAAAATAAAAACTCCATTCAATTTATAAACGTTGTGATTTCGCTATCCAATATAACTATATTACATTATGTCTTTCATGTCTAATATTTAAGTGAAAACGGAAATCGAATAAAAAAATGCAACAAAAATACACAAAACTTAAATCAAGAGAAAATAAAAATAAAACCAAATCCATTTATTTCATTTAGTACGATTGAATATCAAAGTAATCAAATTAGCAATGCAACATCATGTACCCTCCGAAAAAATAAATGTTGTGATTTCGCTATCCAATATAACTATATTACATTATGCCATTCATGTTTAATATTTAAATATTGAATTTTGATATGCTAAATGTAATTTATTTGAAAAATCATACGCTCTCCCCCCTGAAAGTGAAAAAGGAAATCGAATAAAAAAATGCAGCAAAAATAATCAAAAGTTAAAAAAACTGAAAATAAAAATAAAAACAAATCCATTTATTTCATTTAGTATAATTGAATATCAAAGTAATCAAATTAGCAATGCAACATTGTGTAACCCCAAAAAAATAAAATGTAGAAGATTACTATCAGTAATTAGAATTCAAACTAGGATACTAACAACTACCATGAAAATCATTATTCACAATCTAGAGCCTGATGATAAAAAGGCTAAAGAAAAAAATAACTTCAACCGAAAATAAAAAATCCATTCAATTTATAAACGTTGTGATTTCGCTGTCCAATATAACTACATTGTATTATGTCTTTCATGTTTAATATTTAAATATTGAATCTTGATATACTAAATGTAATTTGTTTGAAAAATCAAACGCTTTAATTTCCGTATAAAACCGATGGTTGGTCAGAACACATTCCATGCGCTGAAGGGTCAAGCAGTAATAGACGATATGTCACAATGCGAGAGTTCTATGCATTCTTGATTACAATATCGGGTGAATAAGTGGAACATTTTACTTCGTTCTGGTTGTTTATTTTTACAATTCATTGTTGATTGTTATGCTGCAATAGAAGCATGGAGATTGAATTACATACGGAGTCACCAAGGTACACTCCGAGCAGATTTGTATAGTGGTCTACAAGATGCAATTACTGCTGGAGAACATGATCATAATGCAGTTGGAAAGCGGTTAATATTACCTGCAACTTTCACGGGGGGCCCACATTACATGAGGCAACACTTTCTTGACGCAATGGCCATTTGTTGTTAACTGGGCTATCCGGATTTTTTTTGTGACATTCACTTGCAACCCGAATTGGCCTGAAATTATGGAAGCACTATCCCAACAACTTGGCCAATGCGCCAGTGATCGACCTAACATTGTAGCTCGAGTATTTCGCTTAAAGTTGAAAGAGCTGACTCGAGATTTTAAGGAGAAAAAATTATTTGGCAAAGTCATTGCATGCATGTTTCTCCTCCAACTCTGTGTTTTTTATATTGGTTAGCTAAATACCTGTCATTTAAAACCAAGTTTCTTCATTGTACACATACATATCACTATTTATTCTATCACTCAAGTTTGTCATTTCTCTTATTCACAGATATACATGTTATTGAATTCCAAAAGCAAGGCTTACCGCATGCTCATATTTTGCTTACTTTAGCAAATAAGGATAAGCCAACCTGTGCAGAAAATATTGATAACATTATATGTGCTGAGCTACCTGATAATGTTAGTGACCCTCTAGCATTTGAAATAGTTACAAGACACATGATTCATGGTCCATGTGGTAATGATGTTTCTTATGCCCCATGTATGGATGGTAGTAAGTGCACAAAACATTATCCAAAAACCTTCTCTAATAAGACCATTATTGAAGAGAATGGGTTTGTCAAATATAGGCATAGAGACGATGGGAGAAGTGTAATAATTCGTGGTACGAACATTGATAACAGGTGGGTTGTACCATACAATCGCGACCTTTGTGTCAAATATGATGCGCATATAAATATTGAGCGCTGCGCTCAAAAGAAGGTTATTAAGTATCTTCACAAGTATATGCATAAGGGACCTGATCGAGCAACTTTTGTTATTGAAGATAATGCTCACAGTACCGAGGATAGGGCAGGACCTTCATATAGACGGGTTGAGGAAATACAACAGTATTTAGATTGTCGTTATGTCTCACCCGCAGATGCAATTTGGAGAATATTTGAGTTTGGTATAACACATCGTTATCCATTTGTCGAATTGCTACAATACCACTTACCAGGACAACAATACGTTGTCTTCAATGATCGAAATGACCTTCATGATGTGGTGAATCAAGCAACAGAGAAGGTGACAATGCTCATTGGGTGGTTGCGCGCAAATATAGCAGATATGAATGCAAGAAGATATACTTATGCCGAATTCCCAATTTATTACGTATGGAATAAGAGCATTAAGAAATGGACTATAAGACAACAAAGGGTTTGCGTAGGTCGAATACCATATGCTTACCCTAACATGGGGGAAAGATATTATCTAAGAATGTTGTTGCATATTGTTCGGGGTGCAACATGTTATGAAGATTTAAGAACTGTTAATAGAACCCTGCATTCAACCTTTAAAGAAGTTTGCTTAGCACGTTGGTTGTTAGATGACACTAATGAGTGGTATGAAGCATTGACAGAAGGATCAACATGGGCAATTGGGGTTGAACTAAGGAGTATGTTTTGTTCAATGCTTATGTTCTCAGAAGTGGGATAACCTGATCAATTATGGAAGCCACATTAGGAAGATCTCACTAATGACCTTCCCAGAAGGTTACAACGACTCCCCAACTGGAGATAAGCAGTGAACAAAGGAGAAACCTTAGATTGTATGAGCTTGAGTTAATTTTGAATAAAAATGAAAGCTCATTAAGGGACTATCCTCCTATGCCCTTACCTTCACCTGAGATGTTGCGGCGAACAGGTAATAGACTTATCAGGGAGCAACTTGACTATGATGTATCAATAGAGAAAGACAACCTTGACATGTACCTTCGGACACTAAATCAGGATCAAATGCGAGTTTTTCAATCCATAACTACGTCAAACGAACGTGGAGAGGGAGGCTGCTTCTTCATTTATGGTAATGGTGGCACAGGGAAGACATATCTTTGGAAAGCTCTTATTGCTTATATCAGGTCCAAGGGCTTAATAGTGCTTTCAGTTGCGTCCTCTGGTATAGCAGCTTTGTTGCTGCCTATGGGAAAAATAGCTCATTCGATGTTCAAGATACCAATTAATGTACATGAGACATCTGTTTGCTCAATTTCAAAACAATCTGAGTTAGCAGAACTAATAAGGGAAACATCATTGATAATATGGGACGAGGCTCCTATGACTCATCGCTACATATTTGAAGCTGTTGAGCGCACCTTCGGGGACGTTTGTTCTACCAATGAACCTTTTGGGGGACAATTGCTCATTTTTGGAGGTGATTTTAGGCAAGTGCTTTCAGTTGTAACTAAGGGTAATCGGGCAAATGTAGGCCTTATTGTACTATGAGACATCTCAGGCTGAACATGAGGCTAATGAATTCAAACTTAAGTCATGATGCACAAGCACGATTGAGTAGTTTTACCGAATGGACCCTAAACATTGTTAATGGTTCCATACGAGGGTATCCATTTTTAGGAAGTAGCGAGTCAGATTGGATACAAATTCCTGAAGAATTCATCATCAACAATGACAACAACGGTCTCACAAATTTGATAGAGTTTGTGTACCCAAATTTACTTCATAGATACCAAGATGAACAATACTTTTAAGATCGTTGTATAATGGCACCATTAAACACAGATGTCGATGATTTGAATTCTTGGATCGTGGCGATACTTCCGGGTAGTAGCCATACATATTTGAGTTCGGATATATTCCTACCATGTACTCCCAATTCTTACATTGATGATATTAATCCACCAGAACTATTACACGGCATGAACTTTTCGGGTTTCTCAAATCATGAAGTTGAGCTGAAAGTTGGTGCTCCAGTTGTTCTTTTAAGAAACCTTGATCCTTCAATTGGCTTATGCAATGGCACCCGTTTGACTATTCAAAGACTTGGAAATAAGGTCATCTAAGTAAAAATCTTGACTGGTCGAAATGTATGACAAACGGTAACAATCCCACATATTGATCTAAGTCCTTCGGATAAGGATTCACCATTTGCCTTTAAAAGAAGACAATTCCCTTTGAAATTAGCATTTGCAATGACAATTAACAAAAGTCAAGGTCAAACGCTGCAATATGTAGATGTATATCTACCAAAACCTGTATTCTCGCATGGTCAATTATATGTTGCAATCTCTCGCGTCACTTCGCATTCAGGGCTAAGGTTTTTGATTTGTAATAAAAATGGTGTGCCTAATAATATGACCAAAAACATCGTCTACCGTGAAGTTTTTAACGATGTTGATGATTCTTGTTAGTCCCAGTCCATCAATTATGCTGTTGTTATTAGTTTTACACATTTGAACTTAGTGTTTTATGTTTACAACTACATTTAGTTTGTTACATCTTGGGCTAATCTATATGTATTTCATTTCTTTCTTTATGATTATAGACATGAAAAGTTTAGTATACAGTTCGATGCCGATATGTGCCATCAATCCTTGCAATAGATCTGTAACAGTAATTATTCGTCTCATGAGATTCATGAAGGTTTGTACTTACGAACAACACAAAATTTGGAAAGTTATATTCATGGACTACCAGGTACCGAGCTAATCTAAGTTCTTAAAATGTGACCAACATGTAGATGTATACTGAATATCAAAGCACGATATTGTTTTACAACACGATGAGATATTAGGCATCATGGAAGGTGATGATGCTATTAATCGGTGGAACTCTATACTCAAAGCTGGCAATGTTTACCATATCTTTGGGCTCTCAATTGATACTGCAACAGACGGAGAAAGGAATGTGGTCACCAATAATTTGAAGTTGGTTTTTACGCCACGAACGAGACTTGAAGATCTCATTAATGATTGTTCTGACATTCCCTACTAGCACTTACCATCCTTTGTATCGTTTATCGATGTCCCGCGACGTCTTAAGTTACATGATAACATAATAGGTAAATATAGTTTACAGATTACAATTTACATATGGCGATTCTACTTATATGCTTTTGTAGATATTTATAAGATTTTTACTTTGTTCTGGTGCAGACATCATTGACATGGTAGTTGCTCTATCCCTTTTGGAAAAGACAAGAACTAGGGGCACTGCAAAATGAGAATTGCTACTTTCTAATATGCAGTTTGTATTTTCATCGCTAATTATTTCTGCTTTCTTATTAATGTATTTTTATTGCCCAATAGTAGCACATGTAATCTACAAATACAGAATGCAGACTTTGCGATTAACGTTGTGGGGAGATGTTGCGGAGGTGGAGTGCACATATCTTCAACAACATTTATATGAAGAAAATATACTCCTTGCTTCTAGAGTGCACATTAGAGTTTATGAAGGTACCCTCAAAATCCAATTACCATATCTTTGGTTTGTAAAAATGTTTATTTCTCAACACTACAATGGTATACTTTTGTAATATATATTTTTCCAACATCTGTACACTTATAGGTATATCAGTTTCTACTTTGCCGATAAGTAGATTACTGATTAATCCAGATCTTCAAACAACAGAGGACTTTGAAGGATGGTAAACATTACTTGTGTGTTTCATTCACCATCCAAGTTACATACAATTGCTGGCAAATATAATACTCTCATTGTATGCATTAGGTACTCTGGGACCAGAGGTGTGATGCGCCACTTTGATTTCATGCGCAATATGTAACGGTCCGACCATAATATTCATATTAATTACATTAAATAATCTTACTTATAAATTAATCAAGTTGGGCCCCGCATTTCAATCTAGCATTTTTCCATTTCAATTCAGCATTTCCTTTATATATATTTTTGTACCATTGTAGGTTGAATCGGCAGAATGGCTTCGAAAATAAATTTTTGGTTACTCTTAAAATAATTCATTAAAATTCCAAAGGAATAGTTGGATGTCTGCTAACGTAAAAATGTCGCGCAAAATTTTACATCTAAAGTAATTAAAAAAAAAGTCAAAGCTAGTCAAAGTCGGTCAAACCGACCCCCCAAAAAAAATCTAAGATATTTTCCCATTTTGCCCCCTATATATATGTGGGGGGGGAAGTCACTCACACCACACACACACGGGCAGAGAGAGGAGAGAGAGGAGAAGAGAGAGAGAGAGAGAAAGAAGAAAGAGGAGAGAGAAAGAAGGGAGGAGGAGGAGAAGGAGGAGGAAGAGGAGGTTAAGATTTTGGGTTTTGGAGCAAATTCAAGGTGAGTAATTCTTGGTTCCTCGATCTAAAGATTTGCATTTAACGTTTTGTGATTTAGTCTAGTAGAATATTAATGTCAATCGGTAGAAGCCAATTGCATAATTGCATATTTAATTATAATGTTTGACTGATAGAGGTATTGTGATTTGTTAATTATGATATGAATTCATTCACTATGGTTTCGAAGTTATGAATTTGAGGAAAAATTTACCTGATGAATTTATGCTGAAGTTCGATTAATATTTTGATTATTGTGAGCTATTGGGTTGGACAACATTGTGACAATTTTACTGAAGACTATATATATTATTGGGAAACTTGTGATAAAAAGTAGTGAATTTGGGGGTACACTTTGGAAGTTATGAATTCCAAGCGTGTATCTGATTCATGGATTTTCATTAAGATATTATGTTTGATGAAATGTGATTATATGAGTTCATTACGTTACGTCTTTGGGAGAAAAACTCATGTCTTGGCCAAGGCTATTACAGACTATTCTACAGTTATGGTATCAGAGTCAGGTTTAGCATCACTGTGAGCTATAGGGATGTCTATGAGGTAGGCTAGATCAGTAAGATAAATATGTAACCAGGAGTTCATATATCTAAGTGCATCATAGGGATGTTTTGGGTCTATCACAAAGTTACAGAAATGAGAATATTGAGGGCCTACCATAGTATCATGGATGCTTTACGTTTAGGATGTAATGATGGATTTAGATCGTTTTAATACGATTTTGTGAACATTGACATTGGTAAGGAATATCAAGATGCCTATGCTGATTTACATAAGTTAAAAAGTGATTTTAGTAAATGATTATGTGAAGAAACGATTGCAGATACATGGTTAGTGAGGTATCAACAGACCCAAAACAAGGGTTACTTGGGGAGAAAAGTGGTATCAATTGGCACATGAAAAATTCATGACTGGTTTAGTAATAGCTTGAGGAGTTAGCTTCCAATAGGCTCTGGAATTACGCAATTTTGAGGGTTAGGAACCTTATCATGTGAATCATGCTTCGTACAAAAGTTTTAGTGGACATCATGATCTTTTATACTGGATTTTACATCTTCTTTGGAGATCAGGAATGAAAGATATGAATTTTCTAATGCAGACCATCCAGTAGCAACATTTGGAAATATTTTCAGAAGTTTTTATGGTATTGTAAGGAAATCACAAGATATAGTGAGGCAGGCAAATTTGATTATGTACGGAAGTGTATTTGGGTTGACAACTGAAGTTCAATCAGTATTAAAAGATTCTAAGAAGACGGGATCAATAATTTCTCTTATTATGGGTTAGGTCATGCGTGTTGAGGGGCTCAGCAATACTCATTAGATGGAGTAAAATATTTTAAGGGGGGAAGATTATGCCTTATGGAGCATCAGATAATTTGATAAGTAAGCTTTTGGGATTAACAAGGATCAGAAAAAGACGATCATCTACAAATGTGAAACTGTAGAGAAGAGGCTTGAGGCTATACCAAATATATCGATGGGTTGTTGTTTTGTGGAAGCATAATCATTGGACCTCATTGCTAGAAGTAAATAAGATTCTGGAAAACAAGTAATCATTGGAGAAGCATACTAAGTGCAATGATGATTAGGATTGAACGTTGGGGACTGTCGATGCATTACTGAATATGTTGGTAGGAAATTGATGAGATAAGTTAAGCATGCATATCTTCGTTGGTTGTTTGGGTCTTATGAAAATATTACAAGTGAAGGATGAGATGTCAAATTTCAAAAGAGCATTTTCATAACTAACACACCTTCAGGTACAACGATAAAGGATTGAGAGGCACTAAAATCCATGAGAATCTGGGTAGCAATCAAAACCTTGGCAACTTTCATTTGATCCTTCCAAGTTCTCAAAACCTTATCGGCAAGAATTCCAGTATTGATCCAAATGGGGGTCCACTGATCTTTGCACACTTGATAGTAGGCCCCCCTATCTGCCTAAGTAGCATTCTTAACACCCTTCTTAACCTCTTTGACTACCACCTAAAACTAGCCACCCCCTTATTATGCAATAACATACTTTAACTTGTAATTCCTTTTCGTAAAGCTTTGCAAACTCATTACCCATTCTCTCCTCCATTGAATTTTCTCAAGACTTTAATGACTACAAGGGAATCCTTACCATTATGGTAGATCACGTCTCTCTCATATCTCCACTGATTACCTTTGCTCAGCTTATTTACCAGGGCCATTAATTCAATGATCGGAACTATTTCATTCTTATTACCCCCCATATCTAAATTGTTTACATTTATCGCTTATTTTCACTCCATCTACATCACGACCATCATTTCATTATCCATCATTTCCCAAATCTGTCCTGTCATTAAAAATCTTACATCGGCAATGTTCCCAAATGCATTTAGCCATTGATCCACTTCATCCTTAATCATCTCGATTTATGAACTGGTCTTGCTTCCTTGCTATCTTACTTCCTATCGACCCCAAGCATTTGCTTCAAAGATTTTGGTTGGCATACGAACCCTTGTTGATTAACTTGTCTTTTGCACTGATGACATTACTTTGATTATTCCTTATATTAGGTATATTTGCCTCACATCCTTAACCTTTGCCTCCATCAACGATATCTGATCCTTCATTAATTTCATACTTCTAGAAGATTGGGGCTTTGTAAGGGTGTTTATACCTATTCCTGGCATTATCTGCTATATTTTTGGAAATCTATTATTGAGGCCATTCTTACTTCATTTCAAGTAGTTGACAACATTCCAATACCTTTGACTTTCACCTTTATCTTCCTCATTTTACTAGGAACGTACTCATACGTATAGATATTTTATAACTCCCTGGTTTCCTCTACTGTCAAATGTCATTCCTCAAAGTATAGCCTCAGCCTCAAAGTATAGCCTCAGCCTTAAGCTTGTTTTATTGTGCCTATGTTGTATTCTATCCATTCAAATCCAAATTCTCCTATCAACCTTTCTCACGTTGAGGATGGCTAAACGGTCACCTTGTTGGATACTCAAATCCTTTCCCATTCCATTTCCTTTGAGCTGCGAGTCAACCTTCTGACTACCTAATCAGATTGAGAAAACATAATAATGATCGTATATGCCATTGACATGACCCAAGAATTTCTTCAAAATACGCCCTCCTTATGCACTTTATCTCCAAATGACTAGCAGCCACTAATTTCGACTTTTTCATCCATAGAACCATCCAAAAGCTGCTGACAAAATCATTTAACCCGTTATTTAATTGATTTATGTCAATTCTCTACCAACCAAGGCTATGCGTGCTGACCGCAATCAGATTTCTCAGCCTTTTTGAGCTCTTAAGTAAGGAGGAGGTCATTCAGCCTATTCATGTTCCGTACTTACTCCTTCAACAGTGCTACTAGACATCTACTGCATCCCACCTCCATTCCTTTGAATCTGTGTTTCACTCATCTTAGTGTACTGATCCCAACTTCAAATTCAGGATACCAAAGTTTCAATAAGACACATTTCAAACCTTTAGACCAACATAACACATACAAAACAGATAAACCTACTAACATATCCAGAACAAAAGTTCATTCAAGCACACGGGAACAATCTTCCAAGAATCAAATCCGTGACTATAGGACAAAAGGGTCTCAAACTCATATATTCAAAAGCTACAAACTGGCGTGACGTAGCAACACATTTGAGCGATAACCCACCTCCTATTCTTGGATTCTTGAAAATTCATGACCATCTTTAGTTTAGCCATTCTACAACAATCCCTTATTGATTGTGTTGACTTCACTATTTATTTCTTTCATGGGCAGTGACTCACATCACCACCATTCCCATTGCTCTCATTCATGGGTATGCTCTACATATTGATTGGAGACTTTTTCACAGAAGCTTGCACAGGCCAAATCTAAGTCACAGCCTTCCTCCACTTCTCATATATTATCTAGAATTCTACCCCAAATGAGTCATTAAATCCAATAGAACTCTTAAGCCTACTAAATTTGATATTTTCTTGATTCCCAATTGATGCAAAGCTCACAAACAAGCTCCCACATCGTTACCTTCTTCCCAAGCTAAAAGTTTCACGGAAGTTCGTGAATATTTATTTCCCCCTTAAATGATTTGGCCCAAGATGCACCACATGACTGCATGATCAATCTCACTCAATCTTCATTATTGCTCCTTATACACTTCCTCAAAATGCTTCCAAGAATCACCAAACTCAAAATGCTCCACTGAACTTCATAAGATCTTACAGGCAATTCAAAAACAATATCGACAATCTACAGCAAAAAGTTTCAGAAGTTTCTCCAAACATCCATTGCACAGAATGACGACCTGATTTACACTCAAGCAGGTCAGTTCATGGACATGTACAGCATATTCTCACAATCCACAGCGCAGGGACTATGTTCCAGATCCCGATCATGTCACCATAATAAAACCAATTCCCGTACTTATTTGCAGTACAGTAAAAGTTCATTTCAAACTGCAAGTTTCGAGGACGAAACTTATTTTAAGGGGGGAAGGCTGTAATGGCCCGACCATAATATTCATATTAATTACATTAAATCATCTTACTTACAAATTAATCAAGTTGGGCCCCGCATTTCAATATAGCATTTTTCCATTTCAATTCAGCAATTCCTTTATATATATTTTTGTACCATTGCAGGTTGAATCGGCAGAATGGCATTGAAAATAAATTTTTGGTTACTCTTAAAATAATTCATTAAAATTTCAAAGGAATAGTTGGACGTCTGCTAACGTAAAAAGGTCGCGCAAAATTTTACATCTAAAGTATTTTAAAAAAAAAAGTCAAAGCCGGTCAAAGTCAGTTTGACCGGTCAAACCGACTTTGAAAAAAAAATCTAAGATATTTTCCCTTTTTGCCCTCTATATATATGTGTGTGGGGGGGGGGGAAGTCACGCACACCACACACACACGGGCAGAGAGAGGAGAGAGAAAGGAGAAGAGAGAGAGAGAAGGAAGAAAGAGGAGAGAGAAAGAAGGGAGGAGAAGGAAAAGGAGGAGGAAGAGGACATTAAGATTTTGGGTTTTGGAGCAAATTCAAGGTGAGTAATTTTTGGTTCCTCGATATAAAGATTTGCATTTAACGTTTTGTGATTTAGTCTAGTAGAATATTAATGTCAATCGGTAGAAGCCAATCGTATAATTGCATATTTAATTATAATGCTTGACTGATAGAGGTATCGTGATTTGTTAATTATGATATGAATTCATTCACTATGGTTTCGAAGTTATGAATTTGAGGAAAAATTTGCCTGATGAATTTATGTTGAAGTTTGATTAATATTTTGATTATTGTGAGCTATTGGGTTGGACAATATTGTGACAATTTTACTGAAGACTATATATATTATTGGAAAATTTGTGATAAAAAGTCGTGAATTTGGGGGTACACTTTGTAAGTTATGAATTCCAAGCATGTATTTTCTGATTCATGGATTTTCATTAAGATATTATGTTTGATGAAATGTGATTATATGAGTTCATTACGTTATGTCTTTAGGAGAAAAACTCATGTCTTGGCCAAAGCTATTACGGAATATTCGACAGTTATGGTCATAGTAGAGACTGACGTTATGTAATGACAATAAAAAATAATAAGCATTAAGAACAATGGCCCATAATGATAATAGTTTAACAAAGCAAGGATAAGTAACGAACTTATACCAGTTATTAGAATAAGGTAATGATAACGCTATTATCTTGTTTCATGTTTATGACGTTCGGAAACAAAAACAAGATAACCTCAAGTCAATAACTTTTTACGTGCTAATAATTAGCACATAGCTCAAGGGATTCAAATTGTTTATTAAACCAAGAGATCCAAACAAATTTCATAATCTTGCACTAATCAAAAACAGAATTACATATGTAAAGCAGGAATGAGGCTACATCTGTCGTTTCAAGCTGCCAACGCACATTTTTCATTATAAAGGAGAGAGAATCTCAAAGACCAGGTACGTACATTACCTGTGTTCTTCAAAAACTCACATGTTTCTCAATGATGAAAAATCAATGTAATGCTCCTTTAAGGAATCAGTTTATTCAATGTTTTGTCACATAAGCAAGTGGCCTTATAAATGCTCAATCATCAGGGCTTATACCTTCAATTTACCCGCGCGACTGCAACTCAGGCTCTCTGATCAGCCTGGGAGGTGTGCACCTATCTCAAGACCACAGCAGACGTCAATAAGGAGTCTACTTTTAGATAATAATCAGCAAATCAGTTTTACTTATACATTCTTTCTCCCCTGTTTGTAAATCAAAATGTTTTGAAATGCGGCTGGCCCAACTAATTTCACATCAAATTTATTTTACTGCATGGGAATGTACGTATTGAGTTTCGGCTCATCATTCGCATGTTTTCATGTTTTCTGTTTTAGGTATGAGACCCGTGAATCTCTCACCATCCTAGCAGGCCAGAATGCACCAAGAAATAAATAAGAGTTGTAGGGTTTAATGGATGGTAGCTCGCCAAATGCTCACAGTGATGGTAGGTAGCATCTTGAAAACTGTAAATATTTTTACGTTTGAACCCTTGGGGGCAATAGAGCTTAAGATAAATTTGCTAAGCCGCCATGCATACTAGGAATTGCATAAGGGAATAAATATTTATTTCATCCTAAAGTTAGTAAGTCAGTTAGCCTTGTTCCATCATGGAACGGCGGTAATGCCTCCATTCAAAGCAAAAGTCTTCCGCTGCAAATTCATAAAATCATGGTTAGCTAGGGTAATCAGTATTAGCCGGTGGAGGCGTTACAGAATAGAACATTGAGGATTGTAAATCTGGAGAAGTTGTTTGCTGCAAAAAGAATAAGATTGAATGAATTAATACACAGCTATGCAAAGTGTAAGACACATACTTATATATCAAATAACTCCATGCTTATAGGGTAGATAAAACGTAATGCTATTTTACTATATACAGGTTCGATATTTTCGCATTTTTGTATATGTGGATGAGATCTATCCACTGCTTTATGACGCTTGCACTATTTGCAAAAAAAGTGCCAACACTTATGTATTTGCTCTAAATGTACCTTATTGTACATGTGCAACTCCAAGTTTAACTCAGAGAAGGTATGGACAATGGGTTTTCACAGTTAAGTAGTCTTCATCATACATTTCAAGTTGTTTGTGTACATTATTACGTACAATATTCTTCTATATGAATTATAGGTACATCTTCAGGGTTTTATTGCGAGATCATACAGGTTATAGAACATTTATTGTTCGTCATGAGGATGCTCGGGTTCCTTTGTATACAAGTACAACAGAATTGGATTCATATGCAGCTCAGGTATTGCACTGTTCATCACGTTTTACATAATTTCTTTTTCAATTACTAATTATCTCATGAGAACATTCTCAGCAGTCATATGGTCATCTATCTCTATATGCGATTATAGATGATTATATAGGTAAACCATGGATATTTGTTATGGAGCCTCCACGGTACCATGAAGTAGAATTGCCTGTCGCTCTTATTACGCCAGTTAGTTGGGAGGAGGAGGTGTATTACTTACGAAATACTGATATTAGGTACATCAGGTACACAAGATGCAATTATAGGCTTCAATTGTATCATTGTTAATCAAATAATTACTAAGAACTTAATTTTTACTGTAGGTACAAGAAGAGAATGTGGATTCTCCGTCATTGGCGCCATAAATTAACATATCATAATTTTAGTTACATTTTGACTACCTATAATCTCTATCATACTTTACATCATGTCTTTTGCAATCATCTGTTGTTTTAATTATTGAGTTTTAATGATTGTGTGTAAAATTGCTATCTACTTATATTTTTCAATAAATTCGAGTTTTCGTTGAACATTCCTATATTATTTTGATTCTCTCTCTCTCTCTCTCTCTCTCTCTCTCTCTCTCTCTCTCTCTCTCTCTCTTTTATATATATATATATATATATATATATATATATATATATATATATATATATAACACATTCACACACAAACACAAACTATGTACTATAGTATACACCGTGCAAAGTACAGATCTAGACTTCTATACTATAAAACCGAATAGGATGAATGGGTTAATGGTGCTTTGACAAGTGGCGAATCCCTATTGGTTATCTTGCATTTATGTCAATACTACGTGATTATGCTTTATTTGATTAATTTAATCATCATCGATTTTATTACCAATATTTAAGTATCAATATTAAATTATTATTTTTTATTCAATTGTTCTACCGGTTATGAATTTATAAATTGATTGGTTTAATATTCCGCTTGTCATAATTCATTATCCAAATTTGAAGAGACGCCCCCCTTAGGCCAATTGACATTAAACATATGCTAAAAATAAATAAAAGAATATGTATCCTATGCCAAAATGAAGTATAAAAGGTAGGAACAAAATTTATGTTGGATGTTTTTTATAAATAACAAAAAAGTAAAAAAAGGTGAAAAAGTTAGTATCAAACGGTATACACATATAATGATTGCGTGCTTAACTGTGAGATATGTAAATACATTTATCATACATGATTTGATGTTTTTATACATCTTCTATTTTTCTTTTTTGAGTAAAAGAGTCTTAAATAATGATGTTTATTTTACAAATATAATAGGATCATTGGACATTTATATTTATGAGATTTATTTTACAAATGTGTCCACAAGTAGTCCTAACTAAATTGTAGCATATAGGATTTGAGACCCAAACTTGCCTTATCTTTAAAATGATCATGTATCTTTTTAAGAACTAACTACAAATTAATACACTATTACATATATTAAATTACATGCAATCCTTCGATTACAAATTTCTTATTATATGCTAAATGCATTTACATGCTTCAAAGATAGATATACAATCATCATATATGTATGTCATTTGGCACTAACATATTCACCCCTTTTTTTCCCTCATTTTGTTATTTTTTAACAAAATCATAAAATATAAGAATTGTTCTTTTATCATATAAAAATACTGTCCAACTAAACATAGTTGTCAATCCAAGGAATATGTCAAAAATAAAATAATTTATGTAGATATTTTTTAGTATCAATTAGTGACATTTTGCATAATATTATTGGTCAAGTAGTTCCTTTTTTTCCTTTTTCCTTTGGATTATACTTAATGCAATAAATGACAATATGTTAATGACAAGATGGTCTTATAAAGCCATGGAATGCCGAAAAAAATAAGTGTATTATGACCTTTGGAATAACTCCATAAATTTTAATTAAAGTTAAGTATAATATGATCTTTGAAATACATCCATAAATTTTAATTAAATTTTAATACATTTTAATGTTCCTGAAGTGATGCTTGGTAACTAAAGTGATGCGACAAATTTCCAACGTATGATTTTTTCTCTATCTAACAAATGCATCAAAGTTTAGTATATTTTAATCACGTATCATTAATATATAATAAAAGTTTCATATTAATGTTCCTAACTAAACTGATGCTCGTCAAAATGATCTTATGAAGCCATAAAATGCCAAAAAAATTTAGTATACCATGACTTTTGAAATACGTCCATAAATTTTAAGTGCATTTAAATATGTACCATGTTAATATACACACCTATATAAAGAGGTCTTCCATTACCTTACCCAACAAACCTGAAAGTTTTGAGCCCAACAAACCTAATTCGAATTTGACCAGGCTGAAGGTTGACTTAATTGGGCCTAACAAATCTAATTCTCCTACTCTTGCCCATGCTGTAATTGGACCTTCTCATTTTGAATTTGGGCGGCCCAACATAGAAACGTTCACCATGATTCAGCAATACAAAGTAGCAGATATATGATTCATCATAAAACAAACAATTATAGCTGAGGTAGAAAAACTCTCTTTGAAAATTTGCAAGAATACATACTTAAATCAATGGATTTGGAGGAACAAATTATAGCTGATGCAGAAAATTTGCTTATTGAAGAGTTACAACTATTAGGAGTTCATGTTGGAGGTGTTCGATAAAATTTCTCAAAGGCATGATGGTAATAGCAAAAATCGTTACACATAAGCTGACAAAAAAGGTACACTGATTTAGTCAAAAGGTTCACTTTCTTAGGCCCTGCTCTTTTTTGGGTAAATTTTAATTTTGGAATATCAATCAATTTCAACTCACATCAATTCACTTCATCAATTTTAAAAAAATATCAACTTTAACAAATTTCAACCCACTTTTCATTATTTTAATCAACTTTTACCCATCATACAAAAAAAAAATCAACCCACTTCAACCCATTTCAATCAACTTCAACTCACTTCAACCTTCTTCAACAAAAAAATACCCACTTTAACCTAGTTCTACAAATATCAACTAATTTCACTCATTTACTAATTCATATTTTCCAATGGAAAGAACATGCCCTTATATAACATTTGGTTAGATACAATCAACCTTATAATGCAAATAAGTTTGTAATTGTGTTTTCATTACCTTATTTGGTTGCATAAGAGTATTGCGATAAAAGAACTATCTTGTAATTATGATTACCACAAACTAAGTACTCATGATTGTATTGCAAAGTTGATTGCATTACGTTACTATTACATTATGTTTAATCCAACATCACATTAGTGTATTAGATAAGGTTTATAGAAGTAATGTTTAAATTCATAAGCTTAGTATTAGTTTCAAGATATTTATCAGCTATACTTGAGATGGTGTTATAATAATCCACTAAATGAATAATATCAGTCAAATGTAGAATCTTTGTTAGATTGAAAATCGGTCTTAATTCCTAGCATCATAACCTATTTAACCCTGTATAGGAATAGCACACAGGAATCTAAGGTACAACTTCTCCCAATAAGGATAACAAAAACCTAGGTCATAATAAGAATATAATACCATAAAATACGTAATGATGAGATGTTCAACTTTGAATATCCAATACGCTATCTTGTTATCCTCTTTATAATTTGCTCGAAAGATAAAATACTATAAAAAATCATATATAATATAAAACTGAATGAGTTGAATGTGTTACGTTAATGATGTTTTGACAAGTAGTGAATTTCTACTAGCTATCTTACATTTATATCAATACTATGTGATTATGCTTTATTTGATTAATTTAACCATCATCGATTTTATTACCAATATTTAAGTATCAATGTTAAATTATTGTTTTTTATTCAATTGTTATACCGGTTATGAATTTATAAATTGATTGGTTTGATATTCCAATTGTCATCATTCATTATTCAAATTTGAAGAGATGTCTCCCTTAAGCCAAATGACATTAAACATATGACAAGAAAAAAAATAAAAAATGTGTATTCTGTGCTAACATGAAGTATAAAAGGTAGGAGAACAAATTTTATGTTGGAGGTTTTTTATAAAATAACAAAAAAAGAAAAAAAAGGTGAAAAAGTTTGTATCAAACGGTAAACACATATCATCATTGTGTATTTAACTGTGAGATATGTAAATACATTTATACATGATTTGATGTTTTTATATACCTTCTAGTTTTCTTTTTTGAGTAAAAGTGTCTTAAATAATGATATTTATTTTACAAATATAATAATATCATTAGACACTTATATTTATGAGATTTATTTTGCAAATATGTCCACAAGGACCCCTAACTAAATTGTAGCATATAGAAATTGAGACCCAAACTTGCCTTATCTTCAGAATGATCCTGTATCTTTTTAAGAACTAAGTACAAATTGATACACTATGATACATATTAAATTACACGCAATCCTTCGATTTCAAATTTCTTATTATATGATAAATGCATTTACATGCTTTAAAGATATATATACAATTATCATATATACATGTCGTTTGCCACTAACATCTTCACCCTTTTTTTTCCTCTTTTTGTTATTTTTTAAAAAAAATCATACAATATGAGAATTATTCTTTTATCATGTTAAAAATAATGTTCAACTAAAAACATAGTTGTCAATTCAAGTAATATGTCAAAAATAAAATAATTTATGTAGATATTTTTTAGTATTCAGTTAGTTAAACATATTAGTGCTTCTAATTAAAATAAATAATAAAATCACATATTCTTTGAAGAAAAATAATATGATCATAAAATTTCCACACATGTCCATGCGAAGCACAGGATGCACACTAGTACATAATGGGCACTTAGTATCCTCGATAGGCATATATATATATATATATATATATATATATAATATATATATATATATTATATATATATATATATATATATATAATATATTATATTACAAGGGTAATCGGCCCAAACCGACTGGTCCCTATCTTAGAGGTACCCAGTGGACCTGAACAGGCAAGAGAAGAGGAATGTCAAAATTTAGACTAAAGTCCAGACCTGCAAACCTTCAACATATAATTGCACAAAGATAGAGTTGTGTCTCTTAAATTTAAACTCGGGTGGAGAGAGGACTTGTGAAGTGTTCAGAGGCGGATCCACACTATGCTTAGAGGTGTCCATAAGCCCCCCAAAAAAATTTCTATTTTAAAATAGGTTAATTTAGTAACGATGTTGATTTATGAACACCCCTAAAAAAATAAAATAGTGTATATTTGTAACGATATTGATTTATAAACACTCCTATTCTACACATTTGGATCCGCAACTGAAAGTGTTGGCCATCCGGCCAACTCCTCTTCGACATCATCGGTAGGTATATGACTTTGCTTGAGGGAGGTCATTTACCTTTAGACGTGTATGACAATGAATTTGTCACGTGGCTACTTTTGAATCATACTGAAATCGCTATTGTTGTTCGTGGACCATTCTAAAAGCAATTGCTTATGTAGTAAGACAATAGGTTCTCTTTGGGTTGATTTGCCATGGGGGCGCCTCGCTCTTCATTTATGGAAAAAAGTAGCAATTGTGCCATACTTGATAGTATGATTAAGTTTTAAATATTAAATATTTATTGTCTAAACAGTTAATTTTATCAAATACAGTCAAGCTTTATTTTAAAAAGATGGAGAATTGACTAAAGATTTTTTTTCTCTTTTGGTTAGTTTCAAACTAGAAAAAAAATAGTAGTATTGAATTGTTCTTTGTTTGGGTTTTGGGAGGGGAGGATGAAGGCAAGTCTATTGCATCAAGTATTGGTAGGAGTGTTCATCGGTTTAAGCCATAACTGAATAGGACCGGACTGAATTGGACTGAAGATCAATTAATAGAAAAAGTACAGACCAAGGACCGGATCAAACAAGAGTCGGACCGGACCGAAAAATTTGGAACAGACTAGGACCGACCGAAGTAGACCGAATTTATTTCAAATATGGTTGGAACAAAGTTTATTGACGTAATTAATTTTGGTAAAATCATGCTATTATTGATTTTGTTTGCTAACTCTCAAGAATATTAGTTTGCACTTTGCATTATCTTTGACTAAAAGAAATAAAAAAGAAAGTCTCAAACTCTTAACAATATTTTATTTTATTTTATTTTTAAAAAAAGTCGGTTCTCAGTCCAGGTCGATTGACCGGTCCAGATCGGACCGAAGACCGAATAAGGTAATTTTTCGGACCGAGAACCGGACTGAATACACTCTGTCCGAGCCGGTCCGACCCAATTTTCAGTCCGGTCTGAATTTGGACCGAATAATGTACACCTCTAAGTGTTGGATAAGGGCTTTACTACCCTAGATTGTGTAAAAGAAATTTATTATTTACAAAATTTTAAAATTATGTTGTTTGGCATATTTGTTAATGGAGTGGTTATACTCTCCAAAAAATAATTATAAGATTGTACATATTCTTTTATCTATAACATTATGTTTATTGGAGAGTAATCTAATTTCATATATGTACAAGACGAATATTCAAATTTAACAATTTCTAATAGATTGATTATAATTATTGACATTTTGCTAATATAACAGTATTAATTGGACGAGCTTAAAACAATTTTTTTTTTTTTTAAAATCTAAAACCTCTATCATCACCTTAAATATTGTGTTTTGGCTTTCTCATGTATTTATATATTATATTAATATTTAACACTCATTAGTTTAGGCATTAGAGTTACGGTAAAATCAGACCAACTCAAGAAGCCCTCGAACTCGGCTCAAAATCGAGTCAAATCAAGCTCGTGCTAGCTTGTCACTAATAACGAGTCGAGCCCAAGCCTATTACAGTTTGCCCATTTTGAATGGTTTGGTTTCTTTTTCTCTACACTTTTTTTACAAAAGACATTTGCATTTTTTGATTCTTATGGCTCAAATGTTTATAACTTTGAGTATGATTAAAGACAATTCATTGTTATATTATAGAAAATACGGTTATATTTTAGTTTTGATACTAGATTAGTCAATGTTCCTCTGAAATCTCTCTGTTTTCCCCTTTATGATATCTTGAATCAGTTGCTAGATTTTAAATTTAAACTTTGGACAGTTCAATGTTTGCTTAACATTTCTTCTAAGGCTAAAAGAGAGGAAAAAAAGAAGAAGATCAACTCAAGTTCAACCGAATTTCGAGCCTGGTAATATGAGACACAAGCTCGAGCCGAGTCTAGACTTTTTGAGCTCAATAAATTTCAAAATGAGCTTGAACATGATCTGTATATGACCTAGTTGAGCTTGAGCTCATCAATCACACGTACATCCCCTACCGATTAGGTCATCCCTAACCATTGAAATGAATTCCAGTAGTAAGCCCAGCATTCTCCAAAAAGTGGAACTTAATACTTGCAGCCACATGGACATGTGAGAAGGCACTTGGGTAGCATTCCTTCCTTCATCCCATTTTTTTTGTCTCTTTGTGTATTTTTTGTTTTTTCTTTTTTTTCTCCTTAAAATTATTATTTAACTGATTAAAAAGAAAGATTTGTGTATATAAGGTGGATTCTATGATAAATATTTAAATTAATTATTTAGAAATAAATTATATTGGTTGAAAAAATAACGAAATATAAATTCTAAAAAAATAAAATTGTCATTGATGTGACAAGAGAGAAAAAATGAAAGAAAGAAAAAAGCAAATACAAAGATTATACCGTACCCGTACCGTACGAAGTAACACTGAAAAATAAATAATGAGTAAAATAAAAAAAAAAGCGCACGCAAAAAGGAGAGCGAAGGTCGGTGAGTGCAGCCACAAGAAATCGACAAGTAGAGGCGAGTGTAGTGCACCTCCCTCTGTTGGACTTTTTCTTCTTCCTCTTTCCTTGGATTTTGCCTTTTGACTCTCTCTCTCTCTCTCTCTCTCTCTAACGCCACATCACTACTAGGTACCGTCACCACCACCACTGCCATCAACAATCTCTCTGTCTCTCTCTCTCTCTCTCTCAACATCAGCATCACTACCAACAATCCCTTTCGCTTTCTCTCTCTTTTTCTCTCTCTATCTAGCAGTGTCGCCATGGTTGTTCCCACCAACCCCTCTCTCTCTTGAAACCCCCCCTCTCTCTCTCTCTCTCTCTCTCTCTCTCTCTCTCTCTCTGTGTGTCTCTCTTCTCACTTCTTCATTCTCCAAGGTACGTTGTAAGACGTGATGAATCGCATTCGATTTCAAATTGTTTTAGTTTGTTCGTCATCAACCCTAATTCAACCGTTTTCTTGATTTTGTTTGCTTGTTTGTTAGGGTTAATTGAATTTAAGTTGAGCGTTTTGAATTCGTGTGTGTTTGTTACAGAGAAGGAAGGAGTTTGAATTGTCGTTCTTGTAGATAAATTACAAGTGTTGAAGGGGTCGGAATTGAATATATATGTCCGTCAATCAATCAAGGGTTGAGAAGAGCGAATTGCAGTACAGAAGATCAGGGGGAGGAGGTGTTCGATCGGGAAACAGCGCTGCTGGTCATCAACACAGGAACTTCTCCGGCGGCTCCGGCAGTGGCAGAGCTTCTGCTTCTTCTGCCCATCGCAGGTTAATTTCCCATCCACTTTTTCTTTTAGACGTTGTTTTCCAGGGTTTTTGCCCTTTTGCATATGAATTGTTACGTTTTGGTGGGATTTTTTTCTTGGCTTTACAGTGAATGTGATTCATGAGTGATTTTTTTTTTTTTGGGGGGGGGGGGGGGGGTGCCTTCTTTTTGTGTGTGTGTTTTGGGGGCGGGGTGGGGGATTAACTGTTTCTTGAGCTAAGTCACATTTTGAATCGAAGTGTTAATTAATTGACAATTTTCCATTTGGGCTGTGGCCTGTGGGGGTCACTCACCTGTCTGTAATGAGAAAAAAATTGTCAACCATGTTGATTGGATTCCAGTACTATATGGATAGTGTGGTTATTAACGAGTAAAACTATGGAAATCTCGTGTTTTACTTCCACAAAGAAACTATGGAAATCTATGCTCTATAATGGGCTTAAGCTGTTAGTTATATAGTCAACAGACTGTTGAATACTTATTACTTCTCCTCTTGTGAGCCAGATTAAGGGAACTTTATCATTTTTTTTTTTTTAATAATCAGCTTCACACACTGTCACTTTTCTTAGACGCTTGTGTGTCTAATTGCACTTCCTGTTTTTATGTAACTTCATCAATTATTTTTTTAATTTTGAATGTTTTTACTTTTTGTGGTTTTTTTTTTTGGGGGGGGGGGGGTCGGAGTTGGAGAGGCCTTTAGTTTTGGGTTTGAACAGGGCTACTGATGTTTTTGTGAGTGTTCTGGGTTTGTGTCATCTCAATATGGTCTTACAAGTTATGTGCTCGATAGTGGGACTGGTTGTTGAGGAATTTTATTTCTCTATTTGCTCGCTTTTTCATTTCTTTTTTCTTTCCTTTGTTTTTCTTTTTTTGGGGGGGGGGGGGGGATTTAGATTAACCGACTTGTAGCCATAATTATATGCTTGCATGATTGGCTGATTGTAGTGATTGTCTTTTAATTTTTGTGTATTTCTTGTTCTAGTTTTAAGAAGTCTAATAATGCACAAGGTGGGCAGTCCAGGGGGAATTTTGCATCTGTGAATACTTCATCGAACTCTAATCCTGCTAATGAGGCTCGTTCTGTAGAGAGTGGTGGCCATGTACAGTCTTCAATACATGGTAGGATCACTGTCAATTAGGGGATGTCTAGGTGTAAATTTATTCCATTTCTTTTTGAGCATTTGGCTTTTGTTTCTATTGCCAATTGTTTGATCAGTGTAACAAGTGCTTCATTTACATGATAGTACCTAAAGCAACCCTTGGTCCTTCAGGAATACCCCCCATATCAGCTCCAGGTGCCACCCCGAAGCCAGCTGATCCTTCGACTCAGAGCACGAACAAAACCATTCCAAGCGATACCTCAGCTCAGCCATCCTCCATGACGTCAGATTCCACTTTGCCTTCAACTCCTGCAAAAGGTATTCTGATTGCTTTTGTCTTTTGGTCGTGACGTTTATATTAGGCAGCTTGCATTCATCCTCCAAGAATTACTCGGCCGAAGAAAGAATATCTTACTTTTTTCATTGATCTCATTGTGACATTTTTTCTTCCTTTTTTTACTCAGGAGATGTGGGCAAGGGATTTCCCCTTCAATTTGGATCCATAAGTCCGAATTTTGTGAATGGCATGCAGGTACATTTCTGCTATTTTCTTTTATCTTATGTAGAAGTAGTTGTCCTGTTGCATCTATTGAAAACTCTTTTTTATGCTTTCTTCAAGGTGCCTCCTCGAACCAGCTCAGCTCCCCCTAACTTGGATGAGCAAAACCGTGATCAGGTTGGTTCCCATCTCATCCCTTGGTGTTTCATCTGGTTTTATGTTTTTATGGAGTGCTTTTATGCAGTGTTTTAGATGGTATGCCTGGGCACCGAGTTGTAAGGTGCCAGATGGTAATCAAATTTTTTGTTTCCCTTTTTTTCGGCCGGTTGGGGGGGGGGGAGGTTAGGGGTTCGGTGCTACTATTGCTTCCAGGAGTTGGAGTTTGACAGGTGAGTTTTAATATCATATAATTTTTACTGCAAGAGGCACCTGATGCAATTGATTTTGCTGTTTTTCTGTTCTTTGTGGTCATACCAAGGGTGAGTGGAGAAGTGAGCTGGGTTGGGTGAGGATTTAAAATCATGATTTATTGTTTTCATTATGACTGCTAACTATAGATATATATCACATCATATATGAATAATTCATCGATGTTGTAGTTATTTGTAATATATGACCGTTCTGTGATGTGCACGTGTGATTATTCCATTAGAGATATGTGCATAGCTTGCTGGGTTTACCTTCACATGTTGCCTTTGTGTGGGTTGAGTTCAGGATTCATATTACCTTAGTGCTCCCCATGCCATTCAAAAAACCAGCTCTATGTGTCCGTGGCATATTAGCTCTGTTCACTTTGTCTAATCCGTTTGGAAATTTGTAGACAAGCCCTGAAATATTTAGTCAACCCTTGGTATTCTATAAGAGCTCTGAAAAACTTTTGAAGGAGCCTTCATATTTGTAGAGGAGCTCTGATTTATAGATGACTCTTTTATGGATCAAGGTTTGAAACTTTTGGGAGTTCTCAAACTTCTACTATAGCTATAAGATGTTTGGAGGAACTCTGTCACTTCCTTTGAGAATTTCATTGGAAATCTCTTTAGAAATTCTAAGGTGAAGTGAACAAAGCCGTGTTGTCACCATAACAAATAAGTCATCTTCTTGCATGGTTGATTAGAGACCTTAGCTAACCAAACTTGCAAACAGGGGAGTGCATTGGATATGCTTAGCACTCTCTGGTGTCAGGGTCCCTTGAGTAACTGGAGACGATCTGTTTTTTCCCTGCTGTCTTGGTCGAAAGCGCATGATAATACATAGTTATCGTAGATATAATTTCGGTTTAAGCTGTAGATCTCTGTCAACGGACTGTCCCCCCCCCCCCCCGGGTCCCTTGTTGATGTGGATTTTTTTTTTTGGGGGGGGGGGTGTGCCTTGGTCCGATCTTGGGCCTCAAGGGCAAGTTAAGGGCCATTTCCTGGGGGAGGAAATGGTTAAGGGAGTAGAGGGGCCTGTTTCGAATGATGAGGTTCAAAACGTCTATTGTTCAAGTGTATTGCTCTTAGCAGACCGCAAATTAAGCTATCTGCAGCCTTGTGCTTACCTTTGTGCTATTTTGCGCATAAACATCAGTGGGCTTGAAACATCTTGTATTGTCATGGTATAGTTTACTAATTAGCACTTATGGCTGCTTGGTTTTTTTTGGCCATTCAGGTTCAACATGATGCTTCCAGGGCTATGCCTGCAAGTCCATTACAATCTGCTCCTAGGCAGCACGTGCCTAGAAAGGATGTTGCTTCAACCGAGCAGCCTTTCAAGCCAGAGGCTAATGCTGATTTAAAGCTCAAAAGAGATCTGCAAGTAACCTCTGCCCCTCCAGCAATGCAAGCACAGAAACCATCTATTTTGCCTATGGCAGGGATGCCTATGCCAATGCCAATGCCAATGCCTTTTCACCCACCTCCAGTCCCCATGCAGTTTGGTGGACTCAATGCACAAATCCAGTCTCAGGGCGTGCCAGCTACTCCACTTCAAATGCCAATGCAAATGCCATTACAGATGGGGAATCCTCAAGTTCAGCAGCAGGTCTTTATGCCTGGTCTTCAACACCCTCTTATGCAAACTCAGGGAATTATGCATCAAAGTCAAAGCTTGGGATTTAACCCTCAGCTGGGTGCTCAGCTTCCTCATCAACCGGGAAATTTACCTATGAATATGCCACCTCAGATTAATCAGCAACAGGCTGTAAAATTTGGTAGCATCCGTAAGTCGGTGAAGATAACTCATCCAGAGACCCATGAGGAATTGAGACTTGATTCCAGGGACGGTGGATCAATTGGATCTAGGGCACATCATGCTCAACAGTCCCGACCTGTGCCCACGTACACACCAACCCATCCTGTTGGCTATTATCCCAATTCTTATGCAGCTAACCGTCCTTTTTTTCCAGCACCGGGTTCACATCCTCTACCCAGTACACAGTTGCCCACTAGCTCTCCACCTCCTAGGTTCAATTACCCTGTGAGCCAGGGACCTCCAACTCCTTCATTCATTAACCAATCTTCTAATTCTGTTCCCATTAACATGGCTGGGCCTGTAAGACAAGGAGCTCTAGAGCCGTTCAGTGTGGACTTTGTTCGGGATGTCCAGAATATTTTACCTCCTGCACAATCAACATCGACAACAGTGATAGTCAAAGCAGCTGGTGGCACTACAGCAGTTAAAGGCCTCGACTCCAATGCAGTTGAGAACGTTGAGAAAGTTGATTCACAGGTATTGAGGCCAGCTATGGAGGCTGGGTCCATGAAGGAGTCAGAAGTGAAAGCAGACGGCTCTTCTCTACAGGCAAAATCTGGTATTGAGCATCCGAAGCGTCCTTCCCCTGTGGAAGGAATATCTGCCCCAGTGAATGAGAATTTCGTGAAGAATGAAACTGTGATTAAGTCGGACTCTGCCACGGATGCCCAAAAGCCATCAGGAAAGAAAGGACAGTTCCAGGTGTCACGTCAGGTTTTCCTTGTCTCGTTTGAATATTTGCACAACTTATTGTGAAATATTAGTGTATATTAATTTGTTGTAGTTTGCTCTGTTTAAAGTTAGGTGTAAAGTCTGACTTAAAGTGTGCTTCAGGACTATGATTCTTTTACGGATGCGGCTGCTGATACTGCAGAAGCTAAAAGGACTCATACTTCATCTGGACATGGGCAAACAAGTACCAGTGCTGCACCTAGTGTTGATCTTTGTGTTGAAGATAAAGCAGGTGGGAATCAAGATGCTAAACAAAATGATCATCCTCTGCAAGGAGGGCCAAGAGAATCTACTGTGCTCCGAGAATATGTAGAAAAAGAACTTGGAGGGTTGCAGTCAGATAATTCTATATTGGACAGTGAGGTGGTCCCTGTTTCTGCAAATGTTACAGAAGCTAATTTGGGACCGGATAAGGAGGGCATAGAGGGGGCAAGACCAAATTCATCATCAGGCATTGTATCAGGCTCAAATAAAACATATGTGGAGCGAAATAAGACACAGAATAATAGTGGGAAGAAGAAGAGGAAAGAAATGCTTCAGAAGGCAGATGCTCTTGGGACAACTTCTGATCTGTATATGGCTTACAAGGGTCCAGATGAAAATAAAGAAGTCCTTGTTGCTGCAGCTGACACTTCTGACAGTAATTTGAAGGGGATATCTCCTGATGCTAAATTAGCAAATAGTCCAAGAAAGAAAAAGGATGAGCAAAATAAACCAGACCTTGAAGATTGGGAAGATGCTGCTGATGATTGTATGCCGAAGTTGGAATCCTCTGGTAGGGGGCATTGTGAAGGCTTACATCACGATGTGGGAGCTAAATCTACAAAATACTCCAGGGATTTTCTTCTTACATTTGCAGAGCACTGCACCGATCTTCCGGAAGGTTTTCAAGTTACAGCCGATATAGTTGATGTTTTAGTTCATGCTAATGTCAATGCTCCTAATGACTGGGAAAATCATGGCTCGGGAAGAGGCATTGATAGGTCTTTTGGAGGTTCTCGACTTGATCAGCACGGGAATGGGGTGATGGATGTAGATAAGTGGGGTAGATTATCAGGCCCTCATCTTTCAGGTTGGGATCCAGGCCTAGACCTTGTCCATGGAAATGCTATGATGGGTTTTCGACCTGGTCCTAGTGTCAATTATGGTGTTCTAAGGAATCCGCGAGGGCAAGGACCTGTTCAACATGCTGTTGGGATCCTATCTGGGCCTATGCATTGCATGGGTTTCCAGGGGGCGCAAAGAAGTAACCCTGAGGCTGACCGTTGGCAACGAGCTACAAACTTCAACAAGGGCTTGATGCCATCACCTCATACCCCTATGCAGGCAATGCACAAAGCAGAGAGGAAGTATGAGGTGGGTAAAGTTACTGATGAAGAACAGGCAAAGCAGAGGAGGTTGAAGGCTATTCTGAACAAGCTTACTCCACAGAACTTTGAAAAGCTATTTGAGCAGGTTAAAGAGGTTAATATTGATAATGCTGTGACTCTAACCGGAGTGATCTCCCAAATATTTGACAAGGCTTTGATGGAGCCAACATTCTGTGAAATGTATGCCAACTTCTGCTCTCACCTGGCTATGGAGTTACCAGACCTTAGTGTAGAAAATGAGAAGATTACCTTCAGACGTTTGCTACTCAACAAGTGCCAGGAGGAATTTGAGAGAGGAGAAAGAGAGGAAGAAGAAGCCAATAAGGCTGATGGTGAGGGTGGGAACAAACAGTCGGAGGAGGAAAGAGAGGAGAAGAGGTTAAAAGCCCGAAGACGTATGCTGGGCAACATTAGATTGATTGGAGAGCTGTACAAAAAGAGAATGTTGACTGAGAGAATAATGCATGAGTGCATCAAGAAGTTGTTGGGTCAATATCAAAATCCTGATGAAGAAAACATCGAAGCACTTTGCAAGTTGATGAGCACCATTGGTGAGATGATTGATCACCCCAAAGCCAAGGAACATATGGATGCATATTTTGATATCATGGGGCAGTTGTCCAATAACATGAAGTTGTCTTCAAGGGTGAGGTTCCTGTTGAAGGATGCCATTGATCTCAGGAAGAACAAATGGCAACAGAGGAGGAAAGTCGAGGGCCCTAAGAAGATTGAGGAAGTGCACAGAGATGCTGCTCAAGAAAGGCAGGGACAGGCTGGGAGGGTAAGTCGTGGACAGGGCATGAATTCTATGGGTAGAAGGGGTCAAGTTTTAGAATATGCTCCGAGGGGCTCCATGATGTCTTCTCCAGGTGGCCAGGTGGGTGGGTTTAGAGGGATGCCTGCTCAGGTTCGCGCATATGCTGCACAGGATGCGCGAGTGGATGAGAGAAGTGGCTTTGAAAACAGAACTCTTTCAGTTCCTTTGGCACAGAGGTTCTCAGGCGATGAGCCTATTACACTAGGACCTCAAGGTGGTCTTGCCAAGGGGATGTCTTTCAGAGGCCCCTCTGTCTCAAATGCCCCTTCAGCAGATAATTCATCCTATGGGGTCCCTAGAAGAGGAGGTGGTGGTCTGAATGGTCACGGTAATGTGCCAGATCGTGGAGCTTGTAACTCAAGGGAGGATCAATTTCCAAGGCATGCTCAAGAAGAATTTAGTGCATCAAGTGCTCATGACCAACCTGGTGGCCAAGAGCTGAGCTCGGGGTTTGCGAACAAAGATTTCAGGAATTCTGATAGACGTATGGACAGGTTGGTGCCACCTGCTGAACAAGCAGGAGGCCGTCGACCTCAAACTATATCTTGCGAAAAGGTGTGGCCTGAAGAGCGCTTGCGAGACATGTCTATTGCAGCAATAAAAGAGTACTACAGGTCAGAGCTTTAGTTCACGTGATCTTGCCTCTTCATCTTGTTAATGAATTTCTTTCATCCTTATGTTAAATTGTCGCTTGTGCTCTAAAAGTCGTCAGAGTAAATTATCTTTTTTGTTGGTGCTGGTTTAACTACCAGTGATAAGAGCCCATAGTTTATGATGCTTGGTGTGTATCAGAAATTGGTCCAGAGGACACAGGGACTCTGTCTGAATAGCTATGCGTGGTGACAGACCATCCATTTTAAAAGAAAAAGGAGCAGCTTTTTAACATCTAAAAACATGCTGCTTTAATTAAGAAATTTCAAATACAAATCCATGAAACGGATGAGTGTGCTTTGGCCTGTGGCCAAAAGCAGCAGCTACAACCACCCCCCCCCCCAAAAAAAGGATTGCTTAGAATGCATCCTGGAGAAGGAAGGTTTTGAAGGAGTTTGCAGAAAAAAATTTGCTAAGAGAAAAAAAAAGGGATACATATGATTCTGGTTTGCATTGGTAATAATGATTACAGTGTTGAAGGTGCATGCAGTATTGTTAGGAGTCTGGTCATCTATATACTAAAATAGAGTGGCGTAGGGCTCAGGAATCAACTTGACAAGAAACATGGAGTGAACGGATGATAATTTGTTATGAACCAATTATAAAAGAAGGCATTATGGAGGGTACACGTGTCAAACTAGTGGAAATACGAGCTACCTTAGGGTGTATCAAGTTTTCTGTAGTTTCTTTGCAGCATGGAGTCCTATTCTAGTTTCATCTCTAGGATTTTTCTCCCACCTGTGATGAAGTAGGCAGACAAATATAATGTTATTTCTATGGATTCTGTGCTGATTGGCAGTCTTTTCCTTGTTTTATTGTACTTGGAGTTCGAATCTAGTCTTTAGATGGAGTTTGCTTAGCTCTACAAAAAGCCCTAGACATGTTCTGCTCATAGGTTAATCCATAGATTCATGTGCCTATTGCTGTTTAAGACTTACTATCTGGAATCGAAATAGCCATATTTTATGAGACATGCTTGGTATTAATTATGAGTTGTGTGCTGTAGTGGAATGGGATGTATCAATAGGCAAGATGATCAATGTGTGAACTTTTAGCCTGGCAGGTTGAGTCACATCTTGCTTCCTATTTTTTAGTTGTTATGGAGTTTTGTGATGCATTCTACATTAAGTTCTATTTAGGTTGCATTCTGTATGTAAGAGGGAGCCATGTGGTCTTGGCGTTCTCGAAGTGCGAATTTGTGTTGTTTGTTTCTCCTTTTTCTCTATTAGTAACTGACAAGTTTTTGGTTCCAGTGCAAACGATGAGAAGGAAGTTGCATTATGCATCAAAGACTTGAATGCTCCAACCTTTTATCCCATGGTTATTTCTGTCTGGGTAACTGATGCCTTTGAAAGGAAAGACAAGGAGCGGGATATGTTGGCAAGGCTGCTTGTCACCCTTGCAGAGCCTCGTGTAGGCATGTTCAATGCAGACCAACTCATTGAAGGGTGAGAATTTCTTGCATAGGCTTGTCAAAAATTGATCTGTAAGCCACTTGAAATATTCCCCTTGTTGACTGATCACTTTTGACTTGAACCGGATTCAACCTAATCCAAAAGTTGCGTAATCGATGTTCAAATCATCTTTCTGACGGAGCCTTCAGACAAACTGACTTAGACTCAAATTGTAAATGACTCCACTTGCTCCAATCCAATCGCAACATTTCATCAAGCCGTTTTGACCAATCTGATGCCAACCTAATTAGAAAATGTGTTTGCCAGGTGCAGAATCACGCTGTGTTCTTCCAATGGCGAATTCTTGCGCTTGTGGATTTTTTGCCCTCCTGTTTCTAATTCACAATGCTATTCCGTGTGGGCAGGTTTATATCTGTATTAACCAACTTGGAGGACACAGTGAATGATGCCCCGAGAGCACCCGAGTTCCTTGGCCAGATATTCGGCAGAGTTATCATAGATAAGATAATATCATTCACAGAGGTGGGTCACTTGATCCGTGACGGGGGCGAGGAGCCAGGTCGTCTTTTGGAAGCAGGGTTGGCAGCTGATGTTCTTGGGAGTGTTTTGGAGATGATAAAGGTGGAGAAAGGAGAGTCCATTTTGAATGAGATTCGAACAAGCTCCGATCTGCGGCTAGAGGATTTCCGGCCACCAGACCCGGCTATCCGATCTAAGAAATTAGAAATGTTCATTTAGGAGTGGGGTGGTGATGAGCATTGTTTGTTCTTAAAAATTTTGGGAAGTTGATGATAATGTGGTGAACTGTCAATTTTGTTTTCCGAGTATTTATGTGCAGGCTGGACAGACGCATGGCAGAGTTGTGGTGTTATCATAAAATTATTTCTCAAGGTTACTGAGCTGACAGTGTGGAATTTTAAAGCTAGCTGCAAATTCACGGTCTCGTCAACTGACTGGGAGACACTGAATTTGACGATAAACCAATGACATATCGGATTGCTGTTTTCGTTGGTAAATTGTAATTTTCTAACCTTTTTCATTGCTTCCCAGTCCCCCCCCCCCCCCCCCCCCAAAAAAAAATTCATATTCTTTTCAACTCTTGTCAGTCACTGCCATCCTCTTCAATTTCTGCCAATTGGTCCCAATTTTCTGTCTCCCTTCCAAACAAAAACAGTCCTACTCCCTTTCGAAGCTTTCCAGTTGTTTTCAATCATTGTCGACCCTTCCTATTGTATCCCATTGGCCGCCAAAAAAATCTCTTTTCTTCTCAATCATGTCCAATTTACTTCTTTTTTTTAACCCTTGTTTTCCCACAAAAAGAACGGACCATCATTTAGGATCGAGGGTTGTATTTTGCTTTTCTTTTTCTTTTCCTTTTTTCTTGTTTTCTGTGGTTATTGAGGGTTTATGAATTTTAACACCATAATTCTTAGTGTAGGAGGCATAGTGAAAAATTTACTTTAGAACACAGCTTACAATATAAAACAATGAAAGATTTGACGTTGCACAATTTCGTGTTTAGTCCTAAAAAAGGGGTAGTATGTGAGAAAATTTAGGCAGTTTTTTTAAAAACGTTTCATCTAAATTGTCTGTTAATAAAATAGAAGAAAATAAAGATGATCGATTACACTTACATGTCCAAATAATCGGGTAAGAAACAAAAAGGTTCAATCTTGCTAACCAATCAGTTGCAGCCTTGACTTTGCTAAGATTGTAATAGATCATAATCTTGGAGGCATTTGTTATAAGTTGATCCTTCATAATGAGGTGAACAAATTTAGAGTGCCTTGAAATCTTGAGGTGATAGGGGTAACATATGTTTTCATAAGGAAATTAATGAATTCAATTAAGTTTCTAGAAGGGTGCTTATTAGGGGGTAGAATGGGGGACTACCCTGTTCTATTTCGCATTTTGTAGGATTTAGCTAAGAGCTTATATCTCCTTACAGCTTCTTACATCTTGTTACATCTCCTTACATCTCCTTACGTCTTCATACATCTTCTTACGTCTCATAGATTTTCTATAACATTCATTTATTTTAGTTATAGAAATATGTATATTTTTTTAATGATACTACCAATATACAAAATTTATAAATATCTTATGAATACAACATTTACATAAACATAAAAACATAATATAACGACGTAAATTATATTTGAGTTTCGACATGATATATATATTATTATAGATGACCATACATATATTTATATTTAAAATTATTTACTTAAAATAGAAATTTATTTGAAGAGTTGTATTCAATTTTGTCAAAAAAGTTTTTTTTTTTGGTTATACTTTACTTATTCAATCAAACTAATATTCATATAAAAAATCTTGGACGAAATTTTATTCACCAAATTTATGGGGATTAATATATTTTATTGTTGTATAATTAACTTAATTAATTATTTATTTTTAATAAGTATATTATTTTAATATTATTATTTTTCATCCAAAACGTTCATTATAAAAGAAATTATACTATATAACTCTTCAACAATTCAACAACTCTTTACATTCATCCTTACAACTTCTTACATCTTCTTACAGCTCCTTACAGCGTCTTACAGCTCCCTATATCTCCTTACATCTATCTATCTATCTAAAACGCGAAATAGAACATGCCCTATGTACTTTGGACAAATGTCCCTAAATAGTACAGAGAATATTACAATATCGAGAATATACACTTTACAACTTTAACATCCCCCCTCAAGCTCAAGGTGGTGGTTTACAACGCATCTTGAACTTGGACAACAAAGCACTAAAGTGTCCAGGTAAGTGACCCTTTGTGAATAAATCTGCTGGCTAGTCCAAGAAAGAGACAGAAACAAGTCGAAGGTCATTTTGGAGTAGATGTTCACAAAGTGGCAATCAACTTTGATATGTTTCGTACGCTCATGAAATACATCATTGTGGGCTATCTGGATGGCACTACGATTGTCACAATGAATAGGAGTGGGAGCTTGTTGGGCTACCCCCATATCCTCAAGAAGCCAACGAACTCAAACAAGTTCTGAGGTGGCATCAGCAAGGGCACGGTACTCAGCTTCGGTGCTTTATCGACCAACAACGGTTTGCTTTTTACTACGCCAAGAAATGAGGGAATTTCCAAGAAAGAAACAGTATCCAGTTGTGGAACGTCGATTTATAGGATCACCAGCCCAATCAGAATCAGAGTATGCTTGCAATTTAAGGGATGAGCGAAAAGGGAAATGGAGTCCATGAAACACAGTCCCTTTTACATAACGAAGAATGTGGAGAATTGCAGCATAGTGAGTTGATCGTGGCGCTGTCATATATTGGCTTACAATGTGTACAACATAAGCAATGTCAGGGCGTGTAACTATCAGATAAATAAGGCTACTTACAAGCTGTCTGCATAGAGTAGGGTCTCTAAGCAGGTTACCATCAGTACAAGTAAGCTTAACATTTGCTTCAATAGGAGTGGCAGTGGTCTTGCTATCAGTTAAGCCTGCACAAGATATCAAATCAGTGATATACTTTGCTTGTGTCAAATAGTAGCCCTTATAATATGATGAAACTTCTAAACCCAAGAAATAACTCAAGTAACCAAGATCTTTCATCTCAAATTGTTGGCCAAGAAATGATTTTAACTTGGTAATGCCATGTAAATCGTATCCAGTAAAAACCATATCGTTGACATAAAGTAGCAGCATAACACATCCTTTATTAGTTCAACGAATAAATAATGCATGATCATAAGGGCTTGATGTGAACCCAAATTGTAGAAGGGTACTGCTGAATTTTTCAAACCATGCTCGTGGACCTTGCTTTAAACCATATAAGGCTCGACGAAGACGACATACCTTTTGACGTGGATGATTATAGCCCGGAGGAGGTTGCATATAAACTTGTTCTGTAAGATCTCCGTTGAGGAAATCATTTTTCACATCCATCTGGAACAATGGCCATTCCTGAGAAGCGGCTACCACAAGTAAGCTGCAAACAGAAGTAAGACGTGTGACTGGAGCAAATGTCTCTTCATAATCTATCCCATACTCTTGATTGAAACCTTTTGCAACCAATCTACCTTTATACCTCTCAATGGAGCCATCCGATCGAGTTTTGATTTTATAAACCCATTTACACTCGATTAGAGACTTTCCAGGAGGTAAATCAACCAACTCCGAAGTACGTGCCTTATATAATGCTTGCCACTCATCTGTCATTGCTTGTTACCATAAAGGATTAGAACTTGCTTCTCGATAGGTAATGGGTTCATAAAGGGATTCAATAATAGAATAGCAGTGATAATCCTTGGGATATGAAGGTGTTTGACTAACCCTAGAGGTACGTCGAAGTTGTACTGAGTCAGATGTAGATGTTTCCATTTGATCAGAGGAATCATCCCTATCATCAGAAGCCCCTTCATTGGCACTTGATGTCACTTGGTGAGGGATAGCCAGAGGAGCTTCATCTTGTTGGGCATGATCATCAGAAGACGACCCTGCGGAAGAAGACCCTACACTTTCATTTAGTGCTGTCAAGTCCTGTGAGATATCATCTAGTACACGGTCTTTTGGGAATAGATTACTCACTAAGCTTGTGAAATAGGATGTCCCACTTTCACTTGATTGAAAAGATGGGAAGGATAAGAACATCTTATGCTCCCAGAAAACCACATGCCGTGAAATGCGAACACGTTTGGAGATAGGATCCCAGCACTTTTAACATTTAAGTTCAAGTCCATATCCAAGAAAACAACATAAGCAAGCTCTTGGCTCCAATTTGTTGTATTCATAGGGTTGAAGCAGAACAAAGCATACACAGCCAAAAGTACGAAGATTAGTATAATCAGCCTGAGTACCATACAAACGTTCATATGGTGACTTGTCTTCAATAACTAGAGATGGAATCCGATTTATGGTGTAAACTACAGTAAGAGCTGCTTCTCCCCAAAAGAATTCTGGAGAAGATGAAGAAATTAATAAGGCTCGAATGGTTTCCAATATATGCCTGTGTTTTCTCTCTACACGACCATTTTGTTGTGACGTTCCTGGATAGGAATGCTGAAGCATAGTCCCTTCATGGGCCAGAAAGTGCAAAAAATTCTTTTCACAATACTCCACAGCATTATCTGATCGAAAAATCTTAATAGTCCAAGAGGACTGAGTTTTAATCAAAGCTGCAAACTTGTAATAAGTTTCTTGCAATTCAGACCTATTTTTTTTAGAGAAGTATCCATGTATATCACGAATAGTCATCCACAAATATCACAAAATATTTTGATCCTCCCAACGTATCATTGGAAGAGGGTCCCCAAATGTCAGAATGGACAAGATCAAAGGGTGCAGCAGAATGAGAGTTACTGTTATTAAAGGGCAAGGCATGATGCTTTGCTAGCTTACAAGAGACACAATCAATGTCATTTTGTTGGACTTGACCTAAAACACCACTAGAAATTAAAGATTGCAATCTTAAAGAACAAAGATGACCCAATCTGAAATGCCAAAGTTCTTGTGGTATGGTAGCTGTACAATGATTATTCATCTTAGGTGGAACTTCTAAGGAAATAGCTTCGAACAATCAACCAACTCTACACCCTGTCCCTAGGATTTGTCCACTCCGTGGGTCCTACACATGACAATCAAGACTCGAGAAATGTACATCTAAACCAAGCTCACACAACTGGCCCACAGAGATGAGATTTAATGCAAGTTTAGGAACAAGAAAAGCATCTGCTAATGATAAATTAGCAGTCCAAATATCCCCAACATGACTGACTTGCTTTGGTGAGCTATCAGCAGTACGAATAGGAGAGTTATTAACTGGACAACATTTATTTACCATAGCAGCAGAACTAGAAGTCATGTGGTTGCAACACCCAGAATCAAAAAACCAAGAAGGTGATGTGCCTTGTGTTGTAGACAAAGCAGATGAAGTTGTCGTGTTTCCAGCTAACTGACTGAGAAGAGCCTGGAGATCATTTAGAGATATCGATGAAGGTACTTGATCACTGATAGCTGTTGAGACATGATTTGGAGAGTTGAATTGCTTGTTTAGGTTTTTATTCTGTTTAGCTTGCAACCTTCGACATTCAGAAATGAGATGCCCTGAAAATTTGCAATACTTACAGAATTTGTCGGAAGAGAAGGAAATTGCGAAGACAGCGTTCGGCAGCACAATTTCTGATTTATGAGCTTTAAGAATGCCGAGTTGTGTCTCTTCTGTTAAAAGTTCAGCAACAACACTTTCGAGTTTGGGAAACTTCTCTCTATAAAGAAGTGAAGCACAAATAGGCTCATAATCAGTGTGCAAAGCCATAAGAAACTGCATAACACGCATATTGTCACAGTACACAATGGATTTTTCAGCATCCTTATGACTCTCCCATTGAGATTCAGACAAGGCCAACTGATCGCATACAGCATGCATATGTGATAAAAAGCCATTAACAGACTGTCCAGAAGATTGTTTCATGTGAGAAAGCTTCTCAAAAAGTTGATATTGATAGGCAATATCAGTAATTGAGTACCGATTAGATAATAATCTCATGCTTCTTGTGCAGTTTCAAACCGACCAAATTGCAATTTGAGAGATGGAATAGTGGTATTTCGAATCCATGTTAAAATCTAATGATTCTTACTATCCCATTCTTCTAATTATTCATAGAATTTGGTCTCATCTTCATCTTTTTGCTTAGTTGGCTTGGTAATTTCACCAGTGGCATAACGCCAAAGTCGACGCCGCTTGAGAAAGCTAGACATTTCTTGGGACCGTATTACATAATTTAAACCATCCATTATGGTTTTAATTGTTGGACAACATCTAATTTCTCCATTTATCCAACAAGAAAACTTGTGTAATCACGATTAATTGAGCAAAATCACACCTAAGATTCGAGTGTGCTTGAAACAATTAAGGAATTCCACAGCAGCAGCAGGAAGAATTGCAGCAACAAAATCAACGAATTGCAGCAACCTGGAATTTGATTGTGCTTGGGATAGATTTGAAGGAATGAAGCCGAGAAACCCCCAAAACAAAGCTCTGCCAAATTGATTTTAATCAAGGATGATCGATTATGACTGTACCTCCAAGATTCATCCAACAATTGCTAAATTAATGAAATGCATGTAAATTTGGTAGAATTTGTAGTGGATGTATATGAAGAATTGAGTAGAAATTATGGGAGGAGAGAGAATTGGCATTCAAGGCCAATCTAGAAGCACACGGAATCTGAAGCAAGACAGTGTATTGAACAAAGTGTGAGCCACTAATTAATATAACATGAAGAAAAAGAAACTAACACATTTTTGTAGTAGGCTCTGATACCATGTTAACTCAAATAAATTAGACAGAATGATGAAAAGTGTTATATCTTCTTATTGATAATGGCATTGTAATATATACATGTATATAATCTGGGAGAAAGAGGAAAGTGAATAATTTTAGAGTAAACCTTCTATAAATAGACTCCCTAAACAGTACAAAGAATATTACAATATCGAGAATATACACTTTACAACTTTAACAATATATATATATATACACACACACACACACACACACACACACACATACACGCACAAAAGAAAAGATGATGGTCATGTTTGGTAAACAGCTGTTAGCTGTTAGCTGTTAGCTGTTTGTATTAACTGTTAGCTATTAACTGTTTGAATTAGCTGTTTATATTAGCTGTTTGAATTAGCTATTTTTAGAAACAATGTTTGGTAAAAATTGTCTGTTTCTAAAAAATATCTTGGTAAAATTTCATTTATGCCCTTATTTATGAATTAGTTTTTAATGATATGTGTGTAATTTTTTCAAATTTATGGACAATTATGTCATTTCTACAAAAAAGCTGTTCTCAAAAGGCTAATAAGAATAATTTTTTCAAAAAGAGCTTTTTGGAGCCAAACAGCTATTACAAACAGCTCTTTACCAAACACCCTTTAGCTGTTTGATTTGATCAAAACAGTCAAAATCCTTCCAAACAACTATTTTTTTTCAAAAAGCTGTTGTTACCAAACACCCCGATATCAAATACCAATGATATTCCACTCCTTCTGATGTAAAATAAAAATAAATGAATGGAGGACACAGAAGTACTTATGATATTAGTAGTTGAATGAGTGGTACGAGGAAAGATGATATCAAATACCAATGATATTTCAAGAATTTGAAGATTCCCAGGAGCCCATTTTGGCCATGTTTTGCGTGAATAATTAGTACGCTTAGATTAATTTTAGAATATCACCTTGGATGTCTAGTGAACAGTAGTGATTCATCTTTTATAGCCGCACGTACTCCAATTTGTCATCATTATGGTTCATTTTTTTTTTGAAAAATATGAGTTGTTAAATAAATTAAATTGATTGGGATTCGTAGAAAATGAGTTGAAATAGGTTGAAAGAAATAATTTTTGTTGGAGTGGGTTGAAGTGCGTTGAAGTTGGTTGAAATGAGTTATATTTTTTTTTTTAATATGAGATGGGTAGAAGTTGATTAAAATAGTGGAAAGCAGGTTGAAGTGAGTAATTTTATTGAAGTTGGTGAAGTGGGTGAATTGAATTGAAGTTAGTTGAGGTTGGTAAATTAAGATTTACCAACGAAAAGAACAGGGCCTTTTAGTAGTTGAGTGCAAATAAACTTTTTGGAATAGGGTCTTGATTTGGTTCAAATAAATACACAAAGCTTACGATCATAACAAGAATCAATGATACAAGAACCGAAAAATATTACTGTAAGAATTTATTTTATATATTGTTGTATCTCTTTTTGCTTCTTTGAAACTCATTAAAGATTAAAAAAATTAAAAAATTTACTTTATATACTAAGCTAATGAAAGATATGCTGATTTTTTGGAAATCAGATCAACCCCCTCACTCGCCTAGGGTCAGTAAGTAAAAGCAGATTGTCTGAGGAAATATTGTAGAGTACATTTGAAATATATTATTTACCTAGATTAATTTTTCAACTCCCTGTATTGAGCACCTGAATTAGAACTACACAAATAATATTAGCTCCTGTAAAATTAAATATGACAATGCTCATTAAAAATGAAAAAATTATCATTATGTTGATCTTATTATCTAAGCGTTCGTGTTGATAACGCATTTTTTTTTATTAACATACTAGTCTTTGTTTGATATTAATTTCTTAGCTTAGAGCACCTACATTACTTGGATCATGATCTAAAAGGGAGGCTCACGATCCAAAATACCATCTGCATCAGTGATTCACATGGCTTACTCCACGGTCCGGCCCCCTGTGGTATTCTGCTCACAACTTTCTTTTCCCTTTTTTGGCAAGCACATTAATGAATAGTACAAAATAAAACGCAATTAAATGTGTTTAAATGTGGGTCCATGAGCAATATTTTATTTGGTGATCCAAGTTGGTGATCCGTTTGATGTAGAAGGCATAAAAAAGTTGGCTTGTATGATGATGTGGAACGTGTAGACCTCTACTTGTAATCCAAAAATATAGATCACCATCACAAGTGGTCTTAGAACACCAAAGGTATGTAGCTACTAAATTCAACAAGTCGAGGAACTGATTTTATGTGAAATAAGTATAAAGCATTTTTAATGCATTTTTGATGCAAAATACTCAATTTAGGAGTTTAAAGATATAACCTAATACCAATATGCTCAAACTCCCTTCTAATAATACAACTAGGAATAACATTTAATTTATTGTAGTAATAGTACCATTGTCAATCTAATATAATTAACTTAAATTTGTAGATTTTCTGACCACCAAATCCTACGTCATATGCTTAAAGATATAACCTCTCACAATTCATGTAGCAGAATTGAAGATCTTTATATTTATATATATGTAGAATTAAAATATGACTACTACATATATACCTAAAATATTTTTATGACAAAGACTACTAAATACCTGAAATATTTTCTATATAGTAAGTCTTGTGTGAGACCATCTCACGATAACTTATGCCGTGAAACGTCTCACACACTTATTAACCGGCTCCTAAACTTAAACAAAAAATATTTTGCCACATGTACGTGGTCTCACGACAGATCACTAGGATACTGTCTCATATAAGAATTTGTGGTATAATATAACACAATTTAGGCAAGTAATAGAAAATAGGCCAGGTTGACAACGACGTAGAGAGGTTAATGGACGTCTATGGTCATCATGTTAATTCATCTGGCGGTTTCCCCCTTTCTTTGAGATTTATTAATTTAGTATGTATTATACTTGGTGCAAAGGAGGCATAACCACATAAACTCAAGAAATTTGAATTTAGGAATCTGATAAAAATCTTTAAAAACTTTATTAGTTAAACAAAATGAGAAAAAGAGGACTTATTTTTTAAAAATCATATGCTCTATTTTAAATGCTTAGTCTTCATTTGACTCAACCACATCACGGGATCTTTCTTATTTTTTAAAAACCATGTACTCTATTTTCATAATCTCTGCTGCGTAGCAGTGTTATAAATACCATACCATACAAGTCCGGTATCGGCTAAAGCGTACCGTACTGATCAAAAAACGGTATAAGCTATTGTCCGATATTACACCTGTTAATACCGTTTTGTACCGTCCGAACTATATCAGTATTTTTTGAAATTCATAACAATACAAATTGAATACAATGATACATAAATCTGATACATCTCACCCGATACAATATTTATAACTTTGTTGCGCAGACTCAACCACATCACGTGATCATGGAGCCGTGATACAATTGCTGATAGAGACTGCTGAGAGAGAGAGACTATAATCAAACGGTCGCCCTCCTGCTTAAATGCTTAGTTTTCGTCATCTACGCATCAGTCACTCTCGTCAACTCCTGCCCCCTTCACGCTGCATTGATTTGATAGCTTAGTCTCAGTTGGGTGTTGCTCCATTTGATCTTCTTTCTTCTCCTTCTCTTTCTTCGTTTGACTGTCTTTGTCCTTCCTCCTTCAATTCTTACTGGGTTTGCGTCTGTTTTCCATCTTTTCAAAATCTGGCACCGAATCTTCAACTGGGTCCTCTTTGTTTATTGTATTTTGGGGGGTAGGTGTTAATATTCATTCTGGTCAGCCATTCCAGAACCTTGTTGTCTGTAGTGCAGGTATTCATTAGCTTTGTTTTACCCACTTTTTTGACAAGGATTTGGTCAACGCCCCTGTTGAGCAACCATGTTTGAACCCCATTTACCCCTTCTCCTCAACTCCTTGAGCAAATATTACGTTTGATTATCTGCACACAGGGTGTTCGACGAAATTCCCCACAGAAGGGGAAAACAAAATGAAATGTTTTAACTACTTCAGGCACAAGGCTCGTTCAAAAGGCTACAGATCAGCCCCTGAATTGCGAAACCCAGTTAGCAAATCAGATGGCACTGATTTAGGAGATGGGGTTGCTAGGTCCTCTGCTTCTGCGATTTCGCCTCGTAGAATTGGTGATTTGTATGAAGAGAAGGCTTCCAATTTGAGGGATTTCTCATTCTCAGAGCTCAGGATTGCTACGAATGATTTCAATAGGCTGCTTAAGATTGGTGAAGGTGGCTTTGGCAGTGTTTATAAAGGGAGAATCAACCCTGCTGATGGGGAAGGTGAGCCGATATCGGTTGCTATCAAGAAGCTTAACAAGGATGGTTTTCAGGTGCGTCTGATTCTGCTTTGAACCCTTCAACTTGTTTGATTTCAGCACTTTGTTGGATGGGAAGAGAAGAATGGAGTTTGACTTTGTTGGATTTTAGACAACAAAGTTGCTTGGCAAAAATTACCAACGGAAGGAAGAAAGTACAAGAAAGAGATTATAAACTGTCGACTTGTTTCAGCACCTTAGTTTCATTCCATTAGTTTTCAAATATCTGAACTTTTTTTCCTTAATTTGTAAGGAGAAGAGGGCTATGTGCGGAACATAGTTAAACTATATAGCAGATGCAACTTCTTTCTGCTTTAACTTTATCATTGAGTGTTTTATGTTTTTCAGACTCTTTCCACAAAGATTCTGAGAGTTTCTGAACTTTTTGCTATAGGGTCATAAACAATGGCTTGCAGAGGTTCAGTTTCTTGGTGTAGTGGAGCACCCTAACCTGGTCAAGCTTATAGGATCTTGTGCTGTTGATGGCGAAAGAGGGATTCAACGATTGCTCGTTTATGAGTACATGCCAAACAAAAGCTTGGAAGATCATCTTTTCAACAGGGCATATCCAGCTCTACCATGGGAAAAGAGAATGCAGATTATACTTGGGGCTGCTCAGGGGTTGGCTTACTTACATGAAGATCTAGAAGTCCAGGTGAGTAGTTAGTGATTGACTTCACATTTTTTGAAATATTATGCATAAGCAAGTTACCGAGATAGAGTGTTGTATTGGTGAGTAGTTAGTGAAGCCTGATTCAGCCAAAAGTTAGCAAACAAGTTGATTCAGGTCGATTCATTTTATAAGCAGGTCAACTTCCTGTCGGTTTTGAAAATGTCCTAGATTTAACTCAAAAATAGAAAATAACATATTTTCAAACTAAACAGACAATTTGTGTTGACTTGAGATCAAAATTGGTTCAGTTCATATTAGGTTTGGGCTGGGTTATCATATCTGCTCAGCCTTTCCTAATTCAACTTGGGCAATCCCCGATATCCATGGAAACACATTAGATCCAAAAGCAATTACAATTGGCCTTCTGGGAATTGCGGTTCCAGTTTTTAATTTCTGTTTAATTGGGAAATTGTGTATCATTTACTGACCTCTATTATCTACTTAGAAGTCTCTCAAACTGTATATCATGTGAAGGGTTTACAGTGTTGCTTGTCGTTGGTGACTTGGTATTGTTTGATGTGTTGTAATGAAGGTGATATTTCGTGATTTCAAAACTTCAAATGTACTACTGGATGAGAATTTTCAACCCAAGCTGTCAGACTTTGGGCTTGCTAGAGAAGGGCCAACTCCTGGACGTAGTCATGTTTCAACAGCTGTAAGTTCGCCTCACCGCATTTGATTTTTTTTTTTTTAACTATTTTTGGTTTTTTGGGGGGGGGGGGGTGTCGCTTGGACTTTGCGCTGGAGCGTGGTCCCCTAGATTTGCACCGAGGCAGGGAAGACAAGACTTTGCAAACAAGTTGTTCAATGCAAGTTGGGGGCGATTCATCTAATGAGTTTGTCTTGAAAATACAAGCAATATCGATTAGGAAAATTTCAAGTTTAGCTGGTTTGGGTTAGTCCATACTCCATAATACTTAGGCTCTTAGGCTGGGTAGTCCCGCATGCAACCACGGATATGAGCTAGTTTTGGCAGATCTATGTTCTAAGAGGAAAGCAATGAGCATAACATAGAGTTCTTAGCTCGTTGTGATCTTTCACATCAGCTTTATAGGACATCTAGGTCCTCTTTGATAAGCGAGTAGATCTTGCTAATTTTTTACTATCTGAATTTAGGTTGTTGGGACATATGGGTATGCTGCTCCTGACTACATAGAAACCGGGCACCTCACAGCAAAGAGTGATGTATGGAGCTTTGGAGTGGTATTATATGAGATCCTAACTGGAAGAAAGTCACTCGAGAGAAACTGTCCAAAAGAGGAACAGAAATTGCTGGACTGGGTGAAACACTTCCCTGCTGATAGTAAAAAGTTCAGCTCGATAATTGATCCTCGCTTGGAGAACCAGTATTCTTTATCAGCGGCTAGAAAAATTGCAAAACTAGCAGATAGTTGTCTGGTTAAGAGTCAAAAGGATAGGCCAACAATGAGTCTGGTGGTTCAGAGATTAAAGCAGATAATAAAGACCACAGATGAAGGAAGCCCTAGTAATGGGAGCTTCAGCTCTAATGATAATGAAATGAATGAATCTGAGAAGAGCCCAAGAGAAACAGGACTTTCTGAGTCTGCAACAAGACGGTTTGCCCACCTCTCCAAGCTCGGTGAGCATGTGGAGGGACTTAGTAAACGAAGATTTATGATTATGCAGAAAGCTAAGGTCTCATGACTGAAATATATATCTGCAAGATTAATGCTAATATTGTTCAATCAGCTATAGCAGAGATGGAGCTCTGGGGAGAACCTAAGCCTGGAATGGCATGAAAAATATGATGAAACTCGAACCAAGTTGGAAACCATTAATCCGAACGAACCCAGCGTTGATCGCCCTTGTAAGAATTATTTTTGTGTTTGCATGTGATATATGTAAATCATGGTGCTTAAAGGGAAAACAGTAGGAGATTTTTGGCTTTTTACTTTTTTGATTTCCAAAGAAGGGTGGGTGTGTATAGGAAGACTTAAGGTTTGAAGGTTGAACTGTTTGATTGTAAGGGATGATCTGGCATAGAAATTTTGATGGGTAAGAGTGATGTTATTGGAATTTCTCCTAACTGCCCCTCCTTCCCCCCCCCCCCCCCCCCCAAAAAAAAGCGAAAGAAAATCCCTTGTGGCTTGACTTCGAGAAAATGGTCTGCTCTGTTCGATATGGTGCACTACTTACAGGCATTTTAGGCTGAGACAAAAGGAATGGAATCTCAGTGTACTGTCAAAATCCAAACTCGCGACGAGCAAATCTCCCTTAGGCTCTCTACTGAGTCTAGAGATCTTATGAGTCTGGGAGAACAATGACGAGTTCAAGCCAAGCATGACCTGCACAAAGCGGACATGGTTCCCTTTTGCGGACTTCATTTCATTATCAGACCTTACGATTCAGAAAATTGTTATCAGCAAATTCAGACATCCTTGATGTCTAGGCTCCTTGACCCCTCATAGGAAACACAAATGTGTAGCAGCATCTACCATATGATGTGAGCCGCCTCCTACAATATTCCGCAAGGATCCACTTACCTTCATCAAAGCCCAGGCCAAATGGGTCCCTGAGGTTACGTAACTTCCTCCTATAGCGTGATGAATTGATGAATTATAGCACTGTGAGCTTGGTCGGAACTAACAACTTCTTGTGTCTTTCAGTGTAAGTCAATCATTCAAAAATATGCATGAAAATTCTTTCAAGTATTTCATCGAACACTTGGGACCCCGTGAAAATGTTTTCACAAAATCTTGTTTTCACAAAACTCTTTCAAACATTCTTCTATAAAATGTTTTCACAAAATCTTGTTTTTTTGTTGGTCTCTTGAAATCAGCCTCTCTACAGATAGGGATACCGGTAGAGGTAAGGTTGTCTACATCTGGATCTCCCCGCGAAAGCGGAACCCACACTGGGAGGTGGTGGTGTTGTTGTATCTCGGCGGGCATGAGAAAATCCCAAATTACAAGCATAAACTACGAATGGTCGAGCACTCGGGCCTACACAAAATCGATTAGCTATCAAAGAGATTAATCACAACCAAAGTAACCCAATCTAACTACTAATTAGCCTACTAAATACAATTAAATCAAGAAACTAACTACTAAACTAACAAAAATAAAATGAAGAGAAGAAATTAATCTAACGTCTAACAAACTAATAACCATGAGAATTAATCTACACGACTACCAACTAATTAAAGAGTTAATCTAAACAACTACCAACTATATGAATGAGAGAGAGAAGAAAACGTAGTCTTTTGATGCTTGAAATACCCAAAATCAACAATCGTTTACAATAATCTATCCTAATTTATTCTAACTTAACCTAGCTTATTCTGCCTAATGGGGTTTTAGAAGCTATTCTAAACCTAAAAAAGGGGGGAGGAATTGATGATTCAATTAAGGTACGTATGACTCCTATTTTCTTATATCATCCTTGTGCAAATCAAACCCACCACCGCTTTACATAATTTGGCCCCCTTTTTTATAAGTTTGTGATTATACGTATGACACGACTTTAATTTTTTTTTATTATACGTATGATACAACCTTAATTTTTATGATTATACATATGACATAACTTTAATTTTTTTTGGAAAGAAAATAAAATGACCAATAAATAACAAAAATATATTCTATTAAAAAGTAATTTAAAGACAAAGATCTTTTTCAAAAACATCTTTTTCAAAAGTAATTTGTCAAACATCTTTTTCAAAAACAGCTAACACCAAACAATTTTTCTACAAACAATTAATTCAAATAGCTAACAACTAACAATTAATACAGACAACTAACAATTAATAACTGTTTGCCAAATAAACCATTTCACTTGAAAAATCACACTCCCCGTTAATATCCAGCACCTGTGATCAATTTGATTTAAAAAAAAAAAATCATCATACGGTTCAAATTTCCCATTTGTCATGCATTCTCCTTGTAACCTATTTACTATGCAGACAATAAAACATAAATACCTTGAGTAACAAGTTTATAAAATTAAGAGCGCAAAAATATGGGGTGAAAATCGTAACAAAATTAGGTTTGAATTGTCTCATCTTGATCTAGAAGTTATATATCATCATGTATTAGCAAGAAAAAGGTTACATAATTGAATTGTTGTTAGATGTTACTACTTATAAATTGTAAAAAATTATCTTTTTATTCATAATTTTTTGTAATTATAAAATTATACATATGTGTGCCTTCTCCGCTTCGTGGATAAGTTTGATTTGATTATGGTATTATTTTGCTAGTGAAGCCAAAGCTTTAGGCATGGTCAATAATTAATAGTAACTATCGAAAAATTAGTTAATTTAAACCATATGACAAATTTCTTGTCACAAGACATATATCATCACCCAATTAATTATTTGTATGACTCAATAAAGAAATGCATATGAAGGTTTTAATATAAATAATTGTTGGAGTTGTAAAAGTGAAATTTGTCCCCCATTAATAAAATTGAAAGGCTTGAGCTTGTATATAAGATTGTGAGTTACTCTATCCATTATTAATTGATTTTGAATTAAAATTTCATTTAATATGGTATTAGAGTAGGTGCTCCTTCCTGAGTTAAAATAACTAAATTACACGTATGTGCCCTTTCCTAATTTAAATGGCCCAATTTATCTAAAATTTAATATGTTATTAGAGTAGGTGCTCATTCTTGATTTGTCAATATCCTTGTTTAATTAGTTGTATGGGCGTGGTGGGTCTTGTTAATAGCCCACACATGAGAAGATGTGTTAGATTTGTGAAAGTAAGGTTTGTCTCATGTTGATATAAAAAGTAGCCGCAAGCACACGACGTCAACCTGTAGTATTAATTGAGCGAATATAGGTCGTTCCCACGAAGACAGTAGAATCCAATTTAACCACTTTATTAGCTTAATTGTTAATCTTATTAAGGACTCTAACTCTATGCTAAACAAAGTTTATAGCCAAGCCAAACTAACCAAAAAAAAAAAATTAATAAATAAAGTGAAATGAAATGAAATAAAATCAAATCAAATGAATTGATGTATGATGCCTACTGGATGAAAGTTAAATGTTAAAAATAAGAAAAACTCAAGCTAAAATGTGATAAGTCAGATCAATGCAAGCTGACGTCTAATAATAGCAAGAAATTGAAAGGACCAAAGGAGGGGTATTGGGAATGAAAATAAAAATAAAACAGGGTATGTTCATTAAACGAAAAGAAGCAACGCAAGGTACAAAAACAGAACAGTATTGAAACGAAAAGGACAGAGCATAACAAGTGCAGAAACAAAACATCTAATAATAACAGCAACAACAACAACGACAACGTAAATTAACTCAACCCAAAAAGCTGAACAAGCAAATCAAGTGAACAGCTACAGTAACGTAAAAGTGAAAAAAAACAGAGCATGAAACTTGGAAGAAACAGAGCATTCAAATGAGGAAAAATTGGACGAAAATCTACAAATTAATTCGACTCTATAGCCAAAATCTAGAATGAAATTGCTATTCAACTGTTCAAATCTTTCAACAATGATTTTTCATGCCCTCGAACGAACAGCAACACTAACACTTGAAACAGGAGAAGAAAAACAGGTATTGAAAGGGAGCTAGATTTTAGTTTGAAATATGGCTAATGAACTTGATGCCCTTCACCCCCCATTCCACCCCTCTTTTACATAAATTTCCAGTTAAATTCGTTTTGAAAGCCACAAATCTGGTCAAATTCTGACTTTTTGCTTCCCTCGTTTCTAACTAATTGAGTTATTGCAGCTTGTAATCCCATTGAAACGGCCTTATTAATGAAAATCATGGGTCATTGACCAACTCTAGTTGTTGAAGAGATAAATTCGACGAAAGACTTTCGCCGTTGATGATGGTGATGGGGTTGATGTGTACATAATAGATATATGGGTATGTACCATAGAATAACTGAAATTGAGAGGGGGGCTTTTGGGTTTTGTGAGGAGAGAGAAGGGAACTGAGAGGAGAGAGAAAATAAGACGGGGAATCACGTGAGTGGGAGAAGGGGTGGGGAATTTGGGTTTTTTTAAAATTTATTTTTTGGTGTGAAAGGAAAAATAGGATGTAGGTTGGGTTGTATTTTTATCGGGTTGTAGTTTCAGCTTCTCTTCTCAATCTAATTTATCACTTTCTTTAATTTTTTTGATTTTTCTGCAGAAATGAACAAAACCCAAATAAAAATTCTAAAATAATAATAATTTTGAGCTAAAATCATAGGTTTAGGAGCATCAAATTACGTGATTTTTCAATTAACATCTCACACTAATAAAATTAAAGTGTTTGAGCATATATATAAATTTGTGAGTTACTCCACCTATTGCCAATTAACTTAAAGTTAAAATCTCGTTTGAATTATATGCATGACTCATTTATTTATGACCCAATTTATATAAAGTTAAATATAATAATTGTGAATTATATGCTACAGCAATTAAGGTCAGAGATATTAATTATGTCCTTAAATTCTAGAGACTGAACCTTCATTTGTCATTTTTCATTTGACACACGAGAAATTAGTCTTGATATATAGCAACTATACGAACGTACCTAATTTGTGTAGATCAGGTATTCATTATTGTTCATTGTCTTAAGGGGATAAAAGACAAAAAATTTGACTAAATATTGTATTAATATAGAAACTATGTAAATAAAATAAATGGATAGAATACATAAGCTCATTTTAGGGGTGTAAGTGACTCGAGCCAACTTTCAAGCCCTTGTGGCAGACTCGCTTTTTGACTTGTTAAGTCTAGTTTGTGACGAGCCTTAGCTGAGCTTTTGAATCCAGGTTTGTGAGCTTAACGATTCTAAACAAGCGAAAAGCCTAAACGAACGAAGTTAATGAGCCTAGCAAACTTCCATTAGCCTTCTTAATAAATAAATATTCGGGTTTGAATAATTGAGCTTTTTTGTGTAGAAGTAATCACTTTGATTAAGAAATACACATACGTACTATCATTCTATCAACGATGAGACAATTAATATTTGTTCCATAGCTCTACACATTAGCTATATTCACCAATTCTTTTGATATTTATTCGAAAGTCTCATTATATATTTGAACTTCAAGAAATGACGTTCATACCAAATCATAAAACACAAGGTTTTTTCAATCTAAGCCCTAAATAAGCCAAGCTTGGGCTCAAAATGGTAAATCCTTGAAATAGTCCATATTAAGCTTGAGCCTCCTACGAGCACTAGACGAGCAGAGCCTAGGCTCGAGTCTTAGACGAGCTTTGCCCTGACTGAATTTTACTAGCTTACCGAACCTCAAGTCGAGCTCGAGCCTGAATGCGAGCTCATGAACCGAGTTCCAAGCTTGGCAAGTTTGGCTTGACTCGTACGGAGTACGCCATTATTCTTTTTAAATATTTTAAAGCGTCAAGCAAAAAAAGAAGAAAAAGGAATATATCAATAAAAATTAAACTTGTTATTGTATTAGTATTGCCCTTTGTTTTTTTTTTTTAATTTAGAAAATGCAAAAATGGGGAAACTCCTTATTACAAAACCAAAGCATGATTGAACATTAACGTCATAGACAGTAGAAACTCCTAGGTCAGGCATAATCTGTGAAGCTGAGCAGGTGCACAAGATCATTAAAAACCACTGGCAGAAACTAAGAAACATTTCCGGGGTTATCCCATATTCAGAGTGGTGTGTAAATGTCACAAAGTTAAACACCATCTAAAAAGTCAGAATAGTAAGTCTTGTGGAAATATTGCTGGTACAGCTGATAGAAATACGTACGACTTAATTAAATAAGAAGGAAGAGAAACTTATTGCGGACCCTTTAAACTTTCACCTAATCAACTTGCATGCTCGTTTAATTAAACAACGAGAACGCTTGCCACTGTTCAATGAGAAATACTGGGGAAAGTTTTCCAGAATAGAGTGGTTGACAAAAGGGGGCTGAAATTATAAATTCTTTCATCGTAGTGTTAAGACGTGCAGGCAGAGGAGTTCCATTCTTCGAGCTAAAGATGAATGTATTGTCTAACCGGATGAAAAGTCTGTCATTGAGCAAAAATTTATTTCTCATTTTTTTTCTGCCCATTCAATCTCAAAGAGGGAATTCTAGAAAGCCTTTATGTAGTAATATGCCAAGGATGGTTTCCATGGAGGACAATAATTTGCTCATTTCTGCTGTCACCCCTCAAGAAATAGAAGAGTCCAAATGAATCCATCCAGAAACATTGGTCTACACAACTTGTACTTCGAGTTTTTTCCGAGAAGGGAAGCTGTTGAAGGAGCTCAGTCATACCCTTATTGCACTGATTGCCAACCCTACTGTGACATATCAGTTTAGACCTATTAGTCTTCGTAATAATAAGATCCTCGTTAAAAGAACGAGACCTATTTTAAAATGTATTATAGGCCCAATTCAAAGTACTTTTGTCCCAAAAAGAGCAACCCATTAACACACTTGTGGCCCAAGAGATTATGAACAAATTTCATTACATGAAAGGTAAGTAGGCTTATATTCCACTCCAGTTGGATATGGAAAAGGCCTATGACAGAACTGAATGAGATTTTATTCCCACCTACCGAAGTGATCGGGGGTTCCATCATACTTGGATCACTTGTTTATGGAAATGTATCATAACTGTGTCATACTCTATCATTATTAATAATGAGATCTGCAGTCTTTCACACCCTCGAGAGGGTATAGACAAAGTAACCTTCTTTCCCCTTATCTGTTTATCTTGTGCATGGAAGTACTGGCCAAAAGGCTTCAATGCGCAGCCTTTGAAGCTAAATCAAGAATTGGGATTAAAGTATGTCCTTGAGTGGAATAAAAAAATCCGTTGTCTTCTTTTTGCCCATGACAATCTATTGTTTTGTAAATCTAATTTTGAAGCATGTCAAAAGCTCAATGCACTACTGTCTGAGTTTTGCAGTCAATCTAGACAACTCATCAGTTTTTAGATATCAATACTTGTCTGTTCTAAAACTGCTATTTTGGCAGCGAACTTAGTTGTAGTTAAAGTATTCAATGTACCTCATCGGCAGTCCCTAGGGAAGTACTTTTGGTGTCCTGTATTTTAGGGAAGGGTAACATCTGCTGCGTTCTCAAAACTAGCACATAAAGTAGATATTAAGCTACAGAACTAGAAAACTAATCTCGTCTCCAAAGCAGGTAGAGTAGTCCTTGTTCAGTCTAATATCGAGTCCCTCGTAAGACATACGATGTTTTAAGCTGCCTAAGTCTACATCTAATACCTAAATAGACTAAATCGTGTATTCTTTTGGAAGGTTCCCTATGGTGTCCTAGAATAAGGTCTATCACCCGAAGAAGGTGAGTGGACTCGAATGTAATACAGAAGCAGTCAATAAAACCTTCTTGTGTAAGCTTTCTTTGAAATTCCTTACTGATCCAAATAAGTTTTGGGTAAAATTATGCAGCCCAAGTATCCTACTACAGATTTCATTAACCGTAAGCTGCAGGAAAGTTGAGAATGGGCATTCCATCAAGTTTTGATACGACAATTGGGCAAGGAATGGAATTTTTTCTTGCTCAATTCCTTTTCGCCTAAAGATAGCTGCAATTTAATTAAGAGTTTTCTTATTCCTTCTCATGATATTGAAGACTAATTTTGTTGGGGTCTCTACGGAAATGGACTTTTCACCACTAAATTTGCTACTTTGGAAAGCGCACATCATTCCTTTGGAGATCCGATCTATCCCTTCTGTCATTCTGAATTAGAGCTCACAAACCACCTCTTTATCTAGTGTTTCTTTACAAAGGCTGCCTGAGAGTTGGCTTTTCAACATAAGTGGCTTAAGGAAAACATTTCTCAAGGGGAAATTTTGTCAATCTATGACCTCCTAAAATTTACAAGAACCAAGACTACTAATAGTCGGATTGACCATATTATTTCTCTTCCATGGAGAATTTGGAAGATTTAAGAGTCATAATGTTGTGGTGTTCAAAAATGAGATTTATAATTCCTTACGAATAGTTATTTAGGGTAAAACAGATTTGGACCGAGTGGAATCCTAGAAAAAGATTCGATTTGGATTCAACCTCTTTGCTTCATCATCATTTTCATTCAATTTCCAAGCTCTCATCCCTCATTAGTTGGGCGAAGCCACTAGAAGAAAAATCAAAGTACTTTGATGGATCTAAATCTTCTTCCTCTGCTGCAGGAGGGTTCGTCATCAAAAGTCAGGATGGAAAATTTCTTCAAGCGGAAACATTCACGCTAGAAGCAGCCTCAGTTCTAGCAGCGAAAGCAGCAACAATGCGAAATGCAAAATGTGCAGCAATCTTAGCAGGGCACCGCTCGATTGTTCTTGAAGGCGATAATCTGATTCTTACCAAAGCCTTAAAGAGGGAAAGTTAATTCCTTGGAAATTCATATTTTGGTCGTAGACATTGAAGCCTACCTCAGTTATTGTACTTGTATATGCATACACCATAGCTTCAAAGAAGGGAATCGTAATATCCATATCCACCATATCTTCGAAGAAATGAATCGTGCACAAGGCTTGTTGGCTCCATTTGGACTCTCTATTCTTCTTCCCTCTTGAGATTATTTGTTTCTTGTTCATCTTTTCTTTCTATTCTTATTGAGGACAACATAGGTAGAGTTCTTGAGATTTTTGTAACTTTATTATTATTATTATCATCATCATCATCATCATCATCATCATTATTTTGTGACTTAAGGGATAGATACAATAACTCATTGGACCACTAGAGTAGAGAGAGAAAGCAACTAATTGATATTAAGGAGAAAAGAGAAGGCGCAATTAGTTAGGAAACGATATTGTAGAGGTAAGATGACATACATAAACAATGCTTTAGGCATGTCAGGCTTAGACAAAGCGTATGAAATCTCAGCAGGGCTAGGACCTGGGGTATTCTCTGGGACGTGGGATCTAATTTCAATTTGACCGTTGATACTCGTACGATGCATAATTGTATATGAACAGTTCAAATATTTTTTAGGTTGTTTAATATTTTCGAGGTAAATAGGATTGACAATTTAATTTACTGAACGCTGATGGCAACATTATACTACACGGAAGTACTCATCAGGTACAGAGAGACATCTTGCCGCCTATAAATCCTATGAATTTTGAAAAAATAAATCCCATGAAGTTCATCCATAGCACAGTTCAGATCCTAGTTTCAACTTTCAATCTATGTTGAAGAATACAAAGCCAGCATTATATACAAGCACTAGTGAGAGACTCATATGTGAATGCTTTAGATTAGGAAAAAATAACAGGAATTACACAGGTAGGATATACACACAACATCCCACAAAAGCCCGCAATACTTGTATGCAATACAAGCTAAAACAAGCTCAGGCGATCTCTTCTAACTCGACTTTTGAATTGCCATTGGGGATGTCTTATTCAGCAAAACTACAAACTGCAGCTCAACAAGTAAATCCAACATGTATCCTAGTTCCTAACGTGAAAGCATCCGAAGCATGAAACCTAAAACTGAAGTGATCAGCATATTAATGCTCGAGGAAGGAACTGAAGGCTTACTCAATCCCACAACTATCACATAAATCAAGCCAAGGAAAACTAAGAAATAAAGAAATGAAGAAATACAGAAACTAGCCGCTAAACCTAATCCTGCACTGAAGGACGAAACACCATTGACAAAATAGCAGTGAGTTTTACTGACATTATTATTGAGAAAATTATATCTGCAAAGTTATCCACAAGATATCTAGGCTCCTCACCTCCTTGTACAAGACACAACTTCCATCTAAGAAATGCATGTTATAGACAAATTCACAGGAATCCACACCCAGTAGTCTAATCTCCAAGCTAATCTCTACTAAACAACATTGGCAATGGTGAAAACAGCAGCATGCACTGGCACCTATCAAACTCAAACAGCCTATGCAATGCCAGTGTCCAACAACACCTCAATCTTCTCATCAATGAGGTCGTACTAAGAAACATGTAGGCTAACAGCAGGCATGGAGATGTCAAGCAGCTTACACTTCATGGCTTGTTGCACTTAAACAATGCAAGCCATGATGCATACGATGCTCACTCAATGTAATTGCATTAGCAGCACTAACTGAACCCACCATCTCAAGCATTCAAAAACACTGCCAAATGTGGCACCTATTATACCATCCCAAGTACTCAACCACCATATTGAACCCCCCCCCCCAAAAAAAAAGGGAGGGGGGATCTTCACAGCTGTGCAACAATGTGCAACTGCCCAACATCTGCAACAAGGGGTCTATATACTACAGAGAGCGACGCAGACAGAGAATGAAAACATCAGTCTGCCTCTTCTATGTTCTTTGCTCGACTTTGAACACATTTTCAAGCATACCAGTGGACACACAAATGCCCACTTCTCACGGTCCCACAAATCACCCAGAACACTGTAGGAATATGACAACTTTCTCTTAGACCCCTACACGCTGACAGCCGTGCCCTCCTCACATCCTAAAGTAACCAACAAAAACATTTGCTGCTCTTCAAGAGGTATGATTCATCATTTGATTCTAACCTACTATGCTTTTCCTCTGAATCTGCAATAAGCTAAAAGAACAGGAGAAAATCCATGGAAATAAACATATCCTTCCAATCAAATCAAACTTCACACAAAAACCGACTCCATTGAGCAAAGATGGCGCAAGCAACAAAATATTTGACAAAAACATTCAGAATGATCAACCAATTCAAAGCTCCAAGAACAGGCAAACCAACACGAATCCAAATTGGACAAATCCATCCAAACTTATTATAAAACTGCTGTTCAAATCCAGTGATCTTTACTTGATCAATCATCCATCAAAATCTACATTCAATCCCAGGAAAAAAAAAAAAAAAAAACCCAAATATCTGAGAAATTAAAACGCAGGTAACATCAGATAGGGGAAAAAAAGGGGTAAGGAGGACCTCGATCTAATAGCGATGCTCGAGCTTCTCCTTCTCCTGGTACCACTGAACGTAGGAGTAAACTCCGACGAGAGGTGCGAGCAAAAGGGTGGCGCTGAGCCAATTTTCCGACACCTTGTGGCCGATCTTCCCCGGAAGATCCTTCCAGAGCCCCGGCATCACCTTCTGCTGGTATGGAGATAGCGCGTACTGCACCGCCTTCATCTTCACCGGAATCTTCCCCATTTTCGAGACGATCTGCAAACCCTAATTTGCGGCGTTTCGTTCGTTGGGTCAAAACGGGCAAATCTCAAACACTTCTGCCTCGAGAGAGAGAGAGAGCGAGGAATGTTCTGGTGCTTGGTAAAGATAATGATTGATGAAGGGAAACATAGGTCCGTGGAAATTGTATGGATTTGGGCCGGTTTAGTAATGGGCTTAAAGGTTTGTCAATTATTGGGCCGATCGAACTTTTTTTTTTTTGAATTTTAGTTTGAAAGTTTTGAATGGCTTGAATAATTTTAAGAGGCACTGTCTAAATTTATGTCAATTTCATATTTGCAGGATGAATGTCAGCCACTTAATTGATAAAGATTTATGAAACCGTTACCAAGTATTAAAGTTCAAATTTTGTTACATTGACTTCTATGCTTCTCTTATAAAAAAGAATTATAATAATCATATTTAGGACATGTTCTTTCCAACTTATCATAAGTATTTATCACTAACGTTCAATAACTTTTAGTACAATTTAATAACTTTCAGTACAATTCAGCACAATTTAGCACTTCTAGGTACTTATTGAAAAACCCAAATTATATTTTCTTTAACCATTCAGTATGGTTCAACATGTTTAATCATATTTTAGCAACTTTTAGAATATTTCAATAATAAGTATCAATAAGTATTTTTCATAAGTCGAAAAAACCATGCCCTTATAATATTTGTCTCTCAATTCGCAAGATTTCTTCAATCTCTTGTTTGTCTTCCTAAAATACCAACAAAATTCAAAATTTTGAATATTCCCATTTCATTACCTATGGGTGAGTGAAAATACAATTGTAATTAAGTTCAATGGACTGTGTAGAATGAAGAATTGGGTAAAGTCGCCATATTTGTGTGGATTTGCAACAGCTTGAGATGTGCTTTTAAATGGATGTTATCTTTTTTTGGCCATTCAATCACATTGGCCATAGGATTGGATAGTAATATCAAATAAAGTGAAGAATGTATTTAAGAACGTAATTTCAACCAAAAATTTAAGTTGATGGTTGAAGGTATAGGAATATGTTTATACTCTAGCACGCCCCTCACACATGAATGCCTTTTGGGCTTAAAACATGGCTGCTGTAAAAGTCCCCTCCATACCTTGCGTAATAAATATGGCAGTTGTAGATATTCGAACTCAATACCTCTCGCTCATAAATGCTCTGATACCATGTTTAAAAACCAATTCAATCAAAAATTTAAACTAATTGTTGAAGGCCCAGGAATAAATTATACTCTAACATTCTCCCTCACACAAAAGCCCTTTGCACTTGAAGCGCGGCTGCTGCAAAGGCTCCTCCTACCTTGCATGCACAATAAATCAATATGGTGGCCACTGAGAATTGAGCTCGAGACCTCTCATTTAGAAAGACTCAGATACCATGTTAAATTTTCATATAAATTTGATCTTAAACAAACGAGTTATGCATACAAACTCAAATAAGGTTGTAATCCAAAATCAGTTAGCAATGAATGAAGTAAGTCATAGGCTTATATACATGCTCAAACCCTTTAATTTTATCAATGTCGGACAACATTCACTTTCATGTTCTTTCATTTTATCAATATGGGACACCATCCAATTTCATACTACAACACGCCCCCTCACGTATAAACTACTAAAAAGGCCCAACACGTACACACAATTTTAACAAATAGGGATGGTGGTAGAGCCAAATCGAGCAACCCACTCTTAACTCTAAGTCTCAACAATTGTTTGTTTTCAACTATGAACTTGTAGTTGAGCCCTTTTTCATAATTATTCGATAATTATATTCTAAAAGTCTATCTATCTTTTTATTGTGTTCGGTCACACACCCTTCTCTGTTTTTTTTTTTTTTTTTGTTCATTTCATTAATCTGAAGAAACAAGAGTTATACTTTCAACAAAAAAAAAAATTATTTTGATCAGTATAGTAAGCATATGTGCAATAGACTATTTCTTTAAAATAAATTCTCACAAATTTGATGGATTACAAATTAATGTAATTGCTTTTTTCATCCGTCCCATTTTGGTTGCGCTTCCTCTTTCCTATTATGACAACTAGAAATGTACTACTGAAAATTTCTTTTTCTTTTTTCCCCATCTTTCAAATGAACATATACAAAATATAATACGAGCTACAACTTAGATATCAATCTACTGTTTTATTTATAAATTTTACAATTTAAACCAGTCCCAAATCTTATTGAATACATTGTCTGTAAATATTACTGTTTGACTTTTTAATTCTCTTTTCCTTAACATAGATTTGTGAATTGTTGAACTTCATTATATTTGGCAAGGAAAAAAAAATAATGGAGTAATTTTTGGTGTCATATATGTCGAAAAGGTTAAGCCGTGCTTCTTATTGAAACAAAGTTGGTCGATTTTTTGATTAAAAAAAAGGGGCTGGTAATATTTCATAACCTCAAAGGTTCAACTACACGCCTCAAACCAGAAAAACAAAACATGAAAAAAGGTCAAATTAGACACCAAATTTTTATGGCTATATATTCCTTGGATGAGCCAAGAGTCCACGGCTCATAACTCAACACAAGGACTTCACCGAAGCCAAAATTGTACTCATACTCTCCCTCTCTCGCGCGCTCTCATTTCAGGCTTCCTTCCTGGTTGGTCACGATCACACCAAATCCATTTGCTCTTACACATGTTCTTAATCTTGACTTTTCTCCTCTAAGGTTTGGTCACTGCTTGCATGGTAACTTCCTTTACCATTTTTGAACTGGGAATAATTTTTTCGGATCCCATTATTAACAGCATTCACACTGATGTTTTTTGTCATCACTATTATAGCACACAAAGAGCCCCTGTTCGACAGATACCGGATTTCTTAGGGACGTCAGCTTTCTTCGCGTCCGTGAGATATTCCAGAGGCCTCTCCTTTGCTTATCATCTCTATTTGCTCTTTCGCCTACACTCCTCGCCTACAAATGGTGTGTTCCTCCCCCTGGCATGTATCACAAATTATCAAACCCACATTAAAATCGATCCCAAAAAAAAAAGGGACAGTCCGGTTGCACCAGCATCCCGCGTTCACTCAGGTCCCGGGGAAGGGCCGCACCCTAAAGGGGAATTGTAGACAGCCTGACCTGACTTTGTCAGTGGCATAACTTAAATAGATGGCTTTCAATTTTCCAAAGACTTTAGTAACTAACATTGATCTAACCAATCACCAATTTATATATGTTCAATTCATCATATCTATCTAACATTAGTAGAGATAATTAAACTTACTTTACATAAAAATATATCTGTTCGGTCCGCGTGGCTTCTTGCACAGACAGCAGATTCAGAAAATGGGTTGTTGATGGAGGTAAGAATCATCACATCCAGCATAGACAGACTCAGAATTAGATGTTGGTTTACAAAAGAATCATTTTTCACGCTTTTGTATTTTTTCTTGCTAATTTTTTGGATGGCTTGCGAGTCCAAAGAAACTAAGAGATGATGTGAGAGATTATGAGTTGAAGTGGAAAATGGAGTCACTATGGTCATCATATATATCAACAATTGGGGGGGTGGGGGTAGGTTCAATTAACATAAAGATCAATAAAAAAAATAAGGTTAGATTTTTAATATTTTGTCCAAATTTAAAAAATATTGATGTGGTTGAAATAAAGTGAGAAATAGCCAGGAGGGGGTGGTTTCCAACATCAATGGGGAGGAATCTATGGCATTGGGAAAGCGGTTTTGTTTTGCTGGCTGGTTCATGACCTCCCTTGTGTTTCAAATTCATAAAAAATTACTATCTTTTATGTATTTTTTTTTTCCCATAAAAGTGATATTTCATATTCATGTCCTCCTTTTTTGCTCCATACTTTTTTTTTTTTTGGGGTGACGCAGAGATAGTTTTTTATATTTCTCAACTAGCTGAAGCCAATTATTTCTCTGCATGCATTAATTATTATGTTTCCGAGACAATTCCTTGCACTGGTCCGGCTTCGCATGCCGCCTTCTTTACAAGCCAAAATATGTAGTGAAAAGTTGAATAATTTGGTTGTTTTGAGGAACTTAGGAATTGAAATCGTAATCTCTTTAAAATAATTGGATTTCTTGTATAAATTGTTTCAAAGAACATAGTCTATGGAATTATTAGTTCTAACTTTTAAGTCTCACTATCACCCTTAATTGCATAAATGACATTCTTGAGGACTCACATCACTATTATATCTCATTCATACAATTACAGTCTTGGTATTAATAAGTCGCTGGCGTAGGCAGGTTTGGGGTGTTGAGCTATCCTTATGTCTGTTTCATTTGAAAATCCACACATGTCCGTACCCGTACCTCATGAATTTTTAATACAAATTATACTTCATATTTATGTTTATCGGATTTTTGGTGTTTATGGATATTAGTCGGATAACATTTAGTGAGTGCAACATGTCCATCCCTACTCCACATACTTTCGATATGTTCTATATTTAATAACATTTCAACCAACATTGATTTGTACACTTTGGTTCAAATTTTTTCAAAGTAAATATCATTATGTGAATTAAAACAACTGTGATCAATTCTATCTAGAATTTTCTTTTTTTTGGGGTCCTTTACAATAAAGTCAAGATATGTAATCAAGTATAGGTAGGGTTTTTCATGTATTCGGTCAACACCGGTCCGGACTGAAGACCGGCTTGACTGGACTGAATTCATTTCGGTCGATCCACGCTCCACAAATTTTTTTTTATTCGTTCTTGGGTCCGTCTACCGGTCCGGACAAAGATCGAATTAAAAATGAAAAAATCGCTGTTTTACTTGTTTCAATTTCAAATTTCTTTGCACTTTTATTTCTCACATGTTCAAGATATTGATTTTTTTTAATAGTGAAATTGTTGAATGGTTCATATAGAAACAAATGTAAAATTTTTCATGTCACAAAACGTCTTCCTTTGATTTCATCCAAGTTCCTCAAATTTTGCTATCATGACAATTCGATCCGGTCTCGTTTGTTCGATTTTTTTTGTCCGGTTCATAACTCTCTCTATTCCAGTCTTCGGTCTAACCTGTCCAGTTCGGTCCAGGTTTGAACCGATGACAACCCTAAGTATGGGTTCTAAAAATTCATACTCCTCCTCTACCCATTTCAAACATAACACCGTCCCCATGATGAGCTACTCCAGTTAAAATATATTTTCACTATGATTCGTACCACCGGTGGATGAATTTATCAAATATGTTTGAATCAATAATATTTTCATTCTTAAAAAAACAACATAGCTAGCGTATTATTGAGGGTACTATCTGGCTCTCCTTTTTTTTTTTTTTATCAGAACCTTATACATATATAGAAGGAGAGCAACAATTGAGTGTACAATAGGTCAACTTTGACTCTGGGCTAGTAAACCGATACATGCTCACTCTTATTAACGATATAAATAAATTTAGATATCGATATTGGTTAGTAAATTTTAAAAGCTTTAAAACTTTTGACAATTACTTGTTTGTTTACGTAGATGTGTCATGATTATGGAACTAGTCTGCTTCAGTGACTAAGCAATCACTTTACTTTTTGTAAGGTTAATCAGACTCTACAGCATGCGAGCATTATCAAGCCGAACCTTGGCCTAAAATAATAGCTCTGAATTGAATTCACTATAATCAGTCATATTAATAATTGATTAATAGACATGGACTTCCAAATTGATTGTATCAACTCAACTTTTACTTGGTTTTTTCTCAACTACTCTGTAGATTGGAGTAGGCACTAGTTTATATCTGTTCAATAAACGAGGTTTCTTACTTTTTTAACCAACTCTAAGGCCATATGACTGGATGAGGTCATTTTCCATCGGCTTTTTTTTTGTGGTTTTGGGGGAGTGGGGTGTTCATTTGATTATAGTAAAAATATCTCGCTTAGTTATGTTTTGAAATTCAACGTATAATATTTAACGTTTATTCATCAGTTAATATGAACAAATTATTGTATAGTTAATTATTATCTTTTTTAAGATTGAGATTCTGAAGAATTCACACCATTTTTTGCAAGTTTAGTAATTCTTAAAAAGATCGCATTCATGATCCTAAGATGACAAGCCCCTCTTTTGAATTTAGAATTCAAGTATTTGGAGAATAGTTACATATTTTTAGGGGAGCATCAAAGAAGCACAGCATACACCATAAACTTTATCGAATCCTATTGACAAAATAGGTATCTTGAAATTAACCCCCCTCCGCTCCCCCAAATTGAGTATAGCTAGAGCTTCTAATTAGATTACCCTTTCCTCCCTATATAACCGTTGTCCTGCTTAGAACTAAATTTTTAAGGTGCATTATTTATGTATTGTGTTTTATTAATTTTAGAAGAAGAGTTAATTCTAATGCTAATTGTGGTAGAACCTGGTTTTATTTTGAATTTTATAAAATAAAAAAAGGATAAAATATTTTGAGACGAGGGAGTAGAATAATTATGATACTAATTTTTTTGTCCAAAATTGAACTTCTGTATTGTAATCAGATCAAGAATAAATCTTGAACTTCTAATAGTTTATCTAAATATCTATCCAACAGTTTCAAAATTTACCCTGAAATTTTTTTAAACAAAAATTACTAAACAACGCATTATATTTCTCTATTTTTAAACAAAAAAAGTTTAATTTCTTTTTTGGTGCAAAAGAGTTAGCATCGTAAACAGAAAGATTCTCAAGTAGTCATTTTTTTTTTTTGTTTCAAAAATTATCGTGATTACCACTGCAATGACAAGTAAGTTTCGTGTAATGCCCCTGAATTCTTCCAAAATATTTATTCTTAAGGCTATTAAAATTTTCATCAATATAACTATCAAATATAAACTGTTATATACAATCTCTTTTTATTTTATTTTAATAATAGTTATACTAAATCTTATTAATGTTGAGTACGCTTCATTTTTAGCAAGCTATTCTCGATCAAAAATAATCTTCCTCTTTTTTTTTTAAAGCATCATTTTATATGGTCTTTCAATTATTTTTTATTTTTTTCCCCCCCTAATTGTTGTAGTGGAGTGTGGTGACCTGAAGCGTGATGCAGCATTTGCAAAAGTCATGCAACTTGTCTATAAATTCCCCACACCTTGAAGACTTCACACGTTGTCCAACCAGAAGGGGCCACGAGCACCAGAAGCACCTTTGCCCGGGAATCAAGGGCCTGTGCTTGGTGCTCGCTTCGCTTTCTGCCCGTTTTACCCGTGGCGTATAACAGGCCGCTATGCAATCATATTGCGGACAAACCATGCGTGGGATTTTTAATGTTAATGCTCCAGTAATTAATTAATGATCCAATAAACTAAGTGTGATTAATTAAAATTGAAAAAAGAAAAATTGCTAGGGGTCCCCAAGAGAAAATATTTGCAAGCCAACAGCTTCCAGGGAATCTTCTCGTGTTGCTGCAGAGATCTCACGCTTTTGCATATGGAAAATTTGTATTCCGTCCAGTCGTCATTCGTGGCTTTTTAAAAAAAGAAATAAAACCACCTCTAGTGTGTGACTACATCGATTTTGTGTTTAGTAAGTATCATCTTTAGAGTAAATATAAAAAGGATACATTGGATATATATCCAATGTATCTCATTAGTGCATCAAAAAGGCCATACTCCATATTATTATTGATTTTGGTATGATCATGTCACCGTGTCACTTTAATTTGCAGATCCGCTATTAGTTTACAGTGGATAGTTTGTATTAAAATTGCGTCAAAGTATACCATATCAGTTACTAGTTATAAATTGCCGTAGTCTGCAATATAAGTTTACTAGTTATAAATTTGTCCATGTGAGACAAACGCCTATATCATATCCCTATGTTTTCAGTCTCTTGAATTGGTCTCTCCAAAAGCATTATGTCTTTAGATATATGAATTGTCTATATCTGAATTTTTCCACACTAAGTATAATGAATGATTTATTCAGTCTCTTCTCCCTAAGGAACATTTCTATATTTGTTCCCCATAATGCCCAATTAAAGTTCTCTTTCTAGGGGTTATTAATGAATTTGAACTTAATTAACCCTACTTGAGAAGTAAGTTCTTATACAGCCCTACTCAGGTTGTTCGATATTTGACTTCTCCGGTTTCTGGGGGCTTTAATCTATCAATTTTATTATCTCTTTTTTTGGCCATGGTCTTAGCTGGCTGCTTGAATGATCCCGCAAAAAGGAAAAAAAGTTTGAATATTAACTCCAGTAAATGATCTTTGATCAGCCTAACTTGAGAGGGGCCAATGGGAATATAAGGAGAATCAAATGAGAGCTATCTACTTTCTTTACCCTGTGTTTGGCAGAGTACTACTGCATTATGGAACACTCCTCCCCTTAGTATCTCCTCTATTCTAGACTTTTCATAGTATATTTCATTTGGTGTGTAAAGAGAAGTAAGTTATTTATTTTAAAAAAAATTATAGTTTTACTAAATATCTTTCTCAACACTTCGCTCTTATCAAAGGCAAAAAGAAGATATATGTTGCCTTAATTTTTTACTTACCAATTTCACACATTTTCCAATATTATTGGGTTATCTATTTTTAATTCAGTCTTCTTACTCTCATATATGGATAGTCTGAATTCTTCTAACTCTCGTCACTTCCCAGTATACTCTTAAACTGCGTAGAGTGGGACTTCTTTTCTCGCCCAACTCTTTACCCTTCCTTCTTTTTGTTTGACTCTTAGTTTAGTTACTCTCTATCTTGACTTCTTTTCTAACCGGGCCCCTTGTTTCTCGGTATTGCATTACTCCTATGGCGTATTTGGAAATGTGCAATGTCTTAGTATTTAAAAATGAAACTCAAGACTATGATGGACCTTATTACGAGTAAAGCATAGTTGGGCAAATGAAAATTACGACTTTGTCACGTTCGCTCCTTCATCTTCTCCACTAATTTCCTCCCCGCCACACTCATCATTAGGTGGTTGCAAAATAACCCCAAATCGAAAAACGAACAGAAAACTGAACAAAAAAGGTTAGCCGAACAAATTTTTTAATTTTAACCGTAAGGCCACGGACCTAAAAAATTTTCCGTTTTCCGTTCGATTTAATTCGGTGTGGTTCAAAATTGGTTAACCGAACTGAATTAATTTTTTAAAAATTCTAATTAAAGGAGGAAAATCCGATTAGACAGTATACTTTTTAAAATTATTTGCGAATACTAAATGAAATTTAAATTTTTTTAAGGTTAGAACTGAAATCAAAAATAGTTAAAAGTACAACACTTTTTATATCGTTAAGCATTTAACCGATCCCAATTGAAAACTGATTACTGACTTTTTCAATTTGATTACGGTTTTGAAAATTTTCGATTTCGATTACCGTTTGAAATTTTCTTGAACCGGAAACCTCGGTAAACTCTTTCCCATTAACGATAACTCCGTTTAACTGGTTTTGCAACCCCGCCATCTCTCATCCAAAATCACCCAATTTCCATCTGTTACTCGTCGTGGCAAATAGTTTTGATCATAGCTCTGTTTCCTGTATAAAGGTGCAGAGCCTAAATTTTTGGTCACAAAGCTACGCTAGTGAGATATGGAATTAGCTTGCGTTTATAGCTACTTTTTGCTGATCAGCTAGGGTGATAACTCAAATCGTCATTAAAGGTGCAATCACTACATTAGCATACTGCATAGCTTCCACTCTTGCCATTTTCGGAGCATGATTTCGAGTTGTTGAATTTATTTCATTTGCCCTATCGATCGTGAGGGTAATTTCCACAGTGGGCTGGATGCCAAAGTTGGTTGTTTTCACATTAGATACTTCTCCCCTCCCCCCCTCCCCTCTTCCTCACTGTATCAAGAATCTCATATTTAGCCACTATCGGCTGCACTATTTCCTGTTCTAAAATATGATAAATAGCAACATTGTTGGATCTTTAAGAAGGCATTATATCTTGGACTTACAACTTGGATTTTTTGTGTTATTTGATTTGCCTTTTACTGCTTAGACGAGAATACGTTGGTCACTTCAATATGACTATGGTGAATCCTACTTTTGTTGCACTACCTTTCTGTTGCCATTCCATTGTTGTAACTTCTGCCCTAGTTTAATGCCGCTCCCATGTCCAATGTTGCTACCTGGATGAATTCGCCTATCCCAATCGCGATGATAAAGCCACCTGCCGCTCTTGAGACCTTTTAGTTCATCAAAGTTGATTTTGACAAATCCTCCTTGGTGGCTTCCCTCCATTTTTATCCCACCTTGACTACTTTTGCTAAGGGTTGAATGATGGTGTGGGGATGGTTGGAGGGTGTGATAGTTTGTTCTATCGTACTTCTGCGCTTGCTCATTTTAACTCTGTAAAGGAATAATCCCACTGGATGGTTCATTACGAAATATTTTATATTTCTATTTTTTCCAGATACTTCCAAAGGAGGAGCTGACAATTTTATCCATCTGATGTGTGTTCTGGGATCACTTAATAATGGAGAGCCCGTTTGCAATCTTCATTGGGAGTTGACTGGGGGATCAACATTAACCCAATTGTGATCGCTTGCCAATTGTCCAATGAGTTGTTTATTTTTGACATCAAAGAATAGATGCTCAGTATCTTTGATAGGCACCATTGCAATGATGACATAAGGGTCAATACCAGACCGCTAGGAGTAGTTCCCTCGTATAAAAGGATGCATGACATAATTGTCATAGAAGACCTTTAACACTTAGGCAATATGTTAATTCCTTTCTAGATCCACTTGAAATCCCAGATCTGGCAGCCCAATGTTGCATTTAGGGTGAATTCTCACACTTCCAGTAATGTCGAACAAAAGAAAACAAGTTGGAATCAAGAATAATGTTTGACGGAATTGGGGTTGCCAAGATTATCTTTGAATGGGCAGATTGATTAACAGCCCTCTGCCATTTAACAATATCCCACTCTTTGATGTAGAATAAACTGCGTACAGTGAGGGACTGATCGACGTTAGAGTGTCGGGTTGCACAGAAGTTAACCAGACTCCGACTGTCACACCACCTATCTGACGCAGAACTTGATATTTGGTCCATCCCCGACTTTCCACCTGCTGCCTTTTCGGAATTGTTGATGAATTTATTAGGACATTTCCCCACCCAAGAATCCGACTGACGAGGCTTGGCTGTGAAGACATTATTCAATGTGCAGAGGGACTTAGGCCAACATTTTGTTTCTGTCCAAAGACATTGTTAGTTGAAAAGTTTCCGGTCAGTTTTGCTTACGAAAGCCCCGTTTATCGCCCTCTGTCTTTGGATGCCATAGCCTCCTAATTGCCTGGGTCGGCAATTTTATCCCATGACATCATTGGCAAGCCTTTGATAGTGTCAGATTTTTCTTCAAAAAATCGCGACTATTTTGTCATTTTCCTATTAGTTCAGTCGCTTGAAAGCATTGCATAGTATGGGTAGTGCATGGCTTCTAATTTGTCTGAATCAATGCTACTCGTCTTACTTTATAAATACTAGCAGTCTTTCAGTTTTGGAGTTAGCGGCCGCCTTATTTTCCCAATTCAGAGAACATCTGACCATTTGTTGGCCCTTGAAACTTGGGCATCACAAGTACTCATACCAAATTATCTTGGTGTTTTTATATTAAACAGGGACACTACACTTCCCATCATGCAACTTGCATTTTTTGAGAGTAAGAGACGATTCTAGAAGTTGATGGTTGTCCTGATTGATTGACAGAAGTTATTAACGGAGACCCTAGCTTTTGGGCACTCGACTCCAAGGTTGGTGCGACAAAAAGGAGGCTATCATTGGCAAATCAAGACATGCAATTATCTGCTCGGGGTGATATTTTGAAGCGCATGTCCACTTTTCGTCTTAGGTAACGGTCGGGAGCAGTGCTTGCGTAGCACTTCCATGTAAGTAAAAAGAGATACGGGATAATGTCACCTGTCGTAGTCCTCCTATTTAGAGTAAAAACCTGATACTTCTCATTCACATATCGAGTAGGATACTGTGATAACACACTGTTGAATCCGCATATCCTTTTGTGAACTTCTAGCTTTTTTGAGACTTTCAAATCGGAAGTCTATTCACTGATATCATAAGCTTTTTCATGTCTTTTTGAGGTTTACCCATGATCTTTTTCCTTTCTGGAATTAAACTAGTTTGGACCCTTACTTTTGCAAGGTGCATGTTCATCCATGATCTACATTAATTTTAATGGCACCATGAGGAAGAAGCCACCTTCTCTTCTTGTACCCAATTACCTTATATTTTAAGTCTAATTTTCACGGAGTCAAATATGATGTATTGAAGAAATCTAAGTGTATTTTTATTAATTTGTTGTTTTGTTATCTACAACTTATTTCAAGTTGGGGTCAAACAATTTTGTTGAAGTTGTAATACAGGACTAAGTCTGGAAATATATTTTTTGAAATTGGGGTTGTATAGAATAGTGTGTTTTCATTAAGCGTGCACCCTCTGTGTGTGTGTGTGTTGTGTGTGTGCACGCGCGTGAGAATTTGAGGTAAAAAGAAATATACAATCAATTGCTCTAATCCAGTTACCATATCTTAGTTAATCTTACAACATATAATATGGAAGAAACATATTAGACTGATTGTTTTTTTCTAAAGAACAACCATGAAATTTGGACATTGTTCTAAATTACAAAGATGTTTTTTTTTAAGATTTAAGCTTAGTAGTAGCGTTTCCCCCCCACACCCATGAATTTTGAGAGAGAAAGGTGAGGGGTGTGGAACAGGTTTCCCTTATCTACAAAAGCTTCAAACATCTCCTTCGAGGTGGTTCCTTTGTCCTGGTTTTGTAATTATTTTAGACCCCTAATTTTTTTTTGAGTTTTAGTGACCATCAAAATGCATGGATGGAGACAGACTCTTTTATTTTGAATAACAAATGTCTTTGTAATTTATTTGACTCAATATTATTTCTTTATTGATTAGTGTTAAGATTGGGTCAATACTATATTTGTTTTGTTTTGTTTTATTATATATATATATATATATATATATAATATTATATATATGATATATATTATATATAAATATATAGATATATATATATTATAGATATTTATATATGTATGTAGTATATATTTTTTATATATTATATATATCTATATATATATACTATATTATATATATTTATGTATATAATTATATATATATTATATATATATATATATCATATTCTATAGATTCTATATATATATAATATTATATATATATGTATATATATATTATATCTATGTATGTGTGTCTCTAATATATCATATACTTCTATTATATATTTAGTATGTCTCCTCTATGTGGTGTGTATGTCTATATCTATTATCTCTATATCTTATATCTATAATATATCTATATATATATATATATATATATATATATGGTCTTTTAATATGTACATACACCACACACACACACACACACACACACCACTCACATACATATACATATCTTATTCTATATACTATATCTATAGACTCTCATATATATATATATAATATATTAGTATATATATATCTATTTTATATCGTATATATCTATATATCTATATCTCGATAGATAGATACCTGCCTATACATACATACATACATTATATATATATATATATATATATAATCTCTATATATATCTATATCGATATCTATATGTATATATGATTATATCTATATATATAATATCTAGAGCGCGCGTGAGAGAGAGATCTATAATAGATATATATACATATGTACATACATAAATACCACACACACACTACACACACACACCACTTCGACATGCTTATGCTTGAGGAAAAGAGGTGTTTTAATAAAAATCCTCATAACTATTTTAATCAATTAAAGATAAAATGAAAGATTAAAAAGGAACATTTATTTCTAATAAATTTATATACACTCTTGTTGTGATCGGAGCTTAATATAAATAAAAAATCTATCACAAAAAGATATGGTGTGAGCTGCAAAAGATATACGACGTAAAATGAAGCTAAAAGTCACATACATGACCTGATAATAAGTTGCATTTATGGCCCACGATAAAAAATCTCAATCTCTTCTTGTACTACACATACATTACGTCTTTTAGCAATAATTTGATTAAAAATGATGAAATTAAAGTTTATTGGATCATTGTTGTCTATCTAGTTATATCCTTTTTTTTTTTAAAAGGCGTTAATATTTCATAAGTATGAAACTCTTTCTTCGACAAACTGGTGTAATAAAGAGTGTCAGACACTTCTATTAATGCTAGATCCGTGAAGGTTCATAATCATACCTTATGGTTTCCCTATATAATTTTATATTAATATTAGATGTGGCGATAGATGCCATATAACTCTAGAAAATATTAACATGAAATAGTTAGTAATCAAACTAAAGTGTGTGAAATGAACGAACAATAGCATACTTGTGTCGTATGTGCACCTAATAGTGTTGTGGTTTTGTATGCAAAAAAAGTCAAAGCATCCTGCAATAAACATTTCAAATTTTTCATAGAGTAAATTGTTTTGAATTGAAGACAGCAAAGGCGCAGTAGTTTTTTGTAACTTGTTAAGTATTGTTATACAATTGTGTTCAACTGTGGTTCTAAACTTTTTTTCCTAGGTGATATTGATATCCATGGAGCACTTTAAATGGGTTTTAAGATAGTTGATGAAAAATATCCAACCAACCTGATGAATCATATTTAATGTGAACCTAGATATGCTCTAATTATCTGCATCTGTAAATAGATAGAAATTTTATTCCTGTAGCATAAAATAATATAAAATTGCTTTTAGTATTTAACTTTAGTTGTGCACTTTTTATTTTTAATGGTGGATAGTTATTTTTAGAAATGTAGAATTTCATCCCATGATAGAAGCGTAGATATATGATGTATGAAAATCAAAAATAAAATAAATGGCGGGTAGAAGCAATGAAGAAGATGAAGAAATAAATTTTTAGATAGACCTTTATCAATGAAAAACTTCTTCTGTTATAGTTGATCTCTATGAATTAAATAGAAAATAAATAAAAAAAATCAAATATGAACATTCAGACAGAAGAGAAAAAAGGATCAAGCAAGAATTGTTTTAAATGGACTTCGTCAATGCAAACTTCTGCCTTGCTATATTTTATCCTACACTGTACTCTTTCTGTTGTGTTTTGATCCCTATATTGAAAAAGATATAAAAGAAATGAATGCATTTTTAGTTTGGATTAAACATGCAATTTTTAAAGAAATGTTGATTGACCACGTATGAAAATTCTATTTTCACATAGAAGAACATTAAAGGGCAGGACAATTTTTGTAAATAATGTTAGATATAACTTAGTAGTGTCAATTAAGTTAAATAGAGGATAGATTGGGGGGAGCAATGACGTGGGTTATGTGGGAGGGTTTTGTGGGTTTTATCCCAATTTGGAAGATTCATGAAATACAATATGTTTAATTATGTATGCTTGTGTTAGAAGTATATTTAATTGTGGCTCTGCTACAAATAACAACAAAATTTTTTTTAAACTGCAAACATAATAGAACAATGTCAACATGCCTGTGCATGATCCTTACCCTAATGTCCCGTTCTTATTTTTAGTTCCTTTAAATGTTTATGTTTTCCCTTCTCAATTATTTATGTTAATATTCTTTTTGTTCCTTTCTTTCATAGAATTAGTTGTTTTGATATTATCGTGTGCGATTTGGTGATGACCTCATGTGCTAAAATATATTTAATGGATCAAACACTAAATTATGATCTCATGAAGCAGGATCAAATTACTGAGTTTTCACTAGTACAAAGCATACTAATGTTAATGATGCTGTGACAAGAAGATCATCTGTACGTGCAAAATGAGAACGCTGAGAGCGAGTGAATATAATGACAGATGGTTACGAATTGATGTTACTTCCAAAAGAAGACTTTATGTGGCCGGTGGACAAAAGTGGGCTGGAGTGCCACGTTACACCTTGATTTCCAAGATTACTGTTGTTCTCTCCCTTTCCAGGCTATATTTTTAACGTCTTAAGGGTTTGCAATGACACTCACAATTTTTTAGAGACTTTTGTGAAATTTGCTGTGCATGTTCAACATTCATGGATGTTGATTTAGTGAATTTTCAAGTGCATAGCATCTATCCATTCTTGAGTGGGTAACTTGGTGTTTGGCATTTGTCCTTTGATGGTGTTGCGTTCTATAGGTTTCATAGATTGATTTGTTTTAATTAGCCATGTTATGGGCATTGATTAAATCCAAGAGGCTAGGACCTCATGATGTGTACCGTATTGCCTATTAATTAGCGCATGTTGATGGGCATGTTAATGAAAATATAGTTAATGATAAATATATATATATATATATATATATATATATATATATATATATATATATATACACACTCTCATCCTACTCTGTATTTGCAGCATCATTCTGGGCACAAACCATTTTCTTCAACTTCAGTTTACTTTTTCAATTATCAACGATCTATTGTATGGTGTCATAGAACATGCATGTATGTGATGTAGTACATCTAACTTGAAAAAAATCATCTCGATTGATCCATGCGAACTTTCATTGTTAATACATTATGAATTAAACTCAATAAAACGAAATAATAAACTAGAAAATGCTCTATAACTGAATCAACCACCATCAGAAAACTTGCACAAATAGGTAAGAGAAATACTTTCCACAAAAGGCGAGAAATAGAACTCTATAAAAGGTATCGCTAACTCTCAAAAAAAGAGAATCTTTAACTTTTACAAGACAAAAAGAAACCTAGCTTTCACAAGAAGAAAGAAATTTGATTGAAGCATAGCAACAATACTACTAGATATTAAAACTAATTGAATGAATCAAAGGAAAATAAGCGTAATATTGGCTGTGATTAGGTTAAATTAAACTAGACACGAGAAGGAAGAAGGAAGATACAAAATTAGGGTTTAGGTAGAGGAGAAGGAAGAGGAGGAAGTTTTGATATGCCTATCATATATCACAGTGCTTCCGTTAATACTAGGGCTAGTTTCTGTTAGTGTATACAACCATTCGTGTGCCGCCAACCATGACTTTAACCTTTTAATTGAGATAATTCTTGAACATCAGAGCATTTTTATGTGAGAGGTATTGAGAGGTATTGAGCTTGAGTCTCAATCAATAGCCCAATGTCGAATTATTGGCAAGGTGATTAGGGGGAGGATCTGCATAATTTATTCTTCAAACCCAAAGAGTATTTGCATAAGGCGACATGTTAGAGTAGTTTAAACCCATCGTTGAAACTTCAACCTTCAATTAAACTTTCAGTGAAGCTGATTCTTTTATAGTTTTACTAAGTTTCCTATTTAAAACATATTGTTCCACTTTGGATTTCACTGTTTTCCTATTTTAATCAGATTTTTTTTTTAAAAAAAAAAAAAGAAGTTTCCAAGACGTTAACGTAATTTGGGGCCAAAAAATATGATTAAGATGATTGTGCTCTACGCATTCATTTACATGACATAATATAATTGGATTAATTAATTTGTTTCTTCATTTAATATAATTGGATTAATTAATTTGTTTCTCCATTGTTATACTAAGATTCAATTATGAGGCCTAGCTAGCTCGCCAGGTCGCATGTGGTTGATATGCATATCATTACTGGCATGGCATGTATGTGGGCTGACTAGATGCTCACCAAGTGCTGAAGTGCACATCACCCTGTTCATCATGCACTTGTTTTCCAGGAGAGAGAGAACTAATTTAACAAAGACCATGCACTGAATATATTCGGCTGGTTTTATTCGTTCTCCCATCATAAGACATAAATGACAATACAATTTGTCTCGAAAGAAATTAGGAGTGGGAGAGAAGCTCGGAGTTACTTTTGAGTTGACGTGTTGCTTAGTTGGCGGAGTGGACATGTCTTCTCCTCGACGACATGCACGAAGGGCAACCCTTGTTGTTTTTATCGAGAAGGCCCCTCCAACGTCCAAGTCAGTCCTAGAGTAAGATGAGATAAAAAGAAGAGAGAAAGGGTAGAGAATTTCCAATATGTGAGATTAAATGTAAAATCATAAATAGTGCCCCAAAGATCCCCCAAAAGGGTGTAACTTAGAGTCAACACTCAAGGGTAAAATGGTAATTGTGAAGTTTGGAAGTAAAATGCCCGTTATACCCCTCCTGCTTTCCTCTTCTTCCCTTGTGGTCAAGTCTTAACTTCTATTGACTTGGTCTATACCATGTGTCACCCTCCCATTACCTGCCGGTGGTTTAAATCTTAATCAATGTCTTGGATACTGACTTCTTTGTTCTTAGTCAAAGAGTAAATTCTCATTCCCCTCGCCCCCCCCCCCCCCCCCCCCCGCCCCAATATTCATATAAAGACGGGAGACTAAGTCCAATTCAATTATATACATTAAGAGTTTGGTCCAACTAGAGAAAATGATGTAATAACCTTCTCTTTCGATTGTAGATAAACTAGTTCGGTTAGATTTTAAATTGTTGATAGCTTAATACTTGAAGAAATAAAGGGTAAATTAATTTATAGAGACCTTTTACTTTAATATAACTGCAATTTAGGTTGGGAAACTATTCAACATAACTTCTTTTCAATTGTTGGAATAATGGGTAGAACATGGAGCAAAAAAAAATGAATTGATTATTATCCAAAATGCGTTGCCTTTTCTTTTTTTCGGGGACCAAATGAAATGTATTACATATTTATACTATAATATAAAAGCAATGTTGTGATGACATGACTTTTTCGAATTTTCGAATAAATGTGAGATTTTCAACTGTTAGATTCTTTGATTATATAATCACAACTGTTGAATTTTCAATAAAATAATTACCATCGTAATTAAAAATATATAATATCTTGATTTTTTTTTGGCAATAGAATCTCTTAACTTTCTAAAAAAAAAATATATTTTGATATCCTTTCCTAAATCAATAAAAATAATTATCATCATAATATCATTAGATTATTTGATTATATAATCACAACCATCAGATTTTCAATAAAAATAATTACCACCATAATTAAAAGTATATTATTTCTTGACTTTTTTTTTGGTAGTGGAATCTATTAACTACCTAAAAATAAAATATATTTTAATAACCTTTTCTAAATCACTAAAAATATATATGTACTGAAGTTTATGAATGGTATTAATATTTCAGTGATCCAAGGAAGGAATAAAGTATTAAAGTTTCACTCTTCTTATTTTAATGATAAACCCCAAATTAGTCTCTTTACATATTAAGGTTTTTCTTTCCAAAATTTCTTAACATGGGATAAGATGTTTTTCTTCTTATATTTCTTGGTCAGGAATTCAAGTTCCTAAAATCACTAATTTTTTTTATGAATAAAAATTCGCACAATGACAATTAATTAATGGTCAAATATATTCCTTTTAAGAAGTTGATGAAGGTTTTTTACTTTTTTAATTTGTGACAAGTATTTCTATACCCACATAATAAGTGAAACAAATTTATAAGTCTTTAATTGTAATAATTATTTATAAAATATTACAATATTCCAAATAGCAACCATGTCATATACAATATTTTGAGTTCTTTAAATAAAATTATGAATAACTTTTTAAGAAGAAGCAATTATTGATAGGTGCAAATTATAAGAAACTATCAACTAAAATTTCTAATATATAGAAATATACTATAATAAGTTTAGCAAATATTTTTGATAGCAGTTATAATATCTTAATTTCTCTATAATAATTTGAAAATTATGATAGTCTAAAAAATTATCTAACTTATTCATTGTTAAGTATTATTGATTATACATTTCCAGCTGTATATTTATGTTGTGAATTTCGCAAGTGTATGGTTGATCGCTGTAGTAAGTACGGGTGTCGATCCTCAGGGATGTGTTACGAAATTAGATCGCTATAAAGCTACATGTGATACGATTGAATTAAATTATCAATGCTTACTTAATTAGTAACTAATTATTTCAAAATGCTACACTAGAATATCAATATCAGAAATAAGCCTACCCTATCCATCGCCATTAACTTTAATTATGGGCAAATTATGCAAAGCAAAATCAAACTTGGATAATCAAAACACAAACAGAGAACTTAACAAACAGGAGAGAAATTAAACTCAACCTCTTCACCTCCAACTCCCTTCAACTTTGACCTGGAATGAAAATATGGATCTAAGCGCATATATGAACCGAGTAGAGAATCCAATTATCCAAAGAATGACTAATACCGAAAACTCAAATATAAGCCAAACTGAAGCTTTGTCAATGCGCAAAGAATACGAACTTGAATTTGCAACTATCGCTTGACTTTAAATCTTAACAAATCAAAAATCAGTTCTAGCAAAATTCTGAATCTTGAACCAAATTTTAGAGTTTAAATCTACAACTGGAAATAAGAATGATAGTGATGAAGCACCAGCACGCCAATAAGGTAGAGTCAGGCTTTTCTGAGGAGCAAAGCAAATAAAGAAGAAGGGAGGGAGGGTTGGATATCACATCCAAGCACATATGAATTAAGTAAAAGAATGAAAGAAAAAGAACTAGTCTTGGATGGGGCTGGGTTATGGGCAAAATAGGCCAGTTTGGAATGGGAATCTAGGCACCCACAGAAGGTGGAAAACGGGCACGTGCGGGCCAAGGAAAGGAAAAGAAGAGAACTGGCCCTTATGGGAGAGAAGAGAAAGAGAGAAGAGAAGCTTGGGCTTCAGGTTAGCTTGGCATTGGACACGCAAATGGGCCTCACGGACTAGGTTGTGGGAGAATAAGGCGGACAAACAAAGTGTGAAGAGAGAGAGAAAAAAAGCTGAGAATGGAAGAGGGAGGGGTAATTGGGCCACGGTTATTGGGCCGGTTCTTCTTCTTCTTTTTTTCTCCACTTGATCCAATATTAATCAGTTGGCCACTATTTATTTTTCTTAAATTTTTTCCAATTCCTATAAAATAAATAAATTAAATAATATTAAAATTCTAATTTAATCATTTATTTTGGAGCAAATAATAGATAATGAAGGGTATAAATTAACTCAATTTCTGATTGAACAGTTTACATTATTATGTATTATATTCTTTTATATGAATTATAGGTAAATCTGTATAGTTTTATTGCGAGATCATACAGATTATAGAATATTTATTGTTCTTTGTAAGGATGCGTAGGCTATTTTGCATACAACAACACAATTGGATTCATATGTAACACATGTATTATATTGTTCATCATGTTTTGGACACTTTATTTTTTGATTACTGACTATCTTATTATAACATTTTCTACAGCCATATGGTCATCTATCAGTATATGCGATTATAAATGATTGCATAGATAAACCATAAGTATTTATTATGAAGCCTCGACGATAGCATGAAGTAGAATTGTCTATCACTCTTATTGCGCCAGTTAGTTAGAAGGAGGAGGTGTATTACTTACGAAATACTGATGTTAGGTACATCAGGTACACAAGATATAATTGTAATCTTCATTATATCATTGCTAATCAAATTATTACTAAGAACTTAATTTTTAATGTAGGTACGAGAAGAGAATGTAAATTCTTCGTCATTGGCACCACAAATTAACGTATTATCATATCATATAGCATGATTTTTAGTTTGATTTTGACGACCTACAATCTTTGTCATATTTTACATCGTATTTTTGATAATCATACGTTGTTTTAATTATTGAGTTTTAATGGTTATGTATAAAAGTGCTATCTATTCATATTTTTCAATAAATTTAAGTATTATTTTCTAAATTATAATATTAACTTTGTCTACAATTAACATTCATCGATTATTTTGACTATATATATATTTCTACTGTAATATGCACAGTGTAAAGTACGGGTCCATACTAGTTTTATTAAACCAAATGCATAGAACCCACTGGTTTGAAGGCCCAAAATGTGTAATGGGTTACAAAGTTTGCACATCAGAGGCCGAAAATTGATGGGCACAAAACCAGATTATCTTAAAGAACAAGTGGATCAACCTATCACAAAATAAGAGGCTTACACCAATCCACCCATGTTACTTAGATTTCACTCCATGCCCAAAATCAAACATGTGATCTGAGTTCTCAAACAACAGTACAACTACCCCTCCCAAAAAACCCAAAAAAAGAAAAAGAAAAAGAAAAAGAAAGAAGAGGGCTGAATTAGAAAATTAAAAAAAAAAAAAACTCCAAGGCTTGCTTGAACCCCAAAGTGTTTGAAATATGACCTTAGCATGTATCACTACTACTCTCATTTCATGAAGTTTTTTTATTATGCATGACAACAACAACAACAACAACTCCTTCTCTCTGTGTGGGTTCCGCTTTTGCGGGGTCTGAGAAGATCTAGATGTAGACAGTTTTACCTCTATGTACATGACTGCATGTAAAAAGATCGTTTCCAATAGACCCATATAAAAAGTTTTAAGAAGATATTTAGATATTGAAAATCAGTTGGTAAAATAATTTAACAAACACAAGACCTAAATATTTGAAACAAGTTAACATGAACAGTACACACGGGATAAGAGTATTGGTACCTTGAGCAGTAGACGGCGACATGCTGCTAAACTGGCTAAAAACACCCTTGCTACGATCCATCTACTATCTTACAAGATTGCATCACGTGCTGGAAAAATTAATAGCCAGTACAATATAACAACAATCCCTACTCAAACAAAAGTCAAAGGAAGAACTAGAGACACGCTACCTATGATCTGCAACCTTAATTTTAAATCTCCACATACTTGTATCCTGAGTCATGCCCTCTGTTAGACCACAAACTTCAAATCATTTCTAATCTCCACGTTCCAACTTATCTTCGGCCATCCTCTATCTCTTCTATACCCCGAAAGGCTACTCGTCTCGCACCTCCTTTTAACATGTCCAAACAATCTTAGTCCAACATCCCTCATCTGATCTTTTATGGGTGCAATTCCTACTTTCTCTCTAATCACTTCATTTCTAATTCTATCCAATCTCGTATATCAACATATCCATCGAATCATTTTCATATCTGCTACCATCAACCGCCTAACTTGAGGCTTCTTGATTGACAAGCACCCTAAACTATTTAATTCTATCCAATCTCGTATATTTTTTATTATGCATGGCATGGAAGTTACATGTAATAGTGAATATTGTGTAAAAAAGTGTTTGTCCGTCTCATAAGATATTGGAAGATAATGGCCCAAAAGAGTAGGATATTCAACCTAAACCATGTGAACATTAACCAGGTTTTGCTTTGGCTTTGTGAATTCCTAACTCTTTGTGACTGTGAAAAATCTAAAATCGAATTTATGACACTGAAAGGAGAGAGGCTTGCCGAATGGATCCATTTTCATATAGAAGAAGGGAGTTATAACAAAGGGGCAAACACTTTTTTAGAAGTTTAACAAAGGAACAAATATTATTAGGGGTGGCTGATATGACATTTACAGAAAAAATCAATTATGCTATTGACCATCATTTTTTTTTCTTCATGATTTTTTGAAGTAATAATGTACTTTCATTTGACAATTTTGCAAGGCAGGCAGGTGAATACCCCTTGTTATTTCAAGTTAGAAACAAATTTGCTGTGATAAATTTATAATTTATGTTATTCATATTTAATGGCAAGTGTTTTGATAATAGAATATTTACAGATGAATTTTGGATCATGGTGATAGCATAACAAAGAGCCAAGTGATCCGTGGCAAAAATCTAAACTTAAACGATTATTATGTGTCACTTTTCATACTGAAAGTTTTCAAACTAACTGATATTTTTGAATAAATCTGGTAATCAATTTTAATCCACAGTTATATAAAAAATACTATCTTCACTTTAAAAACCCGCCCTAAATCAACATTAAGACCTATTTTTCGGAACACTCTTTATTCCAAATGCGGCTGATTTTATGGGTTTGAAAATTTAATTGGTTTCTGATCGTACTGTTTAGTTCGATGGGAGGATCAATTGTACCCTTCCCAAAAGAAAAAGAAAAAGAAAAAGAAAAACAACCCAACTGAGAAAAACCAATACTTCCTAGTGTTGCTGCCCGCTCCTCATCATCCGCCATAACCACCAGACTCCATTGCTGCAATATCTCACTCTTCTCCAATCAGCAGCTCACTTTCTCTCTCCTCCATGGAAGATGAGCCCCCACCAACGCCAAGACCCTCAAAACCCGACGACCCCATCAAAGAACTCCTATGGTTCTCCCTCATTTCCACCACAATCAAACTCCTCCTTGTCCCATCTTACCACAGCACCGATTTCGAAGTCCATCGCAATTGGCTTGCGACAACCCACTCTCTCCCTCTTTCTCAATGGTACTCCGACACCACCAGTGAATGGACCCTCGATTACCCCCCGTTCTTCGCCTACTTCGAACTCTTTCTCTCTTTGTTCGCATCTTACGTCGACCGCACCATCGTTAATCTTCATCAAGGCCTCAATTACAAGGCTAATTCCGTGATTTACCTCCAGAGGATCACTGTTATGGTGTCTGATTTGGTTTTGCATTTTGCCATTTACGGGATTACCAAGAAATTGGATCCAACTAGAAGGAGATTGATCTGGGTTTTGGTTATTTGGTCACCTGCACTGTTTATTGTTGATCATATGCATTTCCAGTATAATGGGTTTTTGCTGGGGTTGTTGTTGCTCTCTATTTGGGCCTTGTCGGAGGAGAGAGATTTGTTGGGTGGGTTCTTTTTTGCTGTTTTGCTATGTTTCAAGCATTTATTTGCAGTCGCTGCGCCGGTTTATTTCGTGTATTTGTTGCGGCATTATTGCAGAGGAGGATTGTCCAAGGGTTTGAGCAGGTTTTTGGTGATGGGGTTGCTCGTAATCTCTGTTTTCGTGGCTGCTTTTGGACCGTTCGTGTATCATGGTCAGGTAATTTTATGCCCCCTTTCTAAAAGATAGCTAGTTTGTGTTATTAGAACTTATTTTCTTGGGCATATTTGATGTTGGCGGTGTTCAATTCTGCATGGATGTAATGTGGGTGTCCTACTGCGTTTCTCATTCCTGAACAGTGAACATGTTTGATTATGAACTGAAACTGGAGAAAATGTTGCTTGTTGCATTATTTGATAATGTCTTTGGTTTTAAAATAGTAGACTTAGCAGTGGTAGTTTGAGTAGGTATATAGAGTTCTAGACATTGCTTAAATTTGTTAGAAGAGAAGGATATCTCAACTTGGTACTGGTTTGAATCAGGTCTGTTTTGTGGGGCTGGAGTAGTGCAATAAACTCATGAGAGAATACTAGACTAGTTATGATTTGAAATTGAATGGTAAGAAAGACAGCACCACGGACTCTAGGAGGGGCAGTGAATGAAAACTAATACGGAAAGGGAATGTAAATTCAGTAGGTTAACATCTTTAGTTTTGGGATCAATCATTCGAGGAAAGGAGAGGCTGAAATAAGTAAACTACTTCATACGATGAGATGAGCTGAGTTGGAGTTTGGGAATCTTATAACATTAGTTGGCCTTTTGGTTAAAGCATTCATATGCAGGGTGTTGGTGATGTCACACTGTCATTGCTGTGGATAAGATGAACTTTTTTTTGGGGGGGGGGGGGGGGGGGGGAGGGGGAGGAAAGAGGATGCCATCGGAGATTTTTTTGAATGACTCTGCATAGAAGTTTCTTTCTCTTTTTGGAAGCTGTTTGGGGGAAGGATTTTTGCCTTATTGTCAGAAAAGGGTGCAATCATGTTGAATAGGTGCTTCATGTGCAAGCTGGAATGTGTTGGGTATTTTCTAGTTGTTGTGCTAAGATAAGCACGCAAAATCTGGGAGCGATTGATTTTGTAGTCAAAGCTAGGAATAGGATGCACTGAGTGTTGTGCTGCTGATAGAATGCTTTAGTGAGAAAAGGGTGAATAGAAACAGTATGACTTATCAAAAAAAGAAAAAAGAAAAAAGAAAAAAGAAACAGAATGATTAGGTAATGGTACTCTATGCTTAGGGTGTAGAAATGGCAGAATGTTCTGCATTCTGCATGTTAGAAGAAAGGGATGATTGTAATTTAGTAGTTTCAAATCCCAGAATCATATATCCCTTAACAGCATATGTTATTGTATATGGTTGAGCATCAGTTACAGATACAGTTTTGAAGAAAGTACTTCCAGTGCACCTACTCTCAGTCAGGTGTGCGGCTTAAACGTCATTGCCTCAATTTCCTGGGGCAATGCAATTTCTTGAGGCTCACGAATCATATGCCTTGGTGCGCCCCACACCGGGACACAAAGGCTGTGCCTCACTGCGTCGTTAACAAAAGAGGGAGAGATGCGATCAAAACTATCAAAGCTCTAAAACTAGTTCCTATCTGTTCTTTTCTCTATTCATATTGATGCTTAAAATTTGCTCACATTGATACTTACGCAAGATTATTGATGCAAGTTAAAAGTAATTCTGTCAGACTGCTTATAGCATTATAAATGGCTCTCAAAGCAGTGCTAGCAAGGGGTTCATCGGCACCATCTAATGCATTTTGGCACATGTTTTCAGAGCGACTGTTCATTATGGTGTTGCACACTACAATGATTTGGAGTCTGAGGTGAAGCACATAATCTCTTTTCAACCATATATAATAGCCTTCATTTTATAGGTCCCAAAATGAGCCTCTGGCCACTCTCTCTCCAACACCTCTTAGGATCTTCAAACTAGGCCTCTAAATAATGACTTCATTGTCATCGTCTTGTAGATTTTGAATTATGTTTTCAAAATGCAGAAAATGCCATTACAGGATACAATGCACTATTAGCTTTTTTGAAATTATCCTCAAACACTGTAAAACATTTTAAGAAAGTAAGAAGATAGGGCCAACATTTGGCATCTACATGAATGTTCTTCAAGAAAGCCTGAAAACTGTGTATGATGGCCTTCCTTTGGGGTCTTGAGAGGCTCTCACTATCCTACTGTCAAATTGCAAAACAAATGGGCATTGCAGTGCTACCCATGACATTTTAAACAGCGAATATGCTAAATAAAACATTTCCATAAAAAAGAACAATCTAAAACAATTTGAAGGGTCAGGGGGAACTTAATCTTCATGTTATGAATCCTATGGCATTTTTCTCAAAAATTATGAAAATCATTTATGCTAGCTTTCATTTTGGGGGTTCTCTAGAGGCTCCAATCTCTCTAAAGAACGTGAACTGCCTTTGACATTCTAAATGTCTCTCCAAGCGATTTCAATAAGCATGATTACTTCATTGACACTATATGTTATTTTGAAACATTATTCTAAAATGCCAAAAAGGGCATTGTGGTAGTGTGCAATGCACTTTAAACTATTTAGGATAGTCCTAAAATATTTTAGGACATTGTTGGGGTTAGCATGAGTGTACAGTTACTATTTGACTACTTCTCAGATATGCTGATGAAAATTCCAAAAACCATGCGTAATATACCTTATTTTGGGGGATTCAACAGGCTTTGACCTACGCATTTGAATCTCTTGAATTTCTATGTACATCTTTCTAGACAATCATGGTCAGCTTGAAGGTTCCATTGGCAGCATGTTGTAGATTTTGAATTGTGATTGATTTAGAAATGCCACAAAACGGGCATTGTGGAGGCATAGAACACACTTTATACGATCCAAATTCCAAAATGGACCTAAATAATGTAGAACACTTTAAGAAGTCATTAGGTAATTTGACAACCCTTTGGGCATTTTGGGACATTTTTTTAAAAAATGTGACAGCCTTTATTTTGGGGGTCGGGTGAGGCTCTTCTCCCTTTATTTCTGAAACCTCTGAGTATATTTTGTATGTCTCTTTGGACAATTTCAATGAACTTATTGGCTTTAATAGCATGATCTTGTGGAATTAAAATGTGATTCCAAAATGCCCGAAAACGAGTATTCTGTACCATACTGTACTAGCCTAGCATGCTTTTACAAGTTCCTACTTCCTTCTGGATGGCTGGTTGGAGCATATAGCGATGGTTTAACCACTTGGAAAAACTTCCTGATATCCTATATAATAAGTAACCTTCTTTTGTGGGCCCTTGCAGGCTTTGACCATTTCGTCTCTCTAGACCTTGTAAGACATCTTAAATGTCCTCCTAATGAATTTCAATGACTGTAATAGCCTCATGGGCACCATTTTATTGATTTTTCGGGAAATTTCGGACACTGTGTTGTGATTGTTAGGGAAATATGGAAAAGATTATGTATGAAGAATTCACATTGTTCAAACTTAACCTAGGAAACAAGTGATATTTTAAGTACTTGAAGATGAGTGGAGTCTATGAGTTCAGGTTGTGTTGTCAAGTGCTTGATAATGACCTTTTTCATTATCAGGGTTCTTCTTTTAATGTCTAAGCCTATCATACTCTCATGACTTGGGTGGTTCCAAGCTCTTTAGTGGAAAATATTCTTCAGCTGTTGTATGCGTTTGCGAGTGTTTCCAAGTGTCTGTACATATTTTTTTTGATGTGTTTCTGATGATGGGGAATGCTGATAAAGCCTTCCTGTGCACTACTTGCGTTATGCATCCCATGTGCTTTTTTCCTGTAGTTTTAATCTAAATTATGACTATTTGTCTGAAAAGTTTGTTGTTTCAAGGTGATTTAATTTTCATTTATTACTTTGCAGATGCTTCAAGTCATCCATCGAATGTTTCCTTTTGGCAGGGGTCTATGCCATGCATATTGGGCTCCAAACTTTTGGGTTTTCTACATCATGGTAGATAAACTACTGGCTTTCCTGCTCAGAAGACTGGGCTTCAACATTCAAAGACCAACAGCTTCCTTCACTGGTGGGCTAGTAGGCGACTCATCACCGTTTGCTGTATTGCCTCGGGTACATCATTGAATTTAGTTTTTTTGACTTCTGTAACAGCATACACTAGGGTAACAGTCTGATCCCAACAATTGCTTCTCAATCACCAACTTGATGGTGTGGAGGATAGCTGGACACAGTAACTTCCTAATGATGGAAAAGTTGCCTGATTACAGTTATGTATTGATATTAGGGATTGATTAACACATGTTTAAACTATAAAGAAAACTTTTACGTTCAATGCCAAAGTGCCTTCTAACTGGCACCTACACTATTGGGGAGCAATTGACGTAAGTATTTGGGAGAACCTACTCATCTTTATCCATACTTTTTCCATTTGAACTGGCACTTGCACTATTTTGCAAATGCTATTGGGCTAACCGGCTGAGGATTTCTCTCTTTGTGCATGCTTTGTTGCATGTGTCATTTCTTCCCCTTCCTTTTTTTGTTTTTGATTTTGTTTTTGGTGATGTAGCATCATGATGATTAGATTGACTTTGTCGTCTTATTTACCTTTCTTTATCTAGTTGAAGAGTTATGTGATGTTATTCTTTCTATTTTAATGAACAGATCACCCCTTTGTTCACCTTTATGATGGTCTTGCTTGCACTATGTCCTTGTCTTCTCAAAGCTTGGAGGAACCCCCAGCCTAAGAAGATCACTAGATGGATAGCTTATGCTTACATGTGTGGCTTTTTATTTGGGTGGCATGTCCACGAGAAGGCTTTGCTTCACTTCATTACCCCCCTTGCAGTTGTTGCCCTAGATAGCGTAGATGATGGCAGACATTATTTCTTGCTGTCGACAGGTATGATCCTTCTTTCCTACTGACTATTATTGATCACTAACCAGATTAATTTGTACTCTTACTAAACTGTTGTTTGTGTTCCTTTTTTCTTAATTACTATTAGTATCTTCTTTGTGTGTTTTTTTCCATTCTGGCATTTTTTTTTTTTTTGGGGGGGGGGGGGGGGTTAGAAAGATGATTGCTTAGTTATTCTGGGAGACAAGTACTCCATCCTAACTCCCCAAGTTATCTGAGTGCAGTGGTATTTGTCAAATCCAAAAACTTTACCTCATAGTCTCGACTACGTAGGGTGGGTCGGGTGTAGCTGTAGCATTCTTAACTCTGTAATTAATACAGAGCTGTTGTTACACCTTGATTTGATGCATTATTGTCGTAGTCCAAATTCAAGTCTATACTCATGCCACGGGGGAGGGGGGACATGGTATATGCAGCAGCAGCCTTGTGCCCTTACCCTAATGTAGCTGGTGAACTTCTTTTCTTGCCTTTCCGTTTCCCTTTTTCATGGCATTCCTCGTTTGCCATTTGTATATCAGCATTGTGTTTATTTTCATAGAAAAATTCCTTGCTGAAGTGTCAGTTCTCTGATGTTACATCTTTTACTCTTGCACTCACGGATACAAGCATCTACACACCTGCAGAAAAATACACTCACATCACTGCAACATTTTTTTTTTTTTTTAAACGAACCCTCCTGATTCCGACTAATCATTACTCTCACACCTGACATGTCGCTTGTGTGTCCAACTTATTTGAACCTGACCATGTTTTTCCATAGATGATTCTTTGTGAATGGCATTACATGGCAAATGCCAAGGTGGTTTTCATGCTAGTATTATGGTCAAACTCTTCCAATATGATGTCTTTCTCAAACCCTAGAAAAGGGTAAAGTTTCTCCCCTACAACTCAGAGTATAATTTCCACGTATTCAAGATAATTTATCACTTGTAGTCTATAATTCTTCTTATTCTCCTGTGAAAGAGCTCTGTTTTCGGAACTAGGACTCTTCATGTCACCTATGTGTAGATGATAAGTTTCATTTCATTCAAGCTGCAGTCCATAATAGCAGGTACTCTGCAACGGAATCTAGTATTCTACCTTGGTGATGTATGACTTGCTGAATCTAAAATGGAAATACGACATAATGGTTATCTTTAAATACTAACCACTTTCCTTGCGCTCTGCTAATGCAGTTGGCTGCTACTCTCTCTTCCCCCTTTTGTTCGAAGCACAAGAGTACCCAATCAAATTAACATTGCTCCTTCTGCACTGTCTTCTCATGTGGTATGGCTTTTCCTCCCTATTTTCCGAGGTAGCTCTTCCGAAGTCTCCAAATTCAGACGAATACTTAGAGAAGAAAACTGCTGAACCGACATCAGATGAAGAGACAGGACTTGAAATTGGATGGATTGGCAGGTGCTACTTGCTGGGTCTCGCGGCAATTGAAGTATGCGGTCAGTTTCTATATCCTCTCATCATCGGGGATAAGTTTCCCTTCCTACCCTTGATGTCGATCTCTGTATATTGTGCGTTTGGGATCACATACTCTTGGCTTTGGCAGCTAAGATGCATTATTAAGTCTTGAAGTGCATCACGACATCGATTCATTCTTTTCTTAAACTGCTAGATTAGTTGTGTAACGGTTTCAAGATTTGACATGAGAGCAAGTTATTAGAGTTTGATTTGGCCCCTTTCGGCCGAAAAGTGTAGGCAACTGATGGTCACGTCAAAAATTTTGGAACGACAGGGTTGTTTGGTTTAGTTATGGTTGAAGCACGTATCCGAAGGAGCTCCATACATTTCTGCCTTGCACGTAAGACAGGCAAACAAATCCGTTTGGTTCTGAAAGATCACATCGGTCCAAATGGATTTGGCCATTTGGGCATTTTGAGTTTGCAGTTTGGTCATGTTTTCCAGGTGCTATGTTTGTTGGTTCGATAAATCTGTCCAAAAACACGAGCCATAGAGATTAGGGAATTCTAGGTTAAATTAATACGAGTTGGGTTAATTTGAGTTTGTGTGAAAATTGTATTATCTACTAAGCGCCTTTTTTTAAAAATAGTGTTAATGAGGCACAAAGGCCGATGTAGATCTTTTGTGTCATGACCATCGAGCGGAAATGACATTTCTTTTCATTGGTTTCAAGGCAACAAGACGTTTGAATGGGGGTCGACCCACAATGTTTTGGATTCTCAGGCCCTTCTAAAAGCCCAAACCTCAAGTTGCCCAGTCTCTCTCCTGAATGAAAGGCCCTGGGACAGCCTCATTCACTTTGCACTGAATATTTTGCTTCCCACATTAATTGTGACCATGACAGTGTCAGGATTTCAATGAGATGAATGATTACGAACTTTAATTTTCAAAACACAATAAAAAGGGGGGAAAAAAAAGAAACGTAAGTTAAAGGATTTTCGTTGGAAATTTGAGCTTATGTACTAATGAAAAAGGAAGTTAAAGGATTTTAAGCCTTTTATAGATCTAAGTTTAATCCCTCTTGTATCATCATTTTTATTAACCTTTCTCCTTTACACCTTAACACAATCAGCATAACACGTAAAACCGTCTCAAGTAATTCTCACTCCTTGGACATATGGCTCTCTCTTTTTTCCTCCCATGAAGCTCTCCCTGAACTTGTCTGATTTGTCCAATCCGAATTCGACCCGAACTTGAATTTTTGCCAGCTCTATATCAGATATATTAAACGACCAAAGAAAAAAAAAGTGCTGGAATTGTCTACACACTGCTAAACACAAGCAACGTAATACGTAAAACCGTCTCAAGTAATTCTTACTCTTTGGACATATGGCTGTCTTTTTTTCCTCCCATGAAGCTCTTCCGGGACTTGTAAAAAAATAGCAAATGGATTTGATAATTGATCACTCCATGCTAGGAGTGGAAAGGAAGCAAGGCATTCTTTTACTCATTTTAGGGGCAAAAGCTGAATCCAGGCACTCTCATAGAGATGGAATAAACACATTTTACTCCAACTTTAGGAAAGTAATCCTAAACATATTGACCATTGGAGCTTCAAAGGAATCTCAAAACTTCATAACCCTTTTTCTTTCCATTTAATTCAATTCATTTTCTTTTCCCTTTTGTCAAGTCGTTTCAATAGTTTTTTATCCATTTATAGGGGAAAAAAATCCCCGCAATTCCCCCCCCGAAAAAAACAATATCTGTCATAGGTAATATCTAGATACAGGGATCAAACTGTCTATATCTGAATCTCGTCTGATCCTAGATTTTAGACAGGTGACTGGCAAGGAGTGTCAAACCAAACTGTGCAGTCAAATTTAATGCAACATGCATTTGCATGTGTGGAAGGGGGAGGGGAAGGGAAAGCCTTCTCCTTGCAGTGTCTTTAATTAAATCTAAAAAGGTGGTTGGGTTTGTAGGGTCCTTCATTGTACCCTTTGCTCTACTTTTGTCCAGTTTTTAATAACTACTCTCCTTCCTTAGATAGATTCCTCCCCCCCCCCCCCCCCCCAACGAACCAAGTAGAGGGATTGGCTTATCCAATTTTTCCAGGATCAATTATTTATATTGGAAAGTTTTATGTTTGGTTCAACAAAGTTTCCCAAAGAAATTACGTGGGACATTTTTGAACTTTTTTTTAATACAAAAATTATAGGATATATATTTTTATTGGTATAAATATGATTTTTCTAGAGTATATATGCCAAGAAGCACCAAGGTATAATCGAACGGGGAAGATTGTTATTAAAATTTTTGTATGAGATGATAGTGCAGGACGAGTACCATATTAGGTTGCATGAGCCCCCCAAAACAAAACCCTTTAATGTTAAGTATTTTGTTTATATTGAAATAATATCGAGCCACACAAAAACCGAACAAAAAAATTATCACGACAAAGCAAAAGATACTTTCGACTGCAAAAAGCAATTTTGAAACTACGATTCCAATAATGAAAAATAGTTACCAAGCCCAACCAAATGACTACCCCAACGTCACAACACATAATTTCTTTTAATTTTTTAAAGGAAGTGTAAACCAAGTATGTAGCAGTAATATGAATATACACCATAACAGAAATTATATTTACACCGATAAAAATACACTGAATCCTTAAGTCTTTATTTTTGTGGTGATATTTCTATCTGATTATGCCACATTATGTTGGTGTAAATTTAGTGTCTAGTTTATCGGTGTATTTAAAATAATTGAAACTATAAAATATGAGTACTTTATGAAAAGTCATTGTGGAACCCTTGAAATGAAGAGGAGGAATCTGAGCATGTCAAAAAATTCTGCCCGTAGAAGACAAGTCATTTGGTCAATCATAGTAGGTCAATTTTAGTTATGATTTCTTTTTTAAAAAAATTTGTGCATCCTCTAAATCTGATCCTTTCCTTTTCCAAATTCGAGGTACATATCACCAATATCATTCTCTTGAAAATGTTAGGTAATTCAATCTTGATAAAAATATGAAATATTTGATGGAAAATGTATATTTTTGTGCTTAAAAAAAGGGCTATTCAAAGTCAAGACCGTGGGGTGTCTAATTATATTGCATGACATGACTGTGTGAATTATGGTAAATTAGTGTTAAGTGTTGTTATTTGTTCAACCAAAGTTATGTTATATCACCATCATGAAAGTTTTTAAGTATATTCCCTTATAATAGTGCAATACTTTTGCCTTAAGGTTCATGAATCATGAATCACTTAGGCTTTGTCTATAGAATCTTGCTTGGTTGCAGTCGACATCCCAAAATGGCTTGTTTCACCTTTGGTGTGCTTTGCTCTGTTTAGATGATACTGCCTTTAATGTGAATTTTAAATGGATTTCAGTTCGTTCTACTGATAAAAAGTTTGGGAGCATTTATTAGAAACTTAGGTTTGAATTTCATCCTACATTATCCTTTACGTCTGCATTTGTACACTTCTTATCCTTAGTTTTTTTTCCCCATAAATTGTTTTCACAAAATTCATTTTTGTGGGTCTCTTGGAATCATCCTTTCTACGAACAGACATGTCTGTAAATGTAAGATTGCTTACATCTGAATCTCTCCAAACTCCACAAAAGTAGGACGACCCACACCGGGAGGTATTGTTGCTGCCTTTCTTTGTACAAAGACAAAGTACTCATATTTTATTCTTTTTTGTTTGTTTGTTTTTTTGGGTCATCCTTAGATTAATTTTCTTTGGTCATCTATCCCATAAAACCAGGCTCAACCCATTCCACAAAGACAGGCCTTCAATTTCCCACTTATCTAACTCTTGCACATACAGAGAGAGAAATCAAATATAATGAACGTGTACATCAAGAGAGAGAAACGACCGTTGGTTTGTAGATTAGTGAACTTATCCACCAATAACCTACCAATACATAAACCTCCAAGTTAGAGGATATTAATCCACCAACTTCTTCCTCATAAATTGACCAACTCTTTTGAAATTATATATTCTGATTAATTACTTGACTTGTAATTTGTTTGCCGCAATTTAATTAATTAATTTTGCCTAATTTCTTATTCTTCTTGGGATATATATACAGCTACTTGGAAATTAATTAAATTAAAAGGAGAAATCGTAAATGGCTTTGATGACTTAAAACTCACACCTTAACCGTACCATCCAAGGTGGAAGAGAGAGAAATTAAAGAGAACTTGTAATATTTAGGTGAGCTAATCGATTATATATGGCATCCCCACTTCTTCAGGGACTTGTCATGCCATCATTCCCCTCCTCAGGAATTTCAATACGTCTCACATTCTTAACATTTATAGTGTGTTTTCTTTTCTTTTTTTTTAAGACTCTTTTTTTAATTAAAAAAGGGCCTTAAAAATACAGATAAAAAGATTTTCAATCTAGTTTAATTTGATACTATTTTTAAAGTGTAGTAGTTGCTCAGAGACGACCTCTCTACGTGCACGCATGCGCGTAGGAGTAAGGTTGCCTACCTGTGAATCTCCCCGTGCAGATCCGGCGAAAGCAATACCCACATTGAGAGGATTTTTTGTTGTTGTTTTTCATCGTAGTCGGTATTCGGCATGGGGTGAACAACTCTGTATAAGTTTTCATCCAAAATATCACCAACTGGAACGGTTAAGCCATTCAATTTTTTGAAAATTAGAATAGAAAATCAAATCTGCTGGCTCCTAAAAGTTTTGAATCGAGTCAAAACTATTTGACTGATTTTTAGATGAATATTAAGGTATTCGAGAGATGTGATTCTCCCTAATTTAAGTAAGCTATTTAAAGATATTGACACATATGATAATAAGGTTCATTTGTGTGTGTATGCGTGCATGTGCGTTTTTTAATTACTAAATGGATATGAACTAATTCAACGACTAAAGTCTCCATATGAAACAATCTCTTCGGCTATCACTATGAATCTTTTTTTTTTTTTTTGGTTGGACGTCGTTCTTAACCAAATAATTTTTAAGTGCAGTTATAGTGGTTGTCACTATATGACAACCGTTACAATTGAAAGAATTGTGACCTTATGCTTGTCATCTTTAAATCTTGGCCATTAGTTTTTAAATTTAGTATAAATTCGTAAATCATATTTTTTCAATTAGAAATTTATATATAATCCGATTTGGACTCCATTTGGTACATTTCTACCAAAAAAGGAAAATATCCTTCGAATAATACAATAATTTTTTAAAAAGAATTTCGGTAGATATGAGATCGCGCGACATGAAAATGGCAGCGTAGTAGTCACACTGCCCTTACCCTAATTGTTATTAATTTCCTGCTTATTTAGCAATTTTGACCCGTCAATTTGATAATTTGACAATGATGATGATGGATTATGATGATTTTGAATGTTGTAGGCTTCTATCCATTGTTGCTTCTGCTGAAGCTGATGGCCATGCCATGAGAACGAGATGCCTCTTCAGTAAATTTAGTCTAATGGGTGTCGGGAAGATCAGGAGGGGGAGACGGGAAGAGCATATTGTTTTTTTTTTTTTTTTTTGTTGGGGGGCATAATTAAGATTCACTAATAGGTGGGCAATTTGCTATCCAAATCCACCAAACATAACCCCAATTATGTTTTATAATACCTTTAAAAATTATTAATTTTGGTTTTTAAAAGTATTTTTAATTTAATTAAAAGTTCAAAAATAAACGGTTGTGATCGATTCAGACCACATGTCACAGTAGGGATTTATTCTAGTTGCGGGGTTGTTGTATGATGACAACCACTATAACTTTTTGTATGTTTTTTTTCACATTAACTTGAAAAAGTTAGTTACTTGATTATTAATTATCCCCCTGTTCCAAATTATTATTATTATTATTATTATTATTATTATTAAGTGTCTCCTCTCTATTTTAAAAATAATAAAAAATATATTTTTAAATAATATTGCTTTAAACTTATATCACTTAAACAAGACAAATAATTTAAGATGAAGAGAGTAAATAATTACTGGTAAGTGTAAAATAAGACAGGATAATTAGACAACATTTATTCAGGACGTTAGCGTTAATTAATTAATGGAAGTGCATGTGCATGCCCATGCATCGTGGTTGCCTTCAACCCCTCCTAAAATCATTATCGCAATCCCATTAAATTCCAACCAAATTCTATAATCGATTAAAATAAAATTTTGTCAACATTCTTCTTGGTTGCCCTTTTCTGGAACCAGTTGTCCTAACATGTTATTGATGTAGGGTATTTATTTTTTTAATTATCTTAAATTAATTAGCATTCTAATTTGTCTAGGTGGGTAATTAATGAGCTTGGTCGACCCCCTTTTAATATTTTTGCGGGTCGGTAGACCATTTCTTAATTAATCTAATTTTAATTTTCATCAAGCAAAACATATGAAGTATTTAACGATATTAGTTGTTGAGTAGCAAATAAATATTTAAAATAGTTGAATGAATATTTTAAATTTTATAACATCAACAATCAAAATGAGAGCAAAAGAAATACAAATCCAAAAAGTGGCTAAAAATATCGATCAACCAAAAGAACCAGAAATATGATGACATCAGACGACTTACTTTCATTTGATTGTTGTTTCCCGTGTTACATCATTCTCGGAAACTCCTCCATACTGCACACATAATATTCGCAATAATTAAATAAATTGATCTAGGAAGAAATCTACAAAAATAGCATATAAAATCGACACAAATAGAATATTACTTTTGAGATTATTGTCATGTACCCTATATACATACATATTATGAAAGCTACATTGTCGGGGGGACACTCAGAAGTCATAACATACCCCCTTTTCGTTAAATTTGTGCAAACCAAGATGGTCAATAAGAAAGCAAAGTACAGGAGAGAGAATTAAACTGATATTTGCGTTAATTCCAAGTGGATAATGATACAGTTAAGCTAACCCTAACCCCAATCCTAATCCTAACCCAGGTAGGTAGTTTATTTGGGCTGGGTTTTGAATAATATTTTTGGGATAATTTCAAAATTTTTGGAAGACAAAGTAACAGTGTCGGCGCAGTTGGTGGGAAAAAGCTGCGTGTGTACATCTTTAATTTGCCTTGTATCATTTCTTGGCCTTCAATTTCAAATTTCAACCATTTTTCCAGACCTTCCTTCCTAGTATGTTTACCTCAAATTTTGAATTCTTATATATTACTTTAATTTGGGTGTAAGTTAATTCAATCGCTAAAATAATATTTTAGAGGGTCAAAAAAACTAGCAAATGGGTTGAATTGGGTTCACCGTTTTAGCGATCAATCGCGTATCGGTTAATTTTGTGTCCGTTTAAAAATAGTTTTAATGTACCCAGTAATGGTAGATGACATATTAGTATGCTAAACAGTAACAATATATTCATTTTAGGCCGAAATTGAGTTACATCACCATAGATACACTTTTGTGTTTATAATTTCTTAGTTTCGATGTAATTCATGTTGTATTTTAATGTTGCGTATTCATCTAATATAATCAATCTTAATTTATATTTCCTATTTTATGCTTTTGGTGCGAAAAGAGACACAAAAATCTATATACAAGGAATTTATAGTCACATATCTCGTTATAACTACCAAAAACTTTACCGGCCAGTTAAACTGATTAACTTGCAGTTAGGGGTTGGCAATGGATCGACTCGGGCCGAGTTAGGGCTGGCTCGTTTAAAAAGTGGACCAGATCGGGCCACGGTGGCCTGTTAACCATTTGGGTTGGGTTGGGACTTTTGTGTAAATAAACGGATTGGCCCATGGGCAATGCGCTTTTGACCAGTTTTAAAATGGAATAAACTTGCACAAAAAAACTGTGTATAATGATTATTTTTATATATAAAGCGTTGCTAATAAACTTAACTAATTTGAACATATAAACTAATATGTTAAGTAGGATAAAAAAATAGGGTCTATTAACGTGGTCTGACCCGGTCCACTTTGTAGTACTCGGCCCGTTACCTGTCCTTACTTGCAGCCATTGATTTAATGATATTTTGCATTCAAACTTGAAATTTGATATCGTGGAGTACATACGTTATTTACGCGGCGGTATACGACGATCGGTTTAGATATGATATACAATATAATGATTTCAAAGAGAAATGCCAGTCGCTAAAATTTTAGCATTATAATCTACGCATGGTCTAACCAATATCATGTCAGCAAGATACAAGGAAATTTCATTTAGTTGACATTCTCATTGGAAGTATTCATGTTTTTTGACAATTTATATTATATACTTACGTGAAGAAAACATTAATTAGCAAGAAAATTGACCACATAATTGGATCCTTGAGTCCCACGTAGTTTTTGTTCTCAGTCAAATTCTGGGAACGAAAAAACAATATTACAAGAAAATGACATTTAATTTAAAGTTGGTAATTTTTATTTTAATTGTCTAGGTTATTAGCTGAAATTATGTTATTAAGTGGCTAAATAATAATTAATTTCTAAGAACTTGCTGCCAAATTAACTTTTTGACTTTTGTTGCTTATGATCGAGTCATGAGTGATTAGACATTTGAAATGGTTATATATCAGCGGTATCAACTTTAATTAAGTAGTAAATTTTATATGGGACTATTTTACATAAATCATATAATGAGCAGATATTTTATGGTGACTATTGATAATAAATTAGGGTGATTAATAATTCATTTAGGGATGATTGTTATTGCAGTGGCACCTAAATAAACTATTATTTATTCCTAAATTTAAAAGTCACTATGCAAAATATATTATTAGTCTTCACAAAACCTCAGAAAAAGTTTGTCTTATAATAATTTTTATATGAGACGGTCTAATCCAAGAATTTGTGTTAATTAATTACTCTATTATTTGACCTGATCCCTTTTTAAAAAAATTTAAATAATAAAAGAAAGACAGAGAGGGAATTCTCCATGCTTGACAATATCTTGAACTGATGTCCTTATCACATTGTGGAATTTCCGGTCTATAACTGGACTAATTTGCTCATGTCACGGTATGGCTTTGCTGACTTTAGATATTAGGGTAAAATTCAGCTTTCAAGAATTAATGTTAAAAAAAGACCTGAAAAGGCATAATGATATGCATATTTTTTTAAAAAAGCCTTTTTGAGTGCATGGCCATGTGTAAAGGTTGATGTAGGGGAATTCATATCTAGGGTCTTTTTTTTTGGGGGTAAATTGGGATAGGTATAAGGATGAAGTAGGTTAAAGTGGGTTAAGGTGGGTTGAAATAGGTTGAAGTGGGTTGAATTTTTTTATGTGATAAATTGAACTTGATTAAAATAGTAGAAGTGGGTTGAAATAGATTGAAGTAGGTTGAAGTGGATTGAAGTGGATTGAAGTGGGTTGATGTTAGTATTTTGGAATTTACCAACAAAAAGAGCAGGACCTTAGGCTTCTGATACGTAACAATTCTAAAATGTTTTACGGCTACAATAGTCAAGGCTGTAATAAAATAAAAGTACAATTAAACATTGACATATTTATCTTTTCGGTTTTGGGAGGTTTCGGATCCTCTATTTCACTAAAATCGAGCTACTGTTACTTCAATAAGGAATAGAACTCTCCATCATAGATTTTCTCTATCCAGAAGACTCAAACACAAGATCTTACTTAAGAGAAATAAGTGCCAAATTACTTGCATCAACCTGTATGGTTAACTTTTTCTTTTTTAACCAAAAAGACCAAAATTTGTATGAATAGAGTCTAAACCCACAAATTTTAACCAAAAAGGTCTACAAAATTAATTAAGTGATACTGATACCCATTATCGATGTGTACTCCTTTTTTTTTCCCCGATTATTAGTGCCAAAAAGGCAAGAACTATCACCTTCAAAGGGACAGTTCGATGTGTGATCCTTTGCAATTGTTTTTCCGTAGTCAAATCATCAGATTAGTGGTAATTTGATAACTTATATATTCACTAATCACATTAAATTTGCTAGAAAATTTTGTGCGCAGATTGTTGGAGTAATTTCCATGAAAATGAAAATTTAATAAAATAATTATTCCCATAAAAATGATTATAAAAATGTTTTTCTATACCTAAATAATAATTAATTGTTTTGGTAATTAATTATTTTGATAATTAATTATTGTAATGCAACTTTTAGTAAATAATTAATTTGATTAATTATTTATAAAGAGGTACAAGTTAGTTTAGATGATTAACTAACTTATATTTTTAATAAAATGATGCCTTTTAATGAAAAGGATGTATTTATGAAGAGACATGTCCCTTTTTAAAGTGGTGTTTGATGAAATGATGTAATCCTTTCATAAAGAGGCATAATGAAATCTATAAATATGGATGACCTTAGCATGCATTTAACATGCATTTATGGACATGACCAAGAGATTACACTAACACCACAATCTCTTAAATTTATGTTATTTCTTGGACAATGGTCCTATCTTCGTGAGTGCAATACGCAGATAGGGGGAAATTTCTTTGTATCATTAAAGACCTATTCTAGCAGTCCTGTTGCAACTTGCACGTGGGGGCGAATGGAGAGTTTTTAGGAAAAGAGTAATTACAGCTGCTTAGAAGTTTCAGTTAATTTGACACTGAATTTGTCTATGACAAACTGAGATATATATCCATCAAACTGAATTTTTACACCAACAACAGATTGGGCTGTAAGTACATAGAATGGCATATTATTCAAATGTTTCATAAATGTTATTATGTAAGTCGTATATCATGGTCCTTAGGGCATGTTGTTGGTGGCCTAATTAGTGGCCATAAATCAGAAATTAGATACCCAAAAAATGGCCTCCAACCCTAGCTATTGGCTAGTGGCAAAATGACTACGCTGCCCAATGCCCATGGACCATTGCCTATTGAGTACAGCTTAATAATTGATTCCAAAACGGAATTAATATCCATGTTTGTTAACTCAACAATTGTTTTTATGCCGGCTCAACATTTTACATTTTTGATACGTGTATACATGAACTTCTGTTAATACACACAAAATAGAAATGTGTACTACCAAAAACATACTGATCCCGTCTTATTATATAACTCATGAAATCTTTTCATATATCTTGCTCAAAATTGTCCTAGTTATTGTAAAGTTATGCCATATAATTTACATGCGATAATAATTAAATAAACGTAAAAAAAACCATTTGACACATTTACCCCGCGAAAGAAGGAAAAGAAAAATATTAATTACTGGCAAGAACATGCTTTAATTGTTGGTTAGTGCTGCACGTTGCTAGGATTGACCCTATGTACATATTATTACACATGCACTTTTTTTTTTTTCTTTTTTGTCGTACCATTATAAGTTAATTAATTTTACTCAGTTATTGGCTAAAATTTCCAAGCTCAGAAGCAATAAAGCGAAATGCCATTAAATTTGTTTGTAGGACTTGGAAATTAAAATTTGTGCAGGTAAACTACCCGTTAGAAGTCTTCGTTAATTAATCATTCAAACAAAAAGAGACAAAGTTGTGAGACAAAAAACTCATTCTGCCAAAAGTTAATCAAATTAGCTTTTTCAAATTAGCGTACTTTTTTGTATTCTGTTAAACATCTAAATTAGCTTTTTGACTAAGTCAGACAACTAATTTTGGTCGAAAAACTTATTAAAAAAACTGTTTACCAAACACCCCAATAAAGAAAAGCACATGCTAATTAACTTAGATAGAAGTGTAGACTCATATAAGTATCAGACTGTCAGCTAGCACAACTGTTAAGACTTTTGAGTGGTGTTACCGAAGACTTGGATCGAAGCTCTCATTCCTGCCTACATTGGCAATTTTGCCTCACACATATCCAACCCCCCCCCCCCAAAAAAAAACCCTAGCTACAGTTATGCATATCCAAAAAGGAGATACAACCTAAGCCAATAATGTATTTTCAGTTAGAAATTCAATTATAAAAGAATGCCTAGAAAAGGAAAGAGATTGTGTACACATAACAAGTTAACATTCTAAAAGATGGAGAAAAAAAAAAAACAATCCTGGTTATTATTTCAATCCCACATGACTGTTTTGGTTGCTATTTGCAATATAGAAATTCTTCCCAGAAAAATTGTCTTATTACCTTCCATAAATCTGTCAATTAATTGCCCACAGAAAAATAATACAGTAAATAACTACCACAGAATTTTAGTAAGGCAAATTTCCTGCTATGCAAACAAATCCAATTCGAACAAAACTTTCCTTAATTTCACTAAATAATTTTAGTCTAAATTTAGTTTAATTTCAGCTCCTACCCCTTATATTTCCTCATTTATAGCTTCCCCAATAAAATAAGACGTACACATATTCTGTATATGATCCACCAGGACACAGTATTACGTAATTAATGTATTGTTAATTTTTGCGGAAGGTAATTTTTTTACTCTATCTAGCATCTATCAAATTTAATTATATGCGCGGAAACGCTTGGTAGAAAATCGTCTACATCAACATTCTCAATCTTTTTGAAGGGGATATAATCTAATTAGCTATGATATATTCTTATATTTAGCAAATATATGGAAAAAATATGATGATCGACCGTCCAAATATCTCATGCATTGCAATTTGTTAATGAGATTTATCATTTTTCTAATTACTATAGATAGACCTATAACATTTACGTAACGAGATAAATATACAGTACAGAAATCCATTTTTTTATTTTAAAAAATTCTATATTTTTGTAGTGCTTTAAAATAAAATACATATATAATTTCACATGTGTATTTATCATATATAATTTTTTAATATATATTTAATGATGTGGTTCGTAAGAGTATATACTCACAAGAGTATGATATACATATTGGCACATCAGCACAAACCGTGCAAAATAGTCGCAATAACTTTCTTTTGTTTTTTTTTTGTCCCCCCGATCCCATTCATTCCTTCATTGCGTTGTTTACTCACCCCACCCACAAAGAGAATTTAAAAAAGAAAAGAAAAGGAAAATTTTAAAACAGTCAACGTACAACCAACAAGGAAACTCTCTCTTCCTCTCTCCTCCCTCTTCTTCTTCGCAGAGTCTCTCCAAAATCAGTGTATTAAAGACACCATTAAAACCCGAAACCTTCCCCTTCAAACCCCTCCCCCCTCTTCTCTCTCCTCCCATCTCTTACTCTCTCTTCACCCAAAATGCACCGCCGGTATCTGCAAGCCACTCCGCCGCCATGGACGGCGGCGCAGACCGCCGTCCCTCAAACAGCCTCCGCCGCCGCCATGAGTGCTCCGCCACCACCATCGGGGACCAACTTCACTCCCGGCATTATCATCACAGTCCTTGTCCTCGCAATCGCCGTCATCCTCTCCGCCTCCTTCTACCTCCTCCTCCGCTTCCTCCGTCGTCAACGCCACCGCCACCATTCCTCCTCCTCCGCCTCCGTCCACCACCATCACCACCGGCCGAACGCCAGGCAGGTCTCGCCGGCGGAGAAGAATCCTCTTATTGATGCACTCCCTCTCTTCTCCTTCGACTCCCTCTCTGGCGGCGCCGCCAACTCCTCCGCCGATTGCGCCGTCTGTTTGTCGAAATTCGAGCCGAAAGATTTGCTCCGGCTCCTCCCGATCTGCTGCCACGCATTCCACGCCGAGTGCATCGACACCTGGCTCGCGGGAAATCAGACGTGTCCGCTCTGCCGGTCGCCGATTTTCCTCTCCGAGTCAGAGATTCTTGGAAAATTCTCTCTCCCCCGCCAGAATTCTCTGTCCTCCTCTTCGATCACCTCCGGTTCTAGAAGCTTCCGAGTCGAGATCGGAAATGTCTCCCGGCGAGGTGTGCCGAACTCCGGCGAGATACGGCGGTCGTTCTCGATCGGTGACTCGTTCGATTACGTCCTCGACGACGCCGTTTCGGAGGTTCCGGCAGGATCGTTCCGGATGCCGGCGGAATTCAAGGTGGAGCCGACAGCGCCACCGGTGGAGGAGTACGGTGCACTGGCGGCGGAAGTAGGACCACGTGGCGGGTGGCTGAAGGAGTACCTCTCGTACTCTCTGTCATCGTCGGGGACGACGTCGTTTCGGGGGTCTGGGAGGTGGTTCTTCACGGGGAGTGGCAGGAGATCCAGCACTGAGCTGCCGCCGAGCCGGGAGCCCGAGTTGGACTTAGAGGCGAGTCAACTCAGCAATGAAATCGGTGAGTTGTTTCGGTGGCTATCAGGGGTGTGAATGTGATTGATATTTTTAGCGGTAGATTGAAAAATTGACATGGAAATTCCACTCATTTTCCCTTTTAAGTCTGCTACAATTTTTGGATGTAAATAGACCGTATTTTTCTCAAACAAATTTGCATAATGAAGATGCTCGCTCATGATTGCCAATTTCAACAGTTGTTCTACATCATGGGTTGAATTTGATCAGCCATTTTTGTTGATGATCTTGTGATCAGCAATATTGTTCTGAGAAGATTGTGCATATCATTGCTCAAAGCTCAACACCAAATCCCGGAGAAACAGAATTTGCATATAGGCATAGTGCAACTTCTAATTCACTATTAATTCTGAAGCTCAATCAACATATTGTTAGTAAATTGATGTACAAGTAACAATAGTCCTCAAACGAACAATGATCGTGATACTTTGGTATGACATTCCTTTTTATTTTTTCGGTTGTAAAAATTTGTATAAAAAGATATTGACCCGTAAACTTTTACATTAAACCATGTAATATAGTTGTTATCGTATATCGTATGTTTATTTTTCCTTTGAAACTATGATATGGTGCGGCCTTACAACCCTCCCGCATTGTTCAACATGACTATGGTCAATATATAAGTTAGGGATTGGAGACGGCCTAAATTGTATCCTAGATCCGCCGAAAGACTTGTGTAATGAAACTGTTCCTGATTAATGAAATTTCCCAATTTCCCCAAAAAAAAGTTACAGTATTAATCGATCTAAAAATTTAGTAGCAGTTTTTTTTTATATTTTTAGGATCTTGAGTAATCAAGAAAGGACAATGAAACAGAGGAGGGTACGATGGCTTTCATGACCAAAAAAAGGTGACTTCCGTCGCACTCAAAACAGAGGCAGGAAATAAAACATGGGAGGAGAGAGAAAGAGAGGGGCAATAAACATAAACAGATGACATTCGATTCCATTCTTGTTGAGAACGTGAGTCCGCTTATCTTTTCTTTCTGGGATTTTCTTTTGGTGCGGGGATTTGGGAAGGGGGGGTACTAATATAGTAATATTGTTTAATCTAGTATTTAAAAAAAAGTAGATAGCTTTGAGCGTGTTAAAGAATAAATCTATTTCTGAACTTTCATCTATCAGTTTAAACTTTTGGTTGAGTTGGTTATTGAACAGTAGGGAAATTAGTTCAAAAAGCACGTGAGGGGTAAGTTGTGTGTGTTGTTGTTGTGCTAACTTCTTTCCGTGATAATTAAAAAAAGTAATAATATATGTGGTGTAGTAAGACATCGTCAAATGTTTTGTCTCATTTTAAATTAGCATAATTTATAAGTTAAAACTATTAAATTTTTAATGATTGTACTTAGTTATAAACTGCTAAATTTACACATTTGTCGGCTATGTCGATGATATATTAAATGACATTCTGATCATATCAACCCTATCTGCGATGGCATATGGTACGCATATTTTGGACTTGTGGTAAATTATTGATAAGGAGATGATTTCATGCAATCTATAATTTATAATATGCTTTCGCTATTTGATCATTCCTTTTTTTAAAATTTTAAAATATTATAATATAATTTTTAAATCAAAATAAGATACTTAAAAAGTCTCTTGTAATAAGACATTTAACATTTTATTATTAAAAAATGGTTCAAAGTGGGTTTGTTTATTTGTTTGTTTACTTGGGTTTTGTTTAGGATGTGGTACAAACTACAAATTGTATTTGTTGGTGGTGGATGTTCCTAGCTGCGATATGGCTTGGATTTGATATGGGTCCTGATAAACATTGTTTTCTGTCTTATTTTGTAGATATATTGGGGAGGTTGTAACTAGAATGTCTCATCAGTGTACTTTTAAATTAAAAATATTGTAGGCATGTTTGAGTTTTGCATCATTCGGTCTATGTTTGTTAGTTATTAGAAATACAAGTTCAAGGCCGATTTATATCGATTTATATACGTTCTTTTGTTAGAAAGAAAAAAAGAACAATTACATTATACGTTGTTTTCTATATTTTTTATTTATAAAAATAAGGCAGCAAATTCTATATAACAGTACTCAAACTTAAATACCTGTTGACAACTTTTAAAAATCTTATCCGTAGAACTAAGTAACGCCTTCTTTTATATTTATTTATTAGATGTAAAGTTATTCTCTCATTTTAAACGCGGCACAATGTTAAAGAGGACGTTAACGGTTGAAAGAGGTGCAAAGAGTCATATTGTAAGAAAATGATCTTTTATAATTTTATTTATGTTGTGTTGTGTTCTGACTTTTGAAAATGCTATTTGGCTCACATACATGTAGATGCTAAATAAAGTCAAGGTGAAGTCGGGAGCTAATTTGTCTCGCTAATTAAACTTATAACTTGTTTGATAAGTTACTGATGCTTGAAGGCATTCAAGCTATGACCAATAAAATTTTTTGCTAATTTTAAGGTGTACCTTCTTCGTTGTTATGCATATGCGTGCATTAAATGATTGGCATAGGGAGGGAAATATAATTTGAACAGCAGCAGCAGCAACAATTCCTCCTCCTCCTCCTCCTCCTCCCTTTAAGTGTGGGTATTGTTTGCGTTAGGGATGAAAAAAAACTTGGGTATCCGGCTCCGGACCCTGAATTGGTTTGAATTCGGCGGGTACGAACCGGACCCAGTTAGATCGGTTTTGAGGCCGGCTCCAAAATTTAGGAACTGGTTACAACCAGGTCTGGTACCGGGTCCTGAAAGTTTAGACCCAGATCCGATCCTAGTACCCGGTATCTAGTCAAAATTTAATGAATTTTGATGAAAAAATGTAAAATGTAAATCCTGATTCTTCAAGTGATGTATTTTTTGTTCCGATACCCAACTCCTAACTATCCCAATTTAGCCATTTGTCTTTTTTGTTTTCAATTTATCTCTGACTTACTCTTTTTGCATCGCGAGCGCCATGAATTTCTTCCTTCAAGTTTTAATTATTCTTCTCATGAGCCTTATCGCTTACTAATATTTGTTTTTATATTATTTTGATATTTTCTCTCTCTCTTTCTCTATTTCAAGTGAATTAAAATAATTATTAGGTTTCTCGCTCGTTTTGTAATTCTGATTTGTGAGTTTCAGATTAAGTTTGTCTCCAATTGTCCGAGTTTATTTTTAGCACGTGAATCTTCTTGATTGTTTATTTTGTATTTAATTTAGTCTCATGATTTGGTTTTTAGGAATTTGACTTTAAAAATAAGTTCTCAACTTCTTTCAATCACTTACTCTCCCTATTTTTTAGAGAGAAAATAAGAACCAAAAAAAAAAAAATTGCTTAGGAATTGGGTACCTGGAATCGGACCCGGTTCCGGATCTGAATTTTAAGACCCGGTTCTGACGGGGTCCCGGACCGGTTTCAATTTTTTAGCCTGGTTCCAACCGGGTCCGGTTTCAGTTCCCAAAATTTTGACCTGGTGCTTGGTCCCGCTCACCCCTAGTTTGCGTAGGATCTAGAAAGATTCAGATGTAAATAACCTTACCTATATAAGCATCACCGCCTGCAGAGATGCTGATTTCAATAAATCCACAAGATTTGGGAAAATGTTTCAGACTTGGAAATCTTTTGATAATAATTCAAACGCAAAAAATTCAATTAAAATTCACCCCATTTAAAACCAAAAAGTGTTAAAAATGGTATGGATACGGGTTTGGATTTTTAAATCCTGTTTTCGTACTTGTACCTAATTTTCTAGAGTAAGCTAGAATTCGACATACATTTTACAAAGTACATATTTGGATCCAATTCACATAAAACATAATAAAATGTAATAAACACATCTCTATCACCTTTACTTATTTAATTTTTTTGTGAAATCAATTTGTTACCTACAATTTCAACTTTCTCAACCTTATCGGATCACATTCCTTATTGACGTCTTTTCAATTGGGTGTATCGAGATATTGATTGAATATGAATGTGACATTGCACTCTTTATATGTACTTGAATAAAATTCTTAAATCCAAAAAATCTAATGGATATAGGTATAAGTGCTGATTTTCAAAACCTGAAGAATATTGGTTGGGGCATTGGCATAATTTTCGAAAATGAAGATGAATGTGGGTATTGCTCTCTCCGATACGTACCTGACCCATTTCCATTCCTAAATATGGGTACATAATTTTAAGGAAGGGGGGGGGGGTTGTGACTAGTAAGGCAGTTGTTCATTTAAGCTCAATAATGTCCTAAGGAATAAGACATCCATTTATGCGAAAGAAAATTAGTTGTCAAACAGCATCAATACCAGCATTTACATACAATTTAATTGAGCCATGATAAATGCCATAGATGAGAGGTAGAATGGACATTTATGAAAGTGAAGGAACACAAGATTAGAGGGCACTTAATGTTTGCTTAAATGTTGTGGGCAAGTCCTTTGAACATAAAATAAATAGCCCATGAAAAACCTACACAATTCCTCAGTTATTACGGCCCAGGTTGAATTTAATTACTAGATGGCCCATTCTCCCTGGCTACTCTGCCACTTTTCAATGGCCACCCTACCAGTCTACTCCTATTCTTCATTTCTATGAAAAATAATAATAAAATTCACATTTGTTGTGTTTTTTTTTTTTTTTTTTTTTTTTTGAGATGGAACAAGAGAAGGGGAGATTATATTAGATTGGAATGGATGTTATCGAACATCGATATGAGGGATGTCAATGAGGTACGAAATCATAATTTGTCCCAAAAATCCATCTGAACAGATACAGAGTTGCCACTTCATCACGGATGGGAATACAGTTTCATGAAAATTTACAAAGGACGGGAAGTAGAATATGTAACTCGTGCTATTGACATCCCTGTATATGTTGTCTAATAAGAAAGCAACAGTGCTCGGCAAAAATTCTTCAAATAGTTTTTTTTTGGGGGTGGGGGGGGGGGGGGGGGTGGTGTTGGACAGTGAACAAGAAGAGGTCATTCAGGAAAAATGATACATCTGCAATTTTCAGGACCATATATAGTGCAAGAGAAGTAATGTGAAAACACCCAGTGAGCCACCTTTCATCCTATTTGCCCGACTGCAAGTTATATTGGTTCCACTGAAGCACCCTTGCCTCTGCTTAATCCCAAGCCCATGATGCTCGAGCACGAAAGTCGAGTTCCTCTGGCCACTACTAAACAGCACGCACCAAAAGAAATGGTGTTTATGAATCGAAGCCAGTCCTACTCCAACCTCGGTGTGTGTCTTGTTTCTTATTACTGAGAGAGACTTTTTGTCCTGAAAAAGAACCTCTGAGAAGGCTTTTGATGGCTCAAGGTACTTTAAGTGGCAGCCCACAATCACCATGGATATGATGTCGAAAGTGGGGAGTTCAACCCCACAATCAGGAGCAAATACCTCAGTGAAGTCATCTTCTGATGGATGACAGCTTACGGTATTGTTGCTCGTGCAGTTGCTCTTGCATTCCTCCGCATATTGCAAGGCCATGCACCCAAGCCCTGGACTGTCATATAGCGCTGGGAGCTTCAAGGAAGTGCGGTTCTTGTTGATGATATCGACAAGTTCTTTTGCAGGATTCCCTGTGTGCAACATGAGTTAGGTATACAATCTTTCTTTGACTGGGGGGAGGCAAAGGCATGTATGATGGTCACAGCTGATTGGGGCCCAAATCCAAGTCTGTATCCCTAAAGTCCTACACTCCTACCTAAGCAAGGAGCCCCCCCTTTGTTTGTTTGGGGGTGGAAGGGGGCTGTCTTAGTTGTAATAGACTTACCCTTCAATTGCGTAGTAGTTTTAATTGGACCCTAGATCAGAAACTGTTGTGCATAACTATTGCCATCACTTTTCAGCTTTGTTTGCTGTAGCTATAGGAATACAGGAATCAATGAACAAAGAGCTAAGTTTTATTTTTATTATGTTTATTTGTTTACTGATTATCAAGGACGTTGTTAATAGCAACCTTTGCCTCCCTTAGTCCCTTACATCCGCTATGATCAACATCCAAAGGCCTAAGTCAGACTCAACCATTGTAACCAAAAAGCAATTATGCTCCTGTACTGCAAAGTCTGCAATTAAGTGCTTGGATCCTGCATGAACATAACAACTGTGGCCTCGGTAGGGGAGGAAGATTTATAACCTGCTCTTACAGTCTTACACTTTTACTGCATCTAGGACACACGTCTTCTGTAAAAATAGGGAACCGCTATTCTCCTGCTGTGAATGCTGCACAGTTCCTAAGCTTCAGTAGAGATTACAGAAAAGGATATCACAGCTAGAGCAACTAGTTTAACAGGAAACTGGGTTTGATTTTGCATCTGAAGAAACCAAGTCCTGCTCCACTGACACCATCCGTTGGGCCTTATTAGCAGTTTTGACTAGTCAAGGTTCCTAACAAACGGTAATTCCTTCAAGTAGAAAACAGCTGCATATAGTGTTCATAAAACAATGCATTCTGAGATTTGTAATTGATTAATAGCCTGACCCTGAAGCACAACACATGCTACTATATGGGCTTTGCATTTCACCTTAGGGCGTATAAGAAATATTTAGACATGGTCATGGTACTTGGACAGTTGCACCCTTTGATTCAGGCTGAAACTTATAATCTATCAGGAAAAGGGAGTGTCCCCGAGCATATTCCCCCCTCCCCCTTTCTTTCACTTATAGCCGATTCTTCTTAACATATCTTGAACACAGGTGTAGTACTAGTGACTCAAAATGGGGTATGCTGCTTTCCACTAGTTCGAAATGTATAACCTTTTTTGTAACAAGAAAATGGACACAACAATGCGATCAGATGCCAAACATAAAATAAAAGAAGAAATATAGAGAAGCCACTTCGTTAGAAAATACAGAAACAATGGCTAGGGATATAAACCAATCAAGTGAAGCTTGAGCTTGGCCACCTTGCTTGGTTCAGAGTTCCATTTGGCCTTGGTTTCCCACAGCTACACCACTCTTTTTCCTCTTTCGGAAATACTGAATCCTTAAATTTAAATTTCAAAATTATAAACATGCATTTTTTTTATGCTTATCCCGTTGTAAGTATACAAAGAACCTTCGTGCAGATGAGAACATACAAAGGAAAAGTAAGATCAATCTCAACTTCATGCTGCCCTTGATAAGAAATCCTGTCATCAACTGTCCCATTGTAATACAGATACTTGTACTATCCTTCACAACAAACTATGATGATTGAACTCAGCCCGGGCATAGGTCAAGCGATGCTCAAGACAAGCAGTCAAGCACAAAGGCAACGAATTGTTAAGCACAACTATAGCCATTGTGATGGGCTTTAAGACGCCGACACACTGAGCTTCAGATATTGGTACATTTTGGTATATAGCTGAGTAGACGTTCTCTTCATGCACAATATTAGAACATGATATGATTTCCATTTGGTTACAGCTTTTGCCCCCAAAGGCCGGTGCTCAGAACTTAAAACTTATAATTGTCCATTCTACTCAAAGTGCCACTTGAGTACGACTTTCCCAATGACAGCATGGGTTTGATTTTACTAAACATGAATTCGCCATAGGATGTTATAGATTTTTTTTTTAATAATTATATTCTTGCCTCTCTTTAATGAACCAATTGTCTCACTCTAAATTTTGTGCCTTCCTGGTTCATTTCAATGCAGGTAATAACTGACGGACGCTAAAGGCTGAAGCTCAAAGTCAGCGTGCAAAGAAAATTTCACTCAGGTTTCTTCTTTCTCCCTCACTTTTCTCAATCCACTTTCCTTATGGAAGTCCATATGGAGCTCAAAGAAGGCTAGCATTTGGATACAGATGTTAAGATTTTTAGAACAAGAGGCCGAAGTTCTGACCTCATGCTTCTCTGGGTAACAGATTACTTCAACCATATCGCAGCTTCTCCCGTGTACATGGAAGTGCATAGACTTCTCCGGGGCCGAAAGCAAATCTATTCCACAGTAATAGACCCTTAGAATTGGAGATGGGTTTTGCCAAAGTTGTGATCAGAAATCACATTGGTGAAGCTAAAAGACTCTCCCCCGTTGCTTCCTATTTATTTCTATTTCCTCTCTGCAAGTATGATCTTATGTAGTATGCCTTCCTGAATGCTTGTGAGCTTGGCATCCTCCCTCCCACATTTATACCAACCACCACTCAATCTCTTGGAGAGCAAATAGAAGCTCCAACAAGACGTAAACCGTCACTATTCAATAAGGATTCCACTAAAGCATAATATGGCAAGGTCTATCCATGCAGCCTTACCCCTATAGTACAGGTTATTTTGAAAGATATGCAGATAATTTGATGACTTTAAGAATTCTAATGTTTGACATGAATCTGTTCGGTTTGGATATGTATTTTGGAGCCATAGCTTGAGGCTAATGTCTTTCAACATCACACTAAACTAGTAATTTTAAATGATGGCAGTGGGAAGAGGTCAAGACCAGGGTGGAGTTCGGGAGACAATACGAACCAAAGAAAATGTGCAGCAAGAAAAATCTGGCATAAGCAAAGCTTCTTATCCAAGCACAATAGAACACAGAATAGACCAAAGCAGAGTGACTTCAAATGATGCAGGTGAGGATCTAGAGGGTCACAGAAGCTTCCTCAAAAGACTATAGCTTGGTACATCCTTGCTTTGCACTTCCTGTATAGAAGTACTACATCTTCTCTCTATTATAATCTTCCTCCTAAAACTTGCTTTGGAATATAAAGACAACTCCAATACCACGTCATACTTCGAGGAGAGAACTTTGCAACCAAGATATAATACACTAGCAGACTAGAGAATGATGCTTTATTTTCAGGTTCTACCATTGCAAAGACACACAAAATCCGTAACTTCCAAGAATTTGAACTCTTAACATAGAATAGCTTCTACTTCTCAGTAATCTACTCACCATACTATTGCAAAAGCTTCTGTTTTGAGCTAAACTCCTCTCCGTAATCAGCATTTATAATCAATACCCAAAAGAGTGTTCAAACAACACCTTCAAATGCTCAAAAGCCAAACCAACCCCCCCCCAAAAAAAAAAAAAAAAAAAATCGCAACAAGTCAGATTATGAACAAAAAGTACAGCAACAAACAACTGAAAATTTTTATAAATGTTACCATGAGCTTTCTTGGACCAAACTTGGGACAGCAGCAGCAAACAGGAAAACAGGACAAAGTGGAAGTAGATAACCATCTTAACCATCATTCACCAACACCTCAGCAAAATGCTGAAATGGGCACTCAATTTTCTCCAAAAAGTAAGCAAATTGAGGGAAACCCTAATCAGCCCTTCTTTCCAAAACCTCTCATTGAAAAAGGGTACAAGTTTTGAGGTTGAAAATTGAACGAAAGGGGCAAATAGAGGACGTCAAAATGGATGCATAGAAAGAAAAAAAGGTGGTGAAAAAAGACAGTCTGGACTTATACGAAGTATGGACCCAACTACGGGTTATTGTAGGGTGATATTTTGTAATTGAAGTGCTTCATACGCCCATTATGTTTTGGAGTTTGCTTCTATATTTTCACAAAGAAAAGAAAGGAAAAAGGGCGCGAAACACGAGAAGAGTTGCTGGGCTGTATGCAAATGTCCGCCATTGTTGGTGTCACCAGAACATGATTGGAGGAATTCTCGGGATACCAGGAAAATTAAGCATCATGTTCACACTCGATTGAGATGGTGTGTTCCTCCTCTTTGTCTGCAATCTCAAAAATACGATTTTTGCTTGCACAGTATTCAATCAATATATCAAGCACTCTCTTACAGTGATTCTTGACTTCACGTTTGCCTATTTACCTTTTAAGGTATGGATGGTTTGTTCACTTCTTAGATATGTATGTACTTTTTTTTTTTTTTTTTTTGGGTCAATAGAGGAAGCAATAAGGTATTAGTTCAAGAAATTCCATCTACAATAAGTAAAGAGTAGTTTGCTTATGAATTTTCCTAATTAGCACTCTAGGTATCTTGGCAAACTCTTTTAGAGGAGTTTTATAAGGTGACACTTTCCTTCTCGAGTCAAAATGACACACTTACTTCGTCACTTCATTTGCTTATGTTTCTTCTCTCGCACTGAGCAGTTAACATATGTAGATCTGACAAAACTGATCCGAGAACCGACAAATCCGAACCCATGTTCGAAATATGTTCACTAGAAAGTGGACCTAAAATCTAAATTGACTCGAACCAAACTATATTCGGCCTAAAATTTTTTTTACAAAGTTGCTTATTTTTGCATGACAAGCGTATTGGACTAAAAATCGGTTGACCCGAATCGAAGTTTGGCTGACCCAATTGTCCCAACCCAAAATGTCACTTAAGCCAAAACATTCACCCGATCCAAACTTAACCCTATCCGTACCTGAACTGAATGACTCATTTGCCGCGTCTAGGCACATGCCAGTACTATTCTCGTGTTCAAACTTATTGTCCTTAGACCAAAATACCAAAAAGGTAACATCTATGTTGGATTTTGGACTAGTAATGTCCAAAAAAATCACAATCAAAAGATTGAACATCTGATTGAAGAAATAGAAAAGATAGCATGCTCTAATATGCCCTCATACAAATATCTTTTACACTTGAAGAACATATGTAACTTCTCATCCTTATCTTGTACAGTAATTAATATAGTAATTGTTGAGACTCAAACTTAAAACTTATTACTTAAGAAAACTGCGTTACATAACCATCGCAGCACTCTCCAATATATTGGATTCGAGTAATTAGGTAGGACTTACAAGTGCCGAAAATGGGCCTGATTGGGCTGGAAACCTTTTACTCAGGCCATAAGAAGAATGTACGAATAAGAGGCCATTCATTGAACCACACTGGATAATCCTGGAAGTTTCCAGAAGCTTGGGCCCTCAAACCAGCACACCAACCCCATCATGAATCAACGGCCTGCAATCCATCAATACCACAGTCCACTGCAATTTATAGAAAATCAACAATTCCTGCTTTCCTCCCATAGCAAAGAATACCCAACCCAGCCGTTGCCCTCTCTCTCTCTCTCTCTCTCTGTGGGGGTTTATCCATGGCGTCGGCTACTGCAGCATTCGTGACAATGGCGAAGCCTTTAACTCTAAACGCCAACACCCTTCCTTGTCACTCTAACCAAAGACTACTGGGTATGTTATTTTTTCCCCAAAAATTCATCTGGGAAATCTTCGAACCCCATAATAATTCGAATTTTTCCCCGAAATTTGTGGGTTATTTTTTCAGGGTTGAGAAGAAATGCGCTTAGAATCAATGCGCTTGCCAAAAAATGGGAACCCACGAAGGTATTTCCCATGAATTTCCTTCTTATTATGCCTTTTGTTGTGTTATTTTTTGGTAAGATGAAATGACTACTGAGCTTAAAGTATGCATTTTGGGATTTTCAGATGGCAGCTTACATTTGTTATTTTTCTGTGTTCAATGAATTCAATCTGTGTGTTTTTCCCCTTTCTCTGTATTGTAGGTTGTTCCACAGGCTGATAGAGTCCTAATTCGTCTTGAGGAGCTTCCTGAGGTATAATTTATTAGTTTGAATAACTAGATGTTGTTTGTGATAAAACTTTTTCTTTGTTTAATTTGTCGATTAATACCAATATCACTAACAAACGGGTCTCTGGGGGAAATCTTTCCAGTTTGATTCTCCAAGCTTTAGAATTTGTCTAGGGATTGCAAGTTTACTCAACCTTCTTTGGCAAATGCCAAATCTTGAGGATGAAATGGGCAAAACTTGTCTGTTATCTTACACAAATGAGCTCTAATCAATATCAAACTATACCAAAAATAAGGAAACCTGATTCGAACTTGGCAAAGTTGAGTTAACATTGGCATATAGGTTGCAATTTTTAGGATGAGATCAGTGGGGATAATCAATAACAGACAGAGATATTTCCTTAAGCTGGCCTGAATCCTAACATTCCACTTATACTTTCTAACCTGTTGAGATCTTAGTTCAGCATGGATGATCCATTTGCCAAGTCCAATTGAGAATTCGGGTGCATTTATGCAGCCCATCTTCTAATTATGTACTTAAATTAGGTTTCGATTACCCTCTCTCCATCACCTTAATTTAGTTTGAGGTTTGACGTAGCAGTCCTAGGCGAACCAAGCTAATGCCAGCGCTTATGATATGATTGCCTTAAAGAATTCTACCTATATCAGATGTGTATGCATGACTGATATAAATGAATATCTTAAAGTGGAGGTATGGTACTAGATTTGTTTGGATTAGAATGTCTGTTACTCAACACCATTGCAAGTCTCTTATTGGGTATGGTACTACTACTACCTATTTTGAGAGAAGCTTGCATTTTGTTAGGTCTAGGTGTCAAGTATCCATACCATCGTTAAACTATTGCATTTCTGGTATCATTACTGATATAATTACTCAAAGTCAAATGAAGAGTTTGAGACCTTGAGTATCATAGAGATTCGGTCTTTGGCGTGCATTGTCATTAGGGAGCTTGTGTGAGAAAGGTAAGAATGTTGGTGTAAAGGATCCATCACTCTGAGGGGCATGGGGGTGATTTGATGGAAAGGGGGATCTTAAGGGGGATGAAGGAAACTTCTCCTCCCAAGAGCCTCTAGGGGATTCTAAGTTTCTAACCCACATCGCAATGCAGAATTTGATGTCATCTGTTTCAGAAGCACCGTTAATACTCACTGAAGCTTAGAAGAATTGGATGCGGAAGCAAATATCTTTGTCTATAGGGTCATGCTTGATTAGTGCATTTGTTAAGTGATAACACATTGGTTCAGTTGCCTTCACTGATTATGCAAATTCGCTATGTAATAGGCTTATTAGCCCTTTGTTTTCTAGCCTAAGGTCCCTAACTGATTGGTTTGTAGCTTTGATATGATGTTTTTCCTTTTCTGCTGCAAACGATTCCAGTGGAGCATGATTTTTCAGAGCTTGCATATTTCATCTAACCTCATCTCTAAGCTTTATGCAATGCTGACTTTTTGATCTGTCGTTTCCCTCAGAAATCAGCTGGGGGAGTTCTTTTGCCCAGGTCAGCTGTGAAATATGAGAGGTACCTGATGGGTCAGGTATGGAATTCTCCTTTCAAGTTTCAATCTGAATTCTCATATAAGAAAACGAACTAACCGAAATACTGTGATCAAATTTTCAGATTCTCTCAGTTGGTTCTGAAGTTGAGGAAGTTGAGCCTGGAAAAAAGGTGTGATTATGAACAAATATATTTCGCTATTTAGTCACATTGGCCAAGAGTTCATAATGTCGTATTCCTCTTATGTTTAGTTTAAATTAGACAAATTGGACAATGCTCAAAGCTCGGAAAAAGTTATTCTCCTGTTACTTCCCTTTCCCTCCCCGATTAGGCCCAATTCGAGTAATCTTGGTGGACAACTATGTTACTTGGATTGTTCGTTTTTGTCCCAAGTACTCGTGTCAGACGCTCGACGCTTGGACATGGGATAGACACGACATTCCATACTCGTGTCATATGTTCAATAATCCCAGTTTCTTCTGTTGATTCCCCGAGAGCTACTGAACGTATTGATTCTGGTGTATTTCATGCAGGTTATGTTCTCTGACATAAATGCCTATGAAGTGGATTTAGGCACGGAGTCGAAGCACTGTTTCTGCAAAGAGAGTGATCTCTTGGCAGTGGTTGAATGATAATTCCTACATGGTAGAGCTAGGATTGGAGTTTAGCACTCCATTTGGTTTTCCTAGTTTGAGTTTTATCTTCTTTTTTCTCCATTTGATTTCAAGTGAATGTAACATCCTACGGCTACATGTCCATTTATAAGAAACTTTCCTGTGTCTACTGGTAAGACTCGTCACCAATGCATAATGAGTAGGATATCGGTTATTATATTTAAGGTGGGCATATATTTTAGGTGTTTGTCTTTTGCCAAACTATACATGCACACATTTGAGTTTGCTTCAAATGATACCCGTCTATGCATGCACACACAACCACCCCGCCCAAAACAAACCCCCCCCCCATGGAAAGAATGGTTCCTGTGGGGATTCTTAACCGAGTACTCATTTTCATTGTCGCCATTTTCGCTCTCCGGTTGCTTCTAAGGAGCTCTCGGGGCCGATGCGTCTCCCGGCCACAACGTTTTGGCCGGAGCTAAATTTGGACGCTCCATTTTGTGTTGTGTGCCATGAAAAGCGGACCCGGGGTGAATGGGTCCGGGTCTTGCCCAAGTGCAAGCATTGTTACCATGTTAAGTGCATGGATGCATAGCTGGAGGATCGTTCTACATGCCTTACTTGTCGAAGTGAAATCATCCCAGCTATTTATGATGATGATGAGCTGAAGGAACTACCGCTAAAAGGAGAAATCTTTGATTTCACTTTGTTGCAAAGATTCATGATCAGATTTGACTTTTCACGCTTGATTAGAAACATTTCAGTTTGATAATTTATTACAGAGATTTTGAATTTATGCTTTTCGTGTGCAAAAGAAGATTTTTGAAACTTATTACCGAAGTAGATTCGTTCGTTTAGAAATAGCATTTATGTAATTATTCAATTTACGTGGGGACCTGTTTAACTCTACATCATCTACATTTGAGTTGAAGTACCCTGTTCATACTAGCCAGAGGCCCTAGGCTGACTATTACATATGATTGCAAATTACATAAAAAGACATAAATCATTACTCACTAAAAATTTAAAAAAAAATGGATCAAATGGTCCAAATTGTGTTACTATAATTTCTCTTTTTTTTAAAAAAAAAGTTTTGTTTTTGTATTTTATAGTGGTTCAAATCGAGAGAAAATAAAACTAAGAAAGAAAAATAAAGTTTACGGAAAAAAGACTAAGAAGTGTTTTTATCTTTTCTTTTCTTTTGTAGGGGAGGGGGGGAAGACTAAGAGATAAAATACTGCTACAAAGATAAAATCTTGCACAAAAAGCATTTTTTTGTATAAGAAGACACAAAATCTATGTAGATGGACTTTGAAACCAAATTTTTGGTAATAGCTCCAAAATTTTAGTAGCTAAACTAAAATTGCATAGAACGTCTAGCTACTTAACCAAATCACATTAATAGACCCGGAAAAAAAAAAAAAGTCATGGAACAATGATCAACTCTCAAACTCTCGAAACTATAGTAAGCTTTAAGATAATTGTTTTTGAGATGGAGGAAATAATCACTATAAATACGGTAATTCTTACGGCTTAAACCGTGGAGCACTAGGGATCGTGCTACAAAATTTTCACCTGTTCTTTTTTTTGGGGGGGGGGGGAATTCTTTTGTTTAAACAGAAAATATGCTTTATAGGCAGACTATAAATAATCTTGCTATCTCTCTACTAATTCACTTTCTCTCTTTGAATGTGGAAATTGTCTTTGATTTTGATTCCAATCCTCAGTTACATCCGTTTGGTTATTGGATTTGAGCAACAATTTGCCAAATCCTAACATGTTTGAGGATTATTTTATTTGTCGAATTGTTCAAATTCATTGGGTATTCATTCTGTTAGGGAATGAATATGCTGTTGTCAGATAATTCCCTCTCATCTAGTAGTTCATATCTCATATCAAACTATTTTTCATAAGCTAATCATAAGGATTGGTCAAACTTCTCACAAAAAGGAACAAGAAGCAATAAATCCTAACACGTATACATCGATCGTTGTTGACATGTGCTTTTTTATTTATTATTTTTTTTTTTAATGGAAGGTGGGCCTTGTATAGGCAGGGGAGGAAGATGGGTCTAACCCACCAATCCCAAACTTATAAGCTTGGATGGTGAATATGCTGATTTATAACAATTTCCTTGATAAATCTGTGTCACATATATGTCGATGAATATGTGCCCGCTCATTGCCAAATATACCTTATGTATTAATGAATATACCTTTTGTGAAAATATGCCAATTTTCTTTGTTAAATTTATTTTGTTGATTATTGAATATATGTTCATCATTGCTTAAAATAACATCAATCTATCGAAATGATTCATGAATCTTGTCTCTAAAAGGAGGAATATTTATATATTTTTTTCCAAGAAGTTACAATATGTTAACATCAACCTGTTCTTGCATTTGCATTCTAGACAACCAAGATTTTAGCTTCACCAAATGTTCGCCTTCAAACAACTACGCTAGAGATTGTTGAGCTACAATGCGGCCAAATATTTGCACTCGGAGGAAAACAAAACCATAACGACAACAAATTGGATGGATTTAGTCACCATGTACTTGTGATGGCCATCACAGACAACTTTTTTGCATGTATGAACGAGGCTACCTACATCTAAATCTCTTCAAAAATCGTGGTTTAATGAATTCACATTGGATCTCCAAAAGTCGTAGTTCGATGGACTCACACTTGACAATATTATGTCCACACAAAGGCTATGCTTAACATCCATTAGCCGGAGATTACTCAACATTCCCAGAAAACCTCGACGGAAAGCAAAGGCGCTAAGGCAGCCATGTTTCCTGTTCCCATCAAAATTGATTAAGCAAAATAGTAACATTGTCAAGATAAGGTGTAAAGCAATGAAAAATCCACTCTCTCTGATTAAATGGGAAGTACTTCTGTTCCGACAGCAAAACTCTGCTGATCAATGACAATCCCTACATGCATCTACCTCAAAACATCTGATGTTCACATCATTGTTTTCTTCCCCTTCCCTTCTTGGATGGCTGTGCCTCCGTCTGCTCTTTGCCTGTAACTTCTGATAGGTCAACTGCCAAAAGCAACAATGAAGATTTCAATCACCTAAATACCCTTGTAAAAAGAGCACCAAAACAAGTAGGGACGACCCAAATTTGCATTTTATGATATCAACAACAGGCACCAGCCATTTGGAGTTGCCATGCTGTCACAGGAGTATTCCCAAAGCCTAAATGTACCTACAGTGCAACCTTGTTACCCGCTCTTCATTCTCACCCATTAAACCAATGACCTGAGATTCTGGCTTGTTTTTCCGGAGCCTTACCCCTATGATTGAATAACATAGATGTTTCTGATGTACTCTTCATTGAAAGGCATTGAGCACTCTACGACAATCAGACATTTTGCTTCAGCCACTACTCGACCACTTACATTCCCAAAAGGAAAAAGAAACCAAAAAAGCAATTACAGCTGGTGATGCTTCCACATCTGATGCCTACTTTGCTTGTGCTCTTAAGATCACAAAGACATTGATGAATATGCCAAAAGACAAAAGCAACATCATCTTGCTTTCATTTCTCTTCGCCTGGATGTTCTAATCCTAATCATATGAAATGTCTCACAAATTGCCAAGTATTTTATTTTTGGGGAGAGGTGGACGAGGGTGGGGGAAAGGTATGTGAGAGATGTTCCTGTGTAGCTGCATCAGGAAGGGAGGAAATGCAATACAGATAAAGATTAAAAGTGGAAATCATCTTCAACAAATTTCATGGGACAGGGCCAAGATATGGAGGACAAATAATGGGGGTGTTTGGTAACAACAACTTTTTGAAAAAAAATAGCTGTTTGGGAGGATTTTGGCTATTTTGACCAAGTCAAACAGCTAAAGGGTGTTTGGTAAAGAGCTGTTTGCAATAGCTGTTCGGCTCCAAAAAGCTCTTTTTGAAAAAGCTATTCCCATTAGCCTTTTGAGAAGAGCTTTTTGTAGAAATGACATAATTGTCCATAAGTTTGGAAAAATTACACACATCTCATTAAAAACTAATTCATAAATAAGGGCATAAATGAAATTTTACCAACATATTTTTTAGAAACAGCTAATTTTTACCAAACACTTTTTCTAAAAACAGCTAATTCAAACAGCTAATATAAACAGCTAATTCAAACAGCTAACAGCTGTTTATCAAACAGGGCCAATGAGTACCTTCAGGGCTTCGTGCCATCAAAGCAAAGAATATGTTGTTAAGCTTCTCCATCTTCTTGGCATCTTGCGCCTGGTCAGTCTTAAACTTAAGACACTGACAGAAGACATAACATGAACAAACACAAAAGCTTAGCACAAGGAACATAACCACCAAAAGGTGCAAATTAATTACAAACAACCAGTCCTCAACACAAACTCAGATCTAGAAATATGTAAATCATGACCCCCAACCCCCCCCCCCAAAAAAAAAAAAAAAGACACTACCAAATATTCAATTAACAAATTTACTGAACGCCACCAAAGCAGCTGTATAGAGACAAATAATAAGCATAACATAAGAAACCCCCCCAAAAAAAAAAAAACCAAAAGAAGATTGGGGGGGGGGGGGGAGGGGGACAAACCAGCCATCACCGGGAAAAAAAATCATGTACCTTGCACAGAAGCGCTATAGTATGAATACATGAAATTACAGCAGTCGCTGAGAATAATATGTAACAAGTACTTCAGGCAGCCCATGGAACTCATGCAAGAGAACATGACCTGGCCTGGCATTGAGATATCATGCTGATCAACCCAGTAAAAATCACGAAATGAATATATGAAGAACCGTTTATCCCATTATAAGATTCTTCACTGAAATAATCATGACCACTTAAGTTGTCATCCTACTGTAATAAAACTATTTTTGTTTACACCCCCTATCCGGCTAAGTTTCCTTTTCCTCCCTTCCCTTTCTGCTAGAAGAACAAACCCCCAACTGCACCAACATATCAAGGTCCCAACCTATTCCTATAACACTGTTCACCACTTATGTTACCAAATGAGGATTCGTAGAGGGGACTGTGGGATGGAATCAATCAAATAAGAACTTGTAGAGGGGCCATCCGATGGAGTCAGTTAAAGGCATCCAAGTCCAGATAGAAAGCAACAGGCACAAGACCACCTGTTATTCTGTGTCCCCGGTTGACATAAGAACTAGCTGAACTCAATCCTTTAAGAAAGTGAAAATTCTCTCATAGGTCAAGACCAGCTGAATTATGGAAACAAGCAACTTAATGACTAAAAAGCAGAATAAGTCACCCACTGAATAACGCAAGTAAGAAACTTAATACTGAAAATAGTTTCCATAAATTCTATTGGGCTGATCAAACGCAAAAACCCACACATTGTTCTAGACACCCACCAATTCTGACAGAATTTATATAAAGCTCAATGACGGTAAGGAACCTAACCACAAGAATCACTGAAAGGCTTAGCTCAGCAAATCCTTTCATTTTAATTTTTTTGTGACCAGCTTAACATACTGTTGTGAATAAACTAGGTCTAGAGGCATGTAGCAGCATGACACCAAACCTTTTGTTAAAATACTCAATATAGTATGAAATCATCATACTTATGTAATAAAACCGAAACAGCAAAGCCAAGGCCCACAACCCATGTAAGCAGGAAATTTTTTGCAACACAAAAGTTACCCCTTTCACTTTATAATCAATTTAGATCGACAGAATATCACTGACGATGTAGGATACAATTTTGAGACCAAGATTTCTCAAGCAAAGAAATTATGCCAGAGTGTACCAATGATGCCATAGCACAGACAATCATAGTCTAAAGAAGCCTTCCCTCTAAGCATCAAACATTTTCTATCTATCAGCATATCAGTGACAGCCAACGTGCTATCGATTTAAAGCTATGTGTACTAAGGAAATAATAAACTCTAGTTACATCTGCAACATACAATCAGCAATTTTTCACATAGACCAACAGAACATTACCAACAAACAGTTCATCTCCAAGTAAATAAGACCTCTGTCTCATTCACAGCAGATGCATAGCACAAACCTCACATGCTACTTCTATTTCCCAACAATAAGCCGCATCCAAGTTCTAAAGATCAGCCATCATGGGAGAAAAACAACCTCCGCACCCGGCAATTGGGCTCAAATCCCACTAGAGGCACGGCGGTGTTTCCTCCCCTACCCTCATTCTCATGCCTTCCCTAACTAAGGCAACACCAAGTCCTAGATTAGCAACCACCACTGCGGACATAATTCCTCTACCAATCTGAACTCCAAACCCACCTTAATCATCACGCCTGAATACCCTTTTCTCTTATCTACTCAATCTTCAAACAAATCCCATGTCATTCTGCCAAAACTACTGAAATTGAATGGAGAACATCCAAATAAGAAGAGCATCTAAAAACGACGAGTGATCCACTCAAAAGCAATGCAGCATATGTACTAATCAAGATTCAAAATTTCACAAAAGTTGAGCTTGAAGACCAATTTGGGCAACTAAATTGAAGGTCCAAGAAGAACAAAAATACCTCTTTATTATCAGTGACTTTGAGTACCAATTTGCCGTCGCAGTGCCGATATTTCATGTTGTAGCGCGTCTACGATGCATTCAGAACTCCAAATCAACAATGGAGTCGCAAATCCGTACCATTTACTCAAAAAAATGAAATCGAAACAAATTTATCATAGAATTGGATAGGAAGTGAGAGGGTACTTACAGATTCGGGATCGGCGCGAAACAATTGCACGGATCGCTCCACGAATTCATCCCATGAGGCGATGTACACCATTCTCGACGTCTAAGTCAGGAGGGGGGAGAGAGAGAGAGAGAGAGCGCTGTTTGGGGTTTACGTTCTGGAATTTGGTTTGCGCCTTACGCTTGACATTTTTCCCGTACTCCACAGTCCACTGTGGACCTACGCCTTTTTAAAAAAAAAAAAAAAACATAAAAAGAAATCCGGGATTTACGATTATTGTAGTTCCCAAAATTTTCCGGATCCCCCACCATCTCTACATGTACTGTCTCAACTGAAAAACTCTTTCAGGTTATTCAACATCTTGCTATATATTGGAAACAATGTAGCAAAGTCCAATGGAATGTATTGGGGGATAATATGATCAAGTTTTTTTTTGGCTATGTCAAAGAGAAAGCCACAATTAACCTCATTAGAGGTGTAAAACAGATGATGACAGTTGGATCACGAACCGGGAAGAACTGACTTCTTATGTGGTCTAGTACTTTCAGCACCTTTTCTGTCCTCCTTAAGCACCTAGCGATACAACCAGGAACAAAATATAGGAGGTATAGTTTCAAAATTCAGCAAATGTCTATCATAGGACGATATCGAATGGTTATCCCAGCCTTTCTTCGAAGATGAAGTGAAGTCGGCTTTCTTTGGTATGAACGATTGGAAGTCTCTAGGACCTGATGGCATTCTGGCCATATTTTATCATCAACTCTGGGATATCATTGGCTCTGACATCTCGAAGGCAGTCCTGAAATCGCTTCACTCGGGGAAAATTTTAAAGCAAATTAACCATACCTTCATGCACCTGATCCCTAAGACCCCAAATCCAGAGTCATTCAATCAATGTCGTCTAATTATTCTCTGCAATGTTATTTACAAAGGAATTGCAAAATGCATTGCTAATTGTCTCAAGAAAGCTATGCCTTCACTAATTGGCCCATATCAGAACGCATTTGTTCCAGGATGACTCATTGGGGACAGTTGCCTGATGGTCCATGATCTTCTTCACTATATCAAGCACAAATGAACTGGCCCTCTAGTTGCCGCTATCAAGATAGACCTTAATAAAACATATGATCGCTTGTAATGGGACTTCATTGAAGCAGTCTTAAGGCAGGCTGGCTTCCCTGAGTTATGGATTTCCCTACTCATGGAGTGCGTCACAACTATCTCCTACTCAGTGTTGATTAATGGTAAGTCATCCCCTCTATTTAAGCCTACGTCAGGAATACGTCAAGGGGACCCTTTATCGCCATATATTTTTATTTTGTGCAAGGAAGTTCTATCAGACTTGCTACTCTAAGCCCAAGAACACAGATATGGCCCAGGTATCAAAATATCTAGAAACTCCCCTCCTGTTAATCACCTACTGTTTGCTGATGATGCGATATTTTTCACACTTATCCAATTACATCAGTGCCAGAACATGCATCGAATCATAGCTGAATTCTGTTCGGCCTCAGGGGATGTAATAAATACGGCTAGATCATATATGATAGCTTCCCCTAGTGCGAGAGAGGAACACAGGCACATATTACGTGATACTTTCAGGATGAAATTGCAAAATCCTTTGGGACATATCTAGGAGTACTTGTGACCTTTGAGAAGTCCAAGGCAAGCGAATTTAACTTCATAGGAGAAAGAGTTCAGAGGAAATTGCAAGGATGGAAAACCAAACTCCTTTCACTGGCAGGTTGGCTACTACTTATAAATGATGTAATTGGAGCGTTATGTCAACATACTCTCTCGGTTTACCAGGTCCCAATTGGTATTCTTCAGGAAATTAACTCTTTGGTTATGGGCTTATTTTGGATAAACTCACAAGGCAAATCCCTTTATACACTAGAGTAAGAAGGAACAATGCCAACAACCGCATGCAAAAGGAGGAGGATTAGGCATGTGGGACCTGGTCATATGGAATTACGCGCTGTTAATGAGACAAGCCTAATGAGTCCACTCGAAACTCCACCTATTGATCTCTAAGAGTTGTTGTGGAAAATATGGATCTCACTTTCCAGTTGACGCCGCATATTACGATTGTAAAGAACACAACGCTTCGTGGGGACGTATGGGCCTAACTAGGGCGACTTCTAAGTTCAAGGAAGGATTAAGATGGCTCATCTTGAACGGACGCATAGTTCGAGTACTTGAAGACTGATGGTGCATCAATGGAACTATCGGATTAAGATCACAAATAAATCCTTCTCCATAGGAGGATCATCCTGTGTCTGATTTATTTAAGTAATCCAAAATAGGATGGAACATAGGGAAAATCAAATCTCTCTTTCCCCATCTGAGAGTGTGGAATATCTTCGCACAACATATTAGGCAAACGGAGACTCCAGATAGACTATATTGGCCCATTAGTAATAATGGGGAATATAATTCCACATCTGGCTACGATTGGCTAATGAGCAAAAACAAGATTAATGTTGACAAAAGGGAATTCAAGATGCGGACAATTTTATGGGCTCTTCGGATTCCAACCCCTTGGAAAGTACTAATGTGGAAAGCGTTCTACAACGCTCTGGCAACTAGAAGAAACAAACGCATAAGAAAAATTGGGCACAACTACAACTGTCTGTTCTGTGAAAACTCTGAAGAGTCGATACAACATCTCATTTGAGACTGCTGCCTTTCTAAACTACTCTGGTGGGTCTCGCCATTGGCATTTAGGGTCAACGCGAATCCAAACGTTCCTTGGATTCAATGGGTTTGCGGCTGGATACTTTTACTAAATTGCTCCCATACCTCGCTTCACATAGGAGAAAATATTTTTGTAGCTTTAGTATGGAGTATTTGGACCTTTCAGAATCTACTACTATTCCAAGCGGCCCCCAAAAATCCAACTAAGATGGTCGAGATACTACAAGCCATCTTAAGGACTTTATCAAATTTTATCACCAGGGAGGGCATAGATGGGCACTCACCCATGTCCAGTCACCAAGATCAGAAGATGAAAACTCTTGTACGGGGACATATTAATACACATCCAAAAGTCATCTTACAAATCACTGGAGCATACAGGAAAAAACAAAAATGGGCAGGGGTTGCCATTCAAGCACAGAGACGCGACTCGACCTTAATGACATATCAAGAAAGACTCGTATGCAACTTGAAACTAGAGGTCGTCGCTACAACTATAGAAAAGGCGCCAACTTTGGCTGTACATCAATGATGTTCGACAATCGAAATATAGATGGATAGCACAATACTTATACTATCCGTAAGCAAGGCAGATGATACCCCAGTTGATATCTCTCTGTTTTTGGAACGATGTATCTCTCTCAAACAAAGTTTTCTGTATTGTATATTTCGGAAGGTAAGAAAAATCAATTGCAGTCGACTGTAAACTTAGCTTTGCAGATTAGATACCAATATCTGTAATGTAGCTACCTCTTGTATTACCCAACAGACAAAAACAAAAAATTCCGGCATTTATATGGTAGTTTCGGGACTATAGTCCCAACTCCGAGATACAAGTTGGAGTAACTTTTTTCCTTTGGGTTTTAAGAGTTAGAGAAAATACAGAGGGTTTTTTGGGGGACTGAAGTGAAAATAGAGAGGGCGAAAAGAAAGAGAGAGAAAAAGAGTGCTCGTGTCATTACAAAGTCGTTCAACCACAGTATAATTTATAACAATTTCCTATCAAAATGGGTTCCCAAGTTGGGCAGCAAATTATTTTTGAAGCCTTGTATAAAGGTCGTTTTAGATTTGTTTTCATAATATCAACTTTAGACTACCATGATGTCGATGTCATATTGTTTGGAGTCAAATAATTTTGAAAAATAATTAAGATTGAAATGCTTCTGTTATTAGATATTTGGTTTATTTCTTTTATTAGATATCCGGTTGATATCTAACCGGAAAAATCAAACAACTAAATTGGTATTGAAATTTAGTTTGAGCAAAAACACTGAAGTTCCACGTAAATGAATCTTTTCAATCCCGAGACCTTAATTAAGAGGGATAAGTATCAAACCACTTGAACCAACCTGGGTTGATAAGTTCCACATAAATAAATAGTTATTGTTTTTTTTTTAATCAAACAAACTCAAGTAATTAAAAGAAAAAATTAACACTACCAACTGTTGAGTGTCAGACAAAACTTTGGCATCTAGACTTCATCAGCATTACCAGAATTATTTGTGCTGCCGTTTTTGGTGTTACAATTCGTTACGACTAGCTGCAACAAGAGAAATAGTAAAAAGTTCCTGCGTTGTGCTCTTGAGTGATCACATGACATGACCCTGTTTAAGCATTTTTGGGTCAAATAAAATCCTACATGATTTTACCAACAAAAATCCAGCAGCATATTTCTTGGTCTGCTAGTATTTCTAACATCGACGTACATGCTACATTTTGCTGTGACATGAAATGAAAGACCCCAACAAAGTAAAGCCAGGGGATCAGAAGGAAGCAAAATGAACATTCGCCATAATCAGAAGGAACTTGTTTCAATTCCAAATCAGCTTTCTTCAAGCCTGCCTTCCATCAGTGCAGCTCGGACATGCTATAATTAGCCTAGTGCATAGGCATCAAGAACATAATCATCATTAGTCACCATTTGTCGCCGCATGAGGCATGCCGCAAATCCTGCAGAAATCATTTGGTAATCTGTGTATTTGCTCATGAGAATTTGCAATCTTTTGAGGATAAACTGAGCTCTTTCACGTAGGAATTCCAGCACAATCTGGGTCAACCGCTGAACTTTTGATCCTAGATGATTGCAAGATCAGCAACTCATGAACTTTTTGCTTCAGCTGCATTGACACAAGTGAGTGGAAATGAGGACAGAAGTATATCAAGTCTTAGACACAAAAGACATCTCAGCAAAGGCACTTAGATAAGAGCTAGACATTCCCTCTCAAGTGAGAGGCCGGGCATTGTATCCAACCAAATGCAGGGTTTGTCCCTTCCGCCAAAGCTACAGTGCCCCATCTCACTCCCCTTGCGAGAGATCATCATTTTCCGAGATCAAGTGCAGGTGTTCCCCCCCCCCCCCCCCCCCCCAAGCCAAAGAAAAACAATGACAGACAGAAATAGAGGGGCATGGCAAAATTGATCTGTGACCAATTACTCAACCCAGGGAATGATCCAAAGCCAAACCTGATCAGCAATGAGTTTTACCGGGTCTAAACTAAACTGATCCTAAGTTCACCCAAGCAACAACGATAGCATGTTATTGACAAGCAACCTACCCTAACCTCAGGAAGGAAGGGAAACAGAGGCCTGATATGGAGAGAGTGGGACGAAATCCCATCTTTGGAGGGGGGTTAAAATCAACATTGATGCTGCTTTCAAGGGAGTGAGAAAGGTGGTGGCATGGGTAGAAAGAGACTGTGGAGGGAGAGTGTTGGCGGGGGAGGAAAAGAGGGTTGAGTGTGCTTCGGCAGTCATGGCAGAGGTGAGGGCGGTGCTTGTAGGGTGCTAGCTGCTCGGTACAGTGGGAGGAAGGTGGTGGGTGTAGAGGGGTACAATCAATCTGTTATGTCGGCCTTGAAGATAGGGAAGGAGCCGCCATGGGAGTTCTACTGGTTGAGACAAGAAGCCAACATGTTGGCTCATGGGTTGACCCGGTGGTCGATCAAGGAGGGGAGGTCCTTCACGTGCATTCAATATTTTCTGGCAAGCCTTCTCTCAGGAAAGAATGGTGGGCGGCAGGACTAGGCCCTTATTGTTCTTTTCATTCACCTTTTTTGGTTTGTATTTTTCCCAGACACAAATAAAAATAAAAATAAAAATAAAAATAAAAACCTACTCTAGCCTTTTTTTGATAGAAAAACCTACACTAACCTGACCGAACCTGAACATTTGAGTCTGAACCAGATTAATACCCAACTCGAATGACGAGTTTTCCAATTCTAACAAAATTCATTATACTGGAACCCACAGCAAGCAAACACACACCTCTCATTGCTCGCCAGCACTACATATTGTGAATCCCCAAGAAATGGAGACGTGCAGTCATGCATACATGCAAAATACCTTCTGCCAAGACATAGCATCTAATTCTGGTTGGACAGATTTAGGCTAGATACCCATAAATTCACAACATACACATCACCTCATCTAATCCGATCCCGCTCTTTACAGATACAGGAATGGCTCCTTGAGGCCCATGCAATCGATATCTTGCCAAATCTGGATGATCAGTGGTTGAGTCTTCAGTTTTCAAGACTAATGGAGGTTCATGCAAAAGGTCGCATTTCGAAAGTACATCGAGCCAAAGATGACCATTGAACCTCTCCCTTAATTCTGTGTACGTGATGAACTGCAAAATCATTAAAGCAAAGCAATTAAAAAGTTACTTGGGAGGAAGAGGCAAAATAGAGAAGGGAGATGACAATTTTAACCTCACATGTGTACAGCAGTTATAGATGTACTACCAAGACGTGGGATGGAGAGCCTATCTGAAGAGCCCCTGGTGAAGGTAAATAGTAATCTAAACCTCTCACGGTGAAGTCGCCAAAACCCGGGCTTACAGGTGTTGTGATTAGAAAACCAGGAATTTTTATTAATTTTGAAATCAATAAACCAGAATTTTAACTAAAACTGAAGCCAATTGTTCTCACCATTATTATGATACCCGGACTCTTCATTTTGCCCTGCCGTACCTATGTCGGACACGACACTTCCCAGATAGGACATGGGATACGCGTTCGACCCTTACCCAAACTCTGGCGCAACAGAGGTGAAAATTTTGGACTATGTGGTCTTTTTCCTTTTTCGTTCATTATTTTTTAATGGATTTTTAATGTTTAATGGTTTGATAAATGGACAACCTTTTAATTATCGAAATATTCTTGAAAGATTAATTTGAAATTGCAACTTCCACATATAAAATGATGTGTCCTCATATATGTGTCCAAATTTTGGACAGTGTCCCCGTGTCCTAAAGCCTTAGCATCGACGGGTCGGACACTCGGATCCATACCCGTGTCCAACATCTCATACCCAAGTCCGTGTAACATATCCAATATGACAACTATTTCCTTCAAACTATGCCATATCATGTCATTATCTCAATGTCTCCAACAAGAGTCGCACCTATCAATTATCATGAGGATTTTCTTTGTGCTAGGCGGAAAGGAGCGTAGATATGTTATTATGTAAACAAGTTCACCCTAACTCTACAATTGCAAGGATATTTTGTTTAAACTCCCAATCCAAATTCATACCCCAAAGTCCCATGCAGGCAGGGTGTGGAGTGTTTTGTTGAAAGTTCAAACTAATTTAAACATATGTCTTTGGTTCTTCACTTCTTTCAATGATAAGGGCCAATCCAGGTGTGGCATGGAAGCCACATTAGCCTGTGATATAATAATGCACCAAAAAAAAAAAGGTGTATGAGGTAATAAAAAGCAACTCTCTCAGGAAATACAAGAATTCATCCACTGGGAAAAATTAAAACCTCTTCAAATCAGAGAAGTTAGTTAAGATTTAAGAGTAGGATCTTGCTAGCAACTACCATCAAGAATGCATTGTACCTGGTCGGATGGTGACGTACCACATTCTCCAGTCAAGTCATGAACAAAGAGTACTGCAGTCGGCAAATGTGTGAGGACAGCAAGAGTCAGCTTCTCCAAATTGTTCCTCTCCTCTTCAGATTAGGAAACAGAAAAGATGATGGAAGTGGAAGCTTTAGAAACAGCAAATGAACAATGGCAAGAAAATCTTTACGAATAAAAGCATAAATGAAGAATCTAGGAGATGATTTTCAGCAATCTAACAATAAGGAAAGCAAACTAATAAAATATGCAGGCCAAAACCATGCATGCTGTACCATACTGGTGGTTCTCAGTCATGGCAATCTATTACAGCAATAACTCAATTAAGATCCAGTGAGGTAGCTGCATCAATACTTTGAGAAGGAGAAATTGGTCAATTTGACAATAATGCATCCCCTAAACAATGCACTCGTTTAAAAATAGGACTAGACCAATTCGTTCCTGAAATAACATGTTAAATACCAGGAAACTTTCGGATTTAGAAAGAGTTACAAATACATTTATACAAAACAGTGTCATGTAACGCTCTTTTTCCACAAAGAAATCATGGATATCCTGTCACCGCTCATCCAAAACTCCAACCCTACTCCCAGTTATTAACTGACACCATTTATGCGGGCCCCATAAGGGACATGCAACATTCACCAGAAATTAGAATGAACTGATGAAAGAAAGAGGCATAATCATTTACCATCAGACCGGCTCAGTACACCTGGAGTGTCCGTCACCTGCATAAAATTCTAGATTAAACTAGGTAACACCCAATAAATAGATGACAATCGAAAACCCTCTACAGACCAACCTGAAAACGCTGATAGTTCACAACAATATGACCCATTAGAATCCCTCTGGTTGTGAAGGGATAGTTGCAAATCTGGAAGCAAAAAATGATGATCATTGAATCTTTATGCAGAACCTTGGAAAAGCATTGGCTTTCACGAGAAAATAGAGATAGCAAACCATATTATGCATACAAATGCATAACAATGTCACGGAGGAATGAAAAAATAAGGCTACGGGATAGATCGAGTTGGACAGGACAAAGCAACAGCCATACATAGATCTGAAAAACTATGCTTACAATGAAGTCTGAACTATACATGCCAAAACTTATCAGCATGTACTCTTCATTGATAAATGTACATGACAAAGTCAAGTGAGTAGCTCATTTTCCAACATTTTAAGCAACCTAAGAGGCAGCCACCACTCACCAGTATACCTTCTCACCCGTCTCATTCTTCTCTTATCTCCTTCCATATGTTCCACTTTCAAAAGAACCAGAGCACATATGACACGGTTTAAAAGCAAAAATCGATGTTGAAACACATAAAAATCTCTACCAAAGTGGAATTAGAAAACAAGAACTTCTAAGAAAAATGCTTGAAGAGGACATTTTCAGATCACCATTGCACATTATGTTTGAAAAGATAAATCTATTCTTTTTTTCCCCTTCACTTCAAGGAAAGCTTTTTGACGGATATTTTATAGCAACAGATACAGAAGGCAGGAAAAAAGCAGCATAAAAATCACCATATCTTTCCATACCTCGGGCTTTCCTGTTGAAAGAACACGAACCAAGGACGATTTTCCAACATTAGGGGCTCCAACAAGACACAATGTTGGAGTATCTAGGTCAACCACTGGCATTGCTCGTAAAGTCTGCAGGAAGTCACGTTATAAGGGACACTGATAGCAATTCTAAGAGTATCAATATACAGGCAACTAAGGCCTCCATTCTTTAAAATAGTTAAGATGATATCCAAGTGGACAAAAGAAGGGGAAGTCAAAATGACGTGGTTTTCATCAACCTTCTGAAAGGGACCACTTCTAATAATAGAAAGATGAGCACCAAAATATGATGAGCACAGCTCATACAGATAACTAGGTAAGCAGGGTGAGACTTCATAAGGATGACTAAGCAGCAGCTAATGACAATGCAAGTTACGAGTATAAACGAATTGCAATCAATAAATCTGAGTTGATCGCGCTACCATTCTGCGAAGACTGAGTGCATACAAGGAGGAAGATGGAGAACTCCCGTTCATGAAGAGCCTTCTAGCATTCCATACACATACACATATAGATAAAGCAATAAAAATAATGGGCAATACGTCTATCCACTACAGCTTTTCCCTACTTAGAACTTGAAAGTACCATTACTCAAAAGCTAATACCTTGGCAATATCCAACAAATCATCCACAGCTTTTTTCTCACGATTAAAGAGCTCCTCCACCCTTTTCAGACCCTAGAAATATGGCAAAAGTCAAAGTAATTCCTTCACTGTTCTAAATCATGCGTAAGGTTCCCCATAGAGGTCTTACCTCGTTCAACCGTTCCTCTGCCTCTTTCTTTGACAAAGACTGACAAGATTCAAATGAAATAGTAATTAGTGTATTGTGCCAATTGCCATGGTCCCTCTGAAAACCATACTCCCCATTTACGCTGTTACACATTGCTTGTCCACCCCGATTTTTTTGAAGTTATCAAGAACTGAATTCTAGAGTCTAGACCCAAATACTCTCAATAACTATGTCAATTGCCATTGAATTAATATCGTCTGTTACCAAATTTGATTTGGAGGATAATATTCTCAAGTTTTAAGAAAGCTTCTAGTTCAATACCTAAAGGTCTATAAGAAAGAAGACACATGGTGTTGTTTTGAAACTTAAACTCATAGATGTAAGGAACCTAATTGATATCTGAAGCTCTTTCAAAGGAAAAGAAAAAATATTGATGTCTGAAGCAATAAATGGACCTTTGCACAAAGAGAAGCATGTTCCTTTCCGGCAGATATGACCTTCTTCCTCAGATTATTTACTTTTCCCAGAACCTGTAGCAAATAAAGAAGCTGGGCTTGTGAATTATCCTAGAACCATAAAATGCTAATAAAGAAAAATAAAACCAGTAATAATCTGAGGTCGCTGAAACATGGGGCCTTCAGAATCCAGATTCTATTGGAGAATACGTCTGGAGGACCATAACTCCCTAGTAAGAAGATATCAAAACCCGATAAAGCTCATATAAAAGCTGAACAGTCATGTTGAATTTCTGATAAAAATTTGCTACAGAACACAGAGTGGCCCCAAACCCATAATGAAGCAAACACCACAACATTCTTTCCCACTAAGCACCAGGACATGTTAGAAAATTTCTACCATTACATGCCAAAAATACACCAAATAATATCCAACACATCACACATCAATTAAAAAATTTCTTCCTCTGAACATCAAAGCATATGGGTGACATTTCAGATCAAGCATAAGAAGCTTGGGGATGAAAAGGAGCAGAAATTCTTATGTATGTTCTCTTGTAAAGATAATCATTTTGTCGGGATCAGAAGCACTGGCCAGAGACAAAGTGTTGTACCTTCTAATAGAGCCTTTCGTCAAGTGTCCTTGAGTTTTTTTTACGAAGCAATTCAAGGTAGTTAGATAGATTCTTTTTCCAACCCCCTGGACACTGTTCTACTAGTCGTTAGTAAAAGTTTTGATCTAACCACCTCCTCCCCCACCCCCCAAAAAAAAGAAAAAGAAAAAAGGAACTATAGTCCCTCTATCTCATAGCAAGCTCCTTGCTTAACCATTTGTACATCATCCAAGAGTGAATCAGGGTTAGCTAGGCTCAAGAAAATGAACAAAGGATGGGTATCTCTATTAGGGCATACATGTCTTATATAGGTCAGAACCTAGTAGTTACCTCTTGGTATTTTCCATCACCCAGTGTCAACTCAATAAGAGACCGCTCATAAGGATGTAGATGGTTTTTGTCAGGGAAATTCTCTATGTACATTCTAAGGGGAACTGCCAATTCCTGAGGGCAAAAGACAAAGAAATGTTAAGATCATTAGCAACTATAAGTTGATAAAAAGGCAGAATAACAATACAAGTGATATGATACGCAAAAAAAGATTGCCTTCATTAGTGCATCAAGTTGCTTAGCACCTCTATTTCTTTCACGTTTTGCAATATTGGCAATGCCTGTTAACCAAGAAAGTAGAAACTCAGCAAACTTGCTGTGCATAATTAGCCAGAAATCACCCCAGTGATGACACATTTTGAAAAACTAGTTACCCTTCGTAGGTGAGACCTTCTTTGCCTTCCGCAAAGCGGAATACAGAATATCTGTAGATGGCATCACGATGGGTAGCTTTTGAAAAGCACCAACACTTTCGAGTTGCACAGATCCATCAACCTGAAATTTGATAAGAAGGAACATAATACTGATGAAAATATAGTGCCACTACTGAAAATGGAATATAGAAGTACACCAAGAAGATAGGGGATTTCTTCCTCGATGTAGAAAAAGTCACCTCTAACTTGTTATCCCTTCCGGATTTTGGATCAGATATATAGCTTGCCGTCACAACCTCTGAAGAAACAGTTTGAATTCCTTTGCAAAAGTAGACAACACGATTGTGCGCTATACGTGACATTTGTTTGGGACCTGCTAACTGAGGTAAAACTGACCAAACAGTAAAGAAAAATATTTTAGAGAAGCAGGGAAAAAAAAGATATATAGAGTACGTAAGTACATGAAACCTCAATATGAACAATGTGATAACAGATAGTCTGGCATTAAGAATTCAACTAAAGATGCAGATGAGATGATACATCCTCAGTAGATTTGCCAAACATTGGAATGACAGTGAACTTGAGTGGCAATACACCAATGACAAGTTAATGACATTGTCAAGAGTACGGGAGATATTCAGTATAAAGAGATTACAACTCAACAACATTGTCAAAAAGATTAAGGAAGATATTCAGCACAAAGAGATTCCTCGAGGATAATTAACATAAAACATTAAGATGAAAATGAAATCACAACAATTAGACATAGAAACATCATTTACTTCAAAGATGGTGGCAAGATGGAGGAAAACCAATCCAATTGCCATGCACTTTGCATTCATGTGGTTCAATTTTTATTTTTATTTTGTTGATAAGGAAAAGGTAATATTAATATAAAAAGAATAGAAGCTCAGCTACACAGTGAGCATCATACACACTATCCACACAATTAGACAGATCAATAGAGGAAGAGCTAAACTTTTCCATTCTTTCAAAAGTAGAGAATCTTGATGAAATTCTCTTTCAAACGCTGAAGAAGGTGCTTACAAAAACTCTTCTTTTTCTCTCTCTCCAAATACACCAAAAGATGACATGAGGTAAGACCATGGCTTCCTTCTTCTTCTTCTTAACTTTCCTATCAAAGAAACCCTCCCAAGCCAAAACATGGTTCCTAATGGAATCAGGAGCAACCGAAGAAATGCCCAAGCAACCAAAAGCTAGATTCCAAAGTACACTCGCAAACTGACATTGGAGCAATAAATGATCAGTAGATTCAGAGTCCCTTTTACACATGAAGCATCTATTCACCAAAATTTTCCCCCTTTTTTGTAAGTTGTCGCACGTTAGTATGTTCCCATGTGTAGCTCCCCAAACAAATAAAGAAACCTTTATGGGGGCTAAAGACTTCCACATGAGCTTGCAAGAGAAACCAGATAAAAACCTTTACACCGCAAATATTCCAAAAGATCCATCCAGCATAAGTATCAAAAACTCAGGCAATCCATGGGGCAGCAAACAAAGCATTTTCAGACAGAAATTTATATGCCTTGGACAAAATCTGGGAAACGCATAAATTCTCAAAATTACCATTAGCATCTAGACCTATGTTGCATTAGTAACAAACTAACAATGAATTAGGTAGTTGGCAGGTAAGCCCACAATTAAGTAAGCGCTACACAGCTAAATCCGATATATGTTGATGTTATTTTTGAGAATCATGATATTCTTTTCAGAATAGCCTCAGATATAGTTGATGACATTCTTTGTGAATTCAAGAGAGTACATGTTGTATTCATTCTTTCAATATTACAAGCCCACAAGTGACAGGAGTTATGTAGTATACCAGAGCATCTTCTCCTATAAATAAGGGACAGCATTGCTTTTGATAGCAAAAGTCAGAAATCCATATCCAGTTCCCTACCAATCTTTCACCTATTATGCTATACAGACTCCAAAAATGATGGACCAAAATATCGTTGCCAGCCTCATACCCTCGTTCATTGACAAGACTACGGCCACCAACTTATCAAAATCCACCAGTACTTAAACTAAGCCAAATAAAAGAAACACCCAGATTAACAAACATAAGATAAAAGATTAAAGGTACTCATACATATGAGTGCTAGTACTTGAAAAATCTGGCTTTAACAAACAACAACTACATGAAGGACTTCTTCCATTCATTACAACTACTTCACACTAAGTAGTGCTTACGAAAGAAATTGCTTTGGGGGGGGTGTTTACCTTGGGTAAAATTGGAAGTTCTGGATAACAACTTGTTTGAAGGAACTCTCCATAGTTCCAACATGTTTGAGGCTCCAATCATTCCTTTTTCTTCTTAAGGTTAGAATAATCAAATGCCCTCAAACACAGCGACTTCAATAGATACCTGGGCACAGACCCAATCACTACAACTTTTTCACGAACTCATTGATGAAAGTAAAAGAAAACGGACACCCCCAGAGTACCCTGCAATCCTGCAAATGCTAAGCTAAACAACATATGCCCCAGAAATAAGAGATAATTAGCCAAAAATACATGACGCATTGTAAATGAACGGCGGAAAATTCACAAAGAAAAAGCTGCAATATGCAAAGTGACGTCCGTTAATTACAACTGAAGAGAAAATCCAATTTCTTACAAGGCAATTGCAGTCGCAGAGTGCAAATAGAGCACCGAAGAAGGGCTCCTCTCTTCGGCTCTTCCTTAGCCCCACTTCACTAATCACTAGATGGCTTTCTCTCTGGGTCGCCGCTCGTTCCGCGGATTGGAGTTTGGAAGGAAACAGTAGCACCAACACTTTGGGGTTAGGTCATCCATGTCATTCTTCTATTAACAATTTTTGTCCAATTCGCCTCTGTACTCCCGGAATCATCGCCATGGATCATCAAATAGAATATTTATTACAAACCTACTGTAGAAGACATAAATTTTTTGTGTTAACAAAGGAAAAATCAAATTAGAGTTAAAAAATAGAAAAAATAAAAACAAGCGTGTCATTGGTCGCAACCAACTTGCGCCCCAAGCCAAAAGTCTCATGCGATGTAAAGCGGTGAGGGGATCTCACCATGTAAATGCTCTAATACCGTTACTGGTAGGTATGGAGGGTAATGTAGTTTGAATTTGAGATTATTTTAATACAATTTGGAATTATTTACATTTGCCAAATATTATTTATGCTTATAATTTTGGAACGTCGAATGATAACTTTCACATCAGAAGTGTTGTGCAGCATTGTTTTGCCATTTAACCTAGTCTCAAATGATTGACATTTTGTAATGGCTTTTAAATCCAAATATTTTTGAAAAAATTTACTTCTTGATTCACATCTTTTTAAAATAGTCAAATTTATGGAAATAAATTTTACTTTTTTTTGGGGTACGGAAGAGGGGCTAAACCCTGAGAGAAATATTATTAGCCTTTACTAAGGCGGAGCCAGGTGGCTCCCATACAATCGGCAAATGCCACATCCCTTACTTCTATTGGGGGGTTTGGAATTTGGTAACGACCTAGCTAGTTGTAATCCTTATGTTACCTAACTTATCCGCCACTTGATTAGCTTTTCTGTAACAGTGAGTCATTTTCACTTCCCAACCCTCCCAAGATATGATATCGTGACATTGTTGGAATGCAAATTTGTGAAATGGCACCACGCCATGCTGCCTTATAGCATGTCCACAAGAATTTTTGAATCCAACTGTATCCAAAGCTTGGTGATCCTCAGCTCTTCAGCAAGCTATAGCCCGTGTAAAATCCCTCGGATTTCAGCCTTCATAGATGAACATATGCCCAAATTTTCAGTGAAACCCAATAGCCATTGACCCCCGTGGCCTCGAAACACTCCTCCTACAGCTACCGGTCCCGGGTTGCCTTTGGCAGCCCCATCTGAATTGAGCATTACCCAGTCTCCCGGAGGGGAATCCCAGCGTGCGAGTCTCTTAGTTAGAATGGACACTCGTTATGGGGTTTCATCAATACTATTATTCTCCAGGGCTTGAGTGATAACCTGGAGCCTTGCTTGTAAGAAGGTTCCTTTGTCTGGTGGAATTTTTTCTCTCTTTCCAAGGTGAGCTGAGCATCGCCACTTCCAGATATACCACAGTGTAATCAGGAATTTGGTGGCCCAGTTGAGATCCGCATGCACTCCTCTCGTATGATGAAATACCCATTCTATGAAGGTCAACTCGTTTTGTTGGAAATCCAAGTGCATATTGTTTAGAGCAGTCGATACTTGAGTAGCATTAGGGCATTGGCGGAAAAGATGCTCGTTGTCCTCCATCATTGAATTGCATGAGTCGCAATGAGGCTTCGTAGTCAGGCGTCTATGGAACCGGTTGGCATTAGTGAGCAATCTGTCGTGAAATAATAACCGGACGAATGTTCGAATCCGTTGCGGGACCTTGAATTCCCATACCCATCGCCACATGGGTTTTGGAGGTTTCTCCTGCTCGTTTCGAATTATGGCCACGCCGATTTTATGGTGAATGATCCCTTCTTGCTTGGTAGCCAAGCTAGATCATCTCCTACCTCGTTTTGGACCAAGTCATAGGAAGCGATTTGCTTCAGAATGTCTTCTGGAAGGTATCTGGAAAGACTTGCCCAATTCCATCCCTCTTCGGGGCTCCAATAGTCCCCCACTGTACATTGTCTTTGGTCTTCGGGAACGTCTCTAAGGGTAAGCGAGAGGAGCTGTTTTTCATGTAGCCATTTATGACTCCAGAACTTTGTTTTCCTTCCATCCCCAATAACGTGACCCATGCCCTATGCTGTTAAATCCTTCATTTCCACAATGCCATGCCACACGTTGGAGCAGCTGCGAGCAGGTCTACGGGAGTTGAGGTCGCCTCCATGACAGTACTTTCCTCGGAGAATTTTCACCCATAGAGCCGAGCTTTCTATTCTAAGACGCTAGCCAAGCTTCATTAGGATGGCCAAATTGAGTTGTCTCATATTCTTAATACCGAGCGCCCCGTTTTCTTGTTCCTTCGTGACGACTTTCCATGCCACAAGGTGTGTCTTGCGCTCCATAGAGGTTCCCTTCCACAGAAATCTTCTGATTTTTCTATCTAATTCGTCACATGTCAACCTTGGCACTCTAGCTGTGTGCATCGTATTGGCCGGTATGGCTGTGATTGCGGCTTGGATTAGTGTCAAACGGCTTGCAAGCGAGAGGCATTTCGCCTTCCCCCTCGCAAGCTTTCGATCTAACCTTGCCACAACCTCCTGATAAGTGCTTCGAGTGACCCTTCCATGAAGAGTTGGGACCCCCAGATAACGGCCAAGGTCATCCGTGGCCGAGATGCCCACTGCATTGCTAACTTCAGTTCTCGTTAGTTCACTCACATTCTTGTAGAAGAGAACACGAGATTTATGCGAGTTGATCTTTTGTCCCAAATGTTGACAGAATTGGTGAAGGACATTCGTAATGCGTTGGGCTTGCTCCTTGGTCGCTTCAGCAAAAAGTACCACGTCATCGGCGAAGATCAGATTTGATATTTTAGGACCACCTCGGCTCACCTGTATGGCCTCCAATTGGCTTCTCGACATTTTTCCATGATCATATGTGATAGTGTTTCCATGCAAATCACGAATAGATAAGGAGAAAGGGGGTCTCCTTGTCGTATGCCTCGTGTGGGCTTTGAAGGTCCTAGTTGGTTCCCCGTTCCACAAAATATTGAGGGTGCATGAGGTCACGCATTTCATGATGACTGAGGTTAGGCTTGGCGGAAGCCCCATTCTGGAAACAGAGTCTTGGATGAAATCCCAGCGCAGCCGATCGTAAGCTTTTTGGAGGTCCAATTTAATGGCCATCCATCCCTTGGACCCTGTTTTCTTTAATAACTGTAACATTGCCTTTGAGTCATTACAGAACAATTTCGTCAACAGTTGAGATACCTAATTGTTAGTTTAGCTAGCCACGATCGTAATTACACCAAATGTTGTGGTAACACTGTATAATTTTTGCTGTCATACTGAGCGATCGGGGCAAAATAACCCCACCGTAACCCCAACAAACTTACCATAATCCAATTTTACAGTTGTCAACCTGCTAAAACCAAAATGTCTAAAATTCTGCATCAACAATATTCATTGCAAGCTCCCTAGACAGACCAGCATAAAATCTAGCATACAAAGAGCCTCAGGGACCATATAAGACCAACCTCCCTCGACTCTTAGTCAACGAGTTCAGGAGCCAGTACCAATTTAACTCGAGCTGGACGCAGTTTTCATCCCTACCTCCATTTTTCTAACCATATGGAGCAACAATTGAAAGAAACACCCTGCAAATTACATACATAAAGACATAACATTTACAATGGCAGCATGCCAAAACCATCACCGTGCATCAACAACGTAGAGTATAACTAAAATATTCCCCCAGCAGTGCAAAACTTGCACCGCTGGTGGGAAAATACCAATAACAGTAAATTACATCCGAACAATAATAGCAGTTAGGCGCCCCGATGTATCAGACATGAGGTATCAGCTATCTTTCATCGGGCCCATGATACAGACTCAATCTCATCCCTTGCTGACTTGTACAGTTCGAGCCTCTTAGCACATTGTTGTCTCCTCTCCATCAGTGCTGGGTCTTCATCAAGCATTTGTCCTAGCTGCTTACCCTGGAAGCAAATATCAGATATTTCAGTTTCACAACTCTATAACCAAAGCTTGCACGGATGACATTATAACGATTGAGTTGCCAATCTTCTGCATGTGTATTTCATGTTCTACGATTATAATTTTTCAGGGAGCTCCAACACTTTGAGGGCCATAATTTGAGATTATATCATGTATCAGATAGACGAATTGAACAATAGCAACTAGCCCAAGTAGCTAATTATCCATCATACAATTCATAAGGAGCCCAACCAACGAGAAGATTGACAAGAGATTACCTCCAAAGGCCTAAGCTGAAGCTAAAGGAGGAGAAACATTTCTTCCCATGTTCAGGAATATTCGGAAAGACAAGAGCCGAAAACAACAGAAGTTGGAATTCTGAGCTAACAAAAACAGGGTCCTAATGCCACGGGCCACCCTGGTAATTGTACTCTGACCATTCAACCTCGATTGTGCCATAATGGTATTTCCTACCAGTCTATGCCATATAACATAAACTTTTTCTTCTCGAGAACATAAAATTGGAAAAGTAACAATACAAAAACAAAATCACCCAACCCACGTGACGACTGCAGATCCTGCAAAAGCATGGTTCAGGGTAGTTGACAAAAAAAGGAAAATATTCACAAAGAGCTCTCTAGAACCCAGGAAAAAGAGGGGGTGAAGAGAACAGCCCACCACCATGGTTTAATTAGGAACTCTACTTAAATATTTGATGCCCCTGGCTGATATGAGGATGAAAATCAATTGAGAAACTACTTGTACCTAAAGGGTTTATCTTCATATGTCAAGGTAAGGATGCATGATTCAGTTAAAGCTTTCCACCATCTAATTCCACCATCTAATCTAAGACACCTCACTCTATCAAGACAATTCTATTTCTCACACAGAACATTAAAGAGGGATCCGCACTTATTCCGGAAGCCACACGTATCATAAATGTTGAACTCAAATTCAATAAAAGAAAATGCTGCAAGTTTTCCAAGCATGTTCAGATTACCTCTCTCTTGCCAATTTGCGTATAGAAGTAATTAAGCAATGAGTGTTTAGCTTCCCTCACTTGACAATGAACAACTGCCTTAGGAATGCTGTTTCTGAGTGTATCAGACACCATGTTTACGTATGAAGAGACATTTGATGCTATTCTTCTGAAATGACCCTCTGCATACCGATCCACATTATTGGCAGCTGGGTTTCCTACTTTTTCCATTTCCTGAGGAAGTCTCCGAAAGAAATCCACAGTCAAATATGAAGATTCCATGTCCACTAGTCTAGTAATTGTCTTCCTGCTTTCATCACGGAACTTCTCTAGGGCTTGATAAGCAGCTCCAGCAAGTTCATTTTGCAAAGTTGGGAAGCGCTTAAGTTCCTGTTCAAACAGATAAATATGCAACTCCATGATAAGGGGCCATTAAGGATTTGGTACCACATCACAACTCGCAAGATTCCACATCTCACCTTAGTTTCTGCAATTGACTTCCTGACAAGTTCCTTCAGTACAAAATGAACCTGTATATGGCATAATTGGTTAGAAATTAGAACAAATTTCGAAGTAGCATGCAAAAATCAGCACTTCACTGGTCACAACTCCAAAGGCAATGTCATGGGAGTGTTTGGCATTAGTTCACATTTTTTTCAATGGAAAAGTGATGCCTGTCACTGCACAAAATGGGCAGAAAATTATGCATATTGCATATGCATTCACATTAATCGTTATCTTAATGTCAGGAAGTGATTCGGCCTAGACGTCGCCTGAGCTTATGCTTCTGAAGCACTAGCAAAGATCAAGTTTGACCATCAGCCAAGGCTAAAGATGCAAAGCATGCCAAGATTACGAATGAAAGTCAATCTTTCACTTACAGCATCAACAGAAGCTTCAGCAGGGCCTTTAAAATAATTCAATGCTCCTTCAATCAGTCGTCGGTAACCCTGCTCAGGGGCAATCAAGTGTGGCTGGTAACCATCTGCCTCAGTGACCACCTTCTTAACATTCTGCAGAGAGAGATACCGATCAAAAGGGAGCTTTCTCAAAGCAGCAGGAAGCTGGTTGTCAAAAACGCCATATATTCGATCACCACCAGGACGCCTGAAAGCAGAAAATTCGACATCCACAACTCAATTAGGATGTCAACAAAATATATAGTAAGGAATTTTGGCATCGTAAAGGGATCCACGTGTAAGAAATTCATAGAGATTCACAGTAATCAGGAGTAAAAGCAGGGAATATCCAACGAGTGAGAAGCAGAACAAGTTCAAATAGAACTAATTTACAAGTAGCTATGTAGAAAATACCAGATAATATAAAACACAACAGTCCATTTTCCTTTTTGGTCACACTAAATTCCCTGAGTCTGGCCTCAAGGTATATCAACTATACTTCTCATTTCTCTTCTTTTCTGGTCTTGTCTTATAACACCCCAGAATGAACATGCTTCACTATTTGCAGTTTCTTAAATAATTCTCTTGATTAGAAGTGATAATCCCAATGATCGGAGTGTTACCGCCATCCCAAAAAGGACAAGGCTTGAAACAACACTAAAGATATTATAGTTGAGCATAATTCAAGCCATTAAACGATCAACATCATCCATTCATCCATAGACCGTACACGTGTAGGTGACAACCAACCTAGTGTTTATACATAATAGTAAGCAAATCACCATTATTGTTACAGTTAACGCCACACGATAACTTAAACTACATCTCCCAAAACAAAAAAAAAATAAAAAGGAAGTGCGACACTTCAATATTAATCCCACCAGGGTCCATTGCTCACTTATCATCCTCAGCAGATTTGGCCTGGGGGCGATTCACTGAGCACTTGCCTAAAACAAAACATAACAAAAATTTCAAAATGTGAGCCGAAGCTCAGCACATGCATTCAAGTATTGTTAAATGATCATTGAAGCATTGTTAATTATTATCTGGTAGTGAACCCCTGAAAACTGATACGATCTGTAAATAGGTGTACACCTGTCAGGTCGATCGAGGGACCTGACCTGATGTTGCGCAGATAACTGAAAGGCAATGCCCTGTAACTGATAACTGATAGGGTCACTAATTATGTGAATGATTAAACTGATTCATTAATATATTTACCAAAACGTTATAATTTTGATAAATACGTCTTGATTTCTAAAAATACAGGCAACTAAAATTTTTAATGCAATCTCAATGGATAGTATTTATACACAAGATGGGGAAGAAATGATAGATTAGGCTCTGATACTGTGCAAAATTGTCATTATAGGTACATGTAGTCAACAAATAAACTCATTCTCACAGTTGATAATTTTTAATAGAACTTGTTTGCTAAATGGTATTCAGAATCCAACAAATAGATATAAGATAGGCTAAACTAAGATGATACAAACTAAATAAACTATGAAAATTTACTTTAGATCAAAGTAATATAATATAATTCAAAGTAAAATAAATCAAGGCAAATAGTTTAAGTTATAAAGTAAAGACTTAATGGAAGTAAAGGAAAATAATTCATAATTCCACTCCTGGCCTCAAATTGAGACCTAAAACTCCAATGTGAAAAGCGTAAGAAGTCACGCAACACTTTCATTCACAGCGCGAAATCCAATACCACAACACCACTTTTAAAATTGGGCTTAAACAAAACAGTACACAGCTTTCGCGGATGCTGCGCAATCTTAGCAAATCGACTATAACTTTTTCCACAGAACTCAGAATGAAGTGATTCAAGAGGCATTTGAAAGGTCACTCATTGATCCATCTATCCACCAAAATTCGCAATTTTTCGATGTACCAAACAGAACCAGTTTAGTTGCAAAGGGACCCTTGCTTCGGGTCTGTTCACAGCCCTAATGCCCATACTCCCAACCTTTTCTTCATATAATTACCCTCTAAAATCCCTCTTTAAAATCGCTAACCCATAATTTGTTCCTTATCATCCATCAGCTTACAAAGCCATGATACTTAAATTTACTCCACAATTATCTTCATCTAATTTTCAATTCTTCTCTTTACAAAAACTCTTAAAATACAACCATAATCTACCTTACTTACATAGATGTCCAAAATAACCTCTTTTAATCAATTGAAGAAATTTTCTATAATCCATCTCTTTTTGCAAAATTCACCCCAAGGCATTATCCAAGTTAAACAACACATCCAAATTTTATTTTCCATCCAATTATATACAATCAACATATTTGAAGTTAAAAATAAACTAATCCATGCATGATCACTAAAACCCTAGCTTATGACCAACTTGTGCTTGCACTCAAATTCATCTAAAATCAACATAAACATCATGATATCCATTACTAATATCAAAGATCACAAAATCAAATACAAAACAATCCAAATCCATCACTTCAACCTAAGTTTGCATGATCATAAACAACCATAACCCTTCCATGCTTTCAAGCTTAACCAACAATTAAAACATCAAAATAATTCTTATTTTTATCAAGATTACATTATCAACAATCAAAATTAACATAAACAAGAATCAAAGCAAAAATTCAACAAGAAGAGTGTTAAAGTTTACTCACTTCAAGCTTGAACAAGGAGGTATAAATGATGTTTGAAGGGTGTGGGGAGGTGGCTGGCTGTTTTGGGTGGTGAGGCTGGTGGCAGAAGCAACGAAATAGGAGCAACCACAGCTGGTGGCCGTGGGAGGAGGGGAGAGAGAGAGATCTTGATATTTTGTGGTTCTCTTTTTTTGTTTATTTACTTAGATGAAATTGATCTAAAACTTTACTTGATTGAGTTTTTAACTTGCTAATGATAATTAGGCATAATTGATGATAATTAGGCGTAATTGATGATGGTTAGTTAAATAAATGAAGTAGTAACATGTTGGGCCAAAATTGGGATTAAATGAATTTAGGCCAAGAAAGAAAATTAAACCTTATGCAATTAAGCTTTACATAACTCGAAATTAAATTTTGTGATGTTGTGAAAAATAATTTAATCTCTTAAACCACAATTATCGAGGTTTACTATCGATCTTCCCGAAATTTTACGACAACAAAACCCCGAATTTCACAGCAGGCCCAAAATGAAATCTTCCAAACTGAAATGATTAAATGCAATAATAAAATGCGAGAAAATTAATAACACGACTTACTTAAATAAATAAATATAATTTAGTGTCGGTTTATTATAGTCTTCCCCCATTAAAGAGTTTCGTCCTTAAAACTTATGAACATTGCCATAACATGCAAGATTACCTCAAATAGATGTGGGTACTTGACTTTCATTTCTTCCTTGGTTTCCACAGTGGCTTCTGATGAGGTGTGATTTGACCAAAGCACTTTAACTAGGGGTATCTGCTTGTTGTGCAGCTGCTTAATCTTGTGACCTAATATTTGTACTAGACGTTCTTCGTACACTCTCAATAGGCTCTATTACGATCGCATAGTCAGGATCTGGGATGTACATCCGGAGTTGTGAAACATGAAATACATTATGTACGTGTTCGAGTTCCATAGGCAGATCCAATCGGTAAGCCACAGGATTCAACTTTTCAGTAATTTCATATGATCCAATATATCTAGGGCTCGGTTTGTCTCATACTCCAAATCTCCTGATACCCTTAGTTCAGAAAACTTTCAGAAAGACCTTATCGGCTACTCGAAACTCTATAGGCCTTCTTCTTTTATCAACGTAACTCTTCTGTCGACTCTGGGAAACCCGAATATGCTCTCGAATCTTCCTTCTGGGCCTAGAGTCAACGCCTCATCCAGGTCACTCCAGCATAAAAGGGGTTTTGCATTTTATTCCATATAGCCTCAAATGGGGCCATTTTAATGGTGCATTGATAATTATTATTGTAAGAAAACACCACCAATGGTAAGTCATCCTCCCATTTTCCTTAAAATTTCAAAACACAAGCCCTCAACATATCCTCTAGAACTTTATTTACTCTCTCTATTTGCTCATCTGTTTTAGGATTATGAGAGCTACTAAAGTCTAATTTGGTTCCACAGGCTCCTTGAAGCGCTTGCCAAAAACAGGCTTGAAATCTCTGATCTCTATCAAACACTATGCCTGAGGGCATCCCATATAGTCAAACTATTCCCTTAACATAGAACTGAGCTAGTCTTTCAGCTCTCCAAGTATCCCGCATTGGCAGAAAATGGGCTCATTTAGTGAGTCGATCAACTATTATCCAAATGGCATTCTTCTTTGAAGCAGACACAGGTAATCCCGTGACGAAGTCCATTGAGATAGAGTCCCACTTCCAAGCGAAAATTTCTAAAGGTCGTAGTTTGCTCACGGGACATTGATGCTCAGCTTTAACCTTTTGGTAAATCAGACCTTTGTCAACATACTCTGCAACCTCTTTCTTGTTGTTATTCCACCAAAAGTATTGCCTCAAGTCTCTGTACATCTTGATGCCTCCTCGATGCAACGAGTATTGGGTGTTGTGAGCCTCCTTTAAGTTCTTCTTCCTTAGTTCCTCATTTTTGGGTGCACAAAGGCAATTCTAGAATCGCAAGGTCCCATCGTCTTGTATTACAAAACCAAGCGATTTACCTTTCTCAAAATTTTGCTTTATTCTTTGGAGATCGGGATCACTTTCTTAGTTCCTTCGTATTTCCTCCATTATAAAGGGTTGTAAGGTAAGTGTTGACAACTGAACACTTGCTTGCCCACGAGACACTAATTGAATACTTAATTGCTCAAGCTCTCTTAAAAGGTTCAACTGCGTAATCACTACAATATTCAAGCTATGTTGTGTCTTCCTACTCAGATCATCTTCCACAACATTTGCTTTTCCTGGGCGATACTAGATCTATAAGTCATAATCTTTAAGTAACTCTAACCAACACCTTTATCTCAAATTAAGTTCTTTTTGAGTGAAGATATACTTTAAGCTTTGATGGTCAGTAAGGATCTTATATGGTACCCCACATAAGTAATGTCTCTAAATTTTTAGTGCAAAAACCACAGCTGCTAACTCCAGGTCATGGGTAGGGTAATTCTTCTCATAAGGCTTGAGCTCTCGCGAGGCATAAGCCACCAGTTTCTCATCTTGCATCAGAACACACCTCAGACCATTGTTCGAAGCATCACTGTAGATAGTATACTCCTTACCTTCTACCTATAGGGTTAAGATTGGAGCGGTAGTTAATTGTTGTCTAAATTCTTGAAATACCCTCACACTTCTCTGTCCACTCAAACTTAATGGATTTCTTCAATAAATTGATCAGGGATAAGCTATCTTCGAAAAGTCCTTCACAAACCTCCGATAATAGCCAGCTAAGTCCAAGAAACTTCTAATCTAAGTGACATTGGTGGGTCTAGGTCACTCTGTAATTGCTTCCACCTTCTGGGGGTCAACTTTAATCCCTTCTTTGGAAACTACATGTCCCAAAAATACCACTTCTTCTAACCAAAACTCACACTTCAATTTGTTATATAATTGGTGTTCCCTCAAGGTCTGCAACACCGTCCTCAAATGAACATTATATTCATCTCTATCATTGGAGTATATCAAGATATCATCTATAAACACTACCACAAGCTTGCCTAAATAGGATTTGAAAACTCTATTCATGATATCCATAAAGGCAGCAGGGGCGTTGGTCAGTCCAAAGGGTATCACTGTGAATTCATAGTGACCATACCTGATCCTGAACGCGGTCTTAGGTATCTTCAAATTTAATCCTGAGTTAGTGGTATCCATAAACTTGTCTATGAACTCGTAGTGGCGTTGGTCAGTCCAAAGGGCATCACCGTGAATTCGTAGTGACCATACCTGATCCTGAGCACGGTCTTAGGATATTTTTAGGTTTAATCCTGAGTTAGTGGTATCTAGACCTTAAGTTTATCTTAAAAAAGATTCCTGCTCCTTGCAATTGATAAAATAGATCATCTATTCGAGGTAAAGGGTATTTGTTCTTGATGGTAATATTTTTAGCTCTCTGTAATCAATACATAACTTCAAGGTTCCATCCTTCTTCTTTACAACCAACACTGGGACATCCCATGGTGACACACTTAGTCTGATAAATTGCTTCTAGAATAACTCGTCTAGCTGAATCTTTAGTTCTCTAAGCTTAGTTGGAGCCATTCAATATGGGGCTTTAGAGATAGGTTGAGCACCAGAGATTAATTCAATCTCAAAATTAATTTCCCTCTGCAAGGGCAGTCCTGATAACTTTTCAGGAAAAACATCTCCAAATTCACAAACGATAGGAATATCTTCTGCTTTCTTTCCTTTGGACTGAGCTTCCATAGCATAACACAAATACCCAATACATCCCTGGCATAACAACTTGCTTTCATAGCAGAAATTATGAGACATGATTTTTCCTCTCTTTGCCCATAAAAACGTGCTTCTCTCCCACTTTCATTCGTCAAAATGACCTTAAGGTTTTCACGGTCAATTTTGGCTCCATAAATATTCAAGATAGTTCATCCCCACAATGACGTCAAAGTCTGACAAGTCAAATTGAATCAAGTCTCCAGGAATGTGACTCCACCAATAGAAATAGGGAGAAGTTTATAGAAAATAGGGCATTCAATTATAAAATCATTTTATTTATTTAATTAAGCCATGTTATTAATTTCCTTACATTTTATTATCGCATTTAATCATTCAGATTTGGAAAAATTCGTTTTGGACCTACTTTGCAATTCGAGTTTTTGTTATCGTAAAATTTCGGGAAGATTAATAGTAGGCCTCAATAACTGTGATTTAAGAGATTAAATTATTTTTCATATCACAAAAATTTAATTCCGAGCTACAAAAAGTTTAATCGCATAAGGTTTAATTTTCTTTCCGGACCCATATTCATTTAAGCCTAATTTTGACCCAACAAGTTTCTACTTAATTTGCTTAACTAATTATCATCAATTACGCCTAATTGTCATTAGCAAAAAGATATTTTTAACAAGTTAAAAACCCAACCAAGTAAATTTTTATATCAATTTCATCCAAGTTAAAAAAAAAAAAAAAAAGAATGAGAGAGAGAGAGATAGAATCATAAAATATCAAGATCTCTCTCTTCTCCTCCCACGGCCACCAGCCTTGTGTCACGGGTTGATAATTCACTCAAGCTTAGACCCTTGCGGCCTAGCAAACTTTGCTTGGAACTCTTGCATTGTTCGCTAGTAAGCCTTAAGTGATGCTTAACTTGGACTTGAGAAACTAAGTAAGTTCACACGCTCTTTGATAACTTATAGAGAGAGTAGAGAGTAGAGAGAGAGATTTTAGGAGAATGCTTTGTATTGTACTTGAATGCTTTCAATGGCTTGGTTACAAATGAACCTCCTTGGGGGTTTATATATATATCCATCTCCTCAATGAACGGTGGAAATCTATTCAATCCTACGGCTATTATTACTCTTTCAGAATATTCTATACAAATATCCTACATGTAGAATAGTGTGGAACATTCTAAAGAATAGTCTAGAATATTCTAGTATAGCCTAGAAAATTCTAGGACTCTCAACAGAGTCCTAAATACTCTAGAAACTTCTAGAACAGTCTAGATGATTCTAGAGTGCTTTAGAAAGTTTTAGAACATTCTAGAACATTCTCACTTATTCCAGGAGGTTCCAGACCATTCAGGAACATTTTAGAACATTCTAGATATCTCTGGAAACGCGACCCGTGACACTTAGTTGCTACTGTTTTGCAGCTTCTGCCGCCAGTCTGTCATCCTCTGGCCGGACGACATCTATCAGACGCCGCCCCACCCCAAACAGCCAACTACCCCATATCCTTCAAACATCATTTATGCCTCCTTATTCAAGCTTAAAGTGAGTAAATCCTAACATTCTTCTTGCAGATTTTTAGTTTTAATTCTTGTTTATGTTGATGTTGATTGTTGATCATGTCGTCTTGATAGAAATAAGAATTAATTTAATATTTTAATTGTTTGTTAAGCTTGAAAGCATGCAAGGGTTGAGGTTGTTAATGATCAAGCAAGCTTAGATTGAAGTGATGGATTTGGATTGTTTTGTATTTGATTTTGTAATCTTTGACATTAATAACGGATATCATAATGTTATGTTGATTTTAGATGAGTTTGAGTGCAAGTACAAGTTGATCATAAACTAAGATTTTAGTGATCATGCACGGATTAGTTTATTTTTAACTTCAAATATGTTGATTGTATATAATTGGATGCAAAATAAAATTTGGATATGTTGTTTAACTTGGATAATGTCTTGGGGTGAATTTTGCAAAAAGAGTGGGATTATAAAAAATTTCTTCAATTGATTAAACGGGATTAGTTTGTACATCTATGCACGTAAGTTAGATTATGGATGTATTTTAAGTGTTTCTGTAAAGAGAAGAATTGAAAATTAGATAAAGATGATTATGGAGTAATTTGAGTAACATGGCTTTGTAAACTAATCGATGACAAGGAACAAATCACTGGTCAGTGAATTTAAAGAGTGATTTTAGAGGGCAATTATGTGAAGAAAAGGTTGAAAGCATGGGTAATAGGGCTGTGAACAGACCCGAAACAAGGGTTCCTTTGCGACTAAACTGGTTCTGTTTGGTACATCAAAAAATTGTGAATTTTGGCGGTTAGATAAACAAATGAGTTACCTTCCAAATGTCTCTTGAATCACTTCATTCCGAGTTCTGTGGAAAAAGGTATAGCCGATTTGCTAAGACTGCACAGCATCCACGAAAGCTTGCACAGTTTTGTTTAAGCCCAATTTTAAAAGTCGTGCTGTGGTATTAGACTTCGCACTGTGAATGAAAGTATTGCGGGACTTCTTAAGCTTTCCATATTGGGGTTTTAGACCTCAATTTGAGGTAAGGAGTATAAGTTATGAATTATTTTCCTTTACTTCCATTAAGTCTTTACTTTATAACCTAAACCATTCGCCTTCGTTTATTTTACTTTGAATTATATTATATTACTTTAATCTAAAAAAAATTTCCTTAGTTTATGTAGTTTGTATCATTTTAGTTTAACCTATCTTATATCTATTCATTGCACTCTGAATACCATTTAGCAAACAAGTTCTATTAAAAATTATCAATTGTGAGAATAAGTTCATTTGCTGACAACATGTACCTATAATGACAATTTTGAACAGTATCAGAGCCTAATCTATCGTTTTCCCCTCTTGTGCATAAATACTATTCATTGAGATTGCATTAAAAATTTCAGTTGCCTGTATCTCTAGAAATCAGAACGTATTTATCAAAATTATAACGTTTTGATAAGTACATTAATGAATTAATTTAATCAGTGATTTGTCACATAATTAGTGACCCCATCAGTTATAAGTTACAGGGCATCGCCCTTCAGTTACCCGCGCGACATCAGGTCAGGTCCCTCAATCGGCCTGATAGGTGTACACTTATTTACAGATCGTATCAATTTTCAGGGTTCACTACCAGATAATAACTAATAATGCAATTTTGAATTCATCTAGTTCCCTATTTTATATTAAAATGAACTATAAAATGGCCCAATCAATATTTCAATGATCATTTAACAATACAGTAATGCAGGTCCTGAGTTTCGGCTCACATTTTAAAATATTTGCTATGTTTTGTTTTAGACAAGTGCTCAATACTCCCAGGCGAGCGAGAAAACCTGCTGAGGATGATAAGTGAGTAACGGACTCTGGTCGGATTAGTAATGGAGTACTACACTCCTGTTTTTTGTGGAGATGTAGTTAAGTTATCTTGTGGCTGAAACTATAACAACAATGGTGATTTGTCTACTATTATGTATAAACCCCATGCTGGTTGTCAGCTACACATGTATGATTTTTGGATGATGTTGATCGTTTAAGGGCTTGAATTATACTCAACTATAATATCTCTAGTATAATTGTTTTAAGCATTATCCTTTTGGGGACAGTGGTAATACCCTGATCATTAGGATTATCACTTTTAATCAAGGGAATTATTTAAGAGACAGCAAACAATGAAGCATGTTCATTTTGGGGTGTTACATGTCTGCTTGTTTTTGGGGAGGGGGTGGCAAGGAAGAGTGCTGGGCAAAAGAACTAACCCTCCATCCAAATGCTCCTTAAATACTTTGTCAAATGCACGGCAAAGTTCCAAAATTGTGTATAGTTGTGCCTGAAATATAAAATTTTAGTCACTGAATATTATAACATACACTACCATTACAAATATTATCAATTTGGAAAAGAGCTACTCACGCCTGCATCCGCACCAACGGGCCTACCAAGGCGATCCAACTCTGCCTCTAGCTCATCAATGTTCTTGTTTATCAACGAAGTGATACTTGGTATCCGGGCCCTAATTACTGACTCCAAATGCTGAAACAAGAAACAAATTAAACTAGCTTTAGCAATAAGGGAAAAAAGGAAATTAAAACAGTTCATCATTCCATTACAAAGGGATACGAGTTGAGAAAATTTATGAGGTAGTCCCGCCAGGCTACCATATGGAGTAATTTTTTATTTTTCTAAACCTATTTCCAAGGCCCCCTTTACGAAAAAACAAAATTTATGCGGTCCAAATTGCATCCCATCAGCAAGTCTATAGACCGAGGTCTACGATATAAATGCTACAAGAGTTGCACCTTTGAAAGAAGCTTAGCGAGATATTCTGATCCCATTCTGCTGGCTAAGTGGGAATAGTCAGCGCTTGTTGCAAAGTACTCACGCTCCTTGCGCCTGGCAGCCATCATATCAACATTTCTATTGATTTCCGCCTGTGAGCGGTTCACTATTCCCACCCAGGGATGTTGCAATCTGTAGGCTCTTCCTTCAAGAACCTTGGACACCAGAGAACCAGAGTGTCAGAAAGGTGGTACAAGCAACGTAGTTTATTTTGTTCTAATTACAAAACATGCAAGGCAGACTAAAATATCTATAGAGAACGGACACCACCACATTTTCTGTACTGCCTGACAGACACTAACTATTCTCCAACTCAGTCATGCAGATTTGCACTAAGCAGCCAACTAGTCCAAAATCAGTCTCATCATATTCATTGCATTCATTACTTCATCAGCATAGTGATCCAGATGTTTCATCTCGTTCTATCGGCATATTCTTAGGTATAGATGCTTTTATTGTTGGTGGCACATGCCTATGCACCATTTATCAATAATACATTACTACTTTGTGTAACAAATTTATTTAACATACAAGCTAGTAACTGACAAACTCCCGAGCAGTTATCACCAAGGGAAGCGCAAATGGAGTCACATGAACAGCAGTCACCAGCTTGGCAGAGAAGTTGTACTACTAAGCAAAATAAGCACAGCGTATCAACTTAATCAGAAGTTTAATTCTAGCTGTCATCATTCAATGCTGAAATTTCCCCAATAATAGCTCCAACTCACTCGGTAGCCAATTATTAGTCAACTGAGATATCAGGTATACATGCGAGATCACAGGAGGCCCTCAACTTCTATCCTGCTCACTATTGGGTGCTATTATGAACTTATTTTGAACTGAAGACTATATCGACATATTTTTATGATCTTAGGTCTGCTTTTCTTAAAAAAATATCTACACAAGGACAAGGAAAGTATGGGCTGAAGGAAACATACATCTAGTGCATTGGTGCCTTTGTCCATCAGATCCAACTTTGTCAGAACACCAAATGTCCGATCACCTGGAATATTGACATAAAATATTCTGTCAGAGTACACAAGGAAAACAATTAACATAGTCATTTTGTTTCTCACTGATCTTCCAAAGTTGACTTTTCCCACAACTTAAGAAAAGAACTGAAACAACAACAAAGCAAAAAAAACTTTCACATAGCGTTGCATTCATGGCACAATATCTTGGCTACTAGGAATGGTGGCGAGTTTGACGCAGAACAGAGTATATTATCAGGACTCAAGATGGATGCAAATTGTAAGCAGAGTATGATATACATACCACTTGGGTCCACTTCTCGGGCAAGCTTGATAGCATCAGATGTTGCTATATCTTGGTTAGCTGGAGATATTGCGAGTATAATACAGTTGGGCTGGAACAGCAAAAGTTTCACCAAGAAAATAATAAGATACAATTTATAATCACTTCTGCACACTGGAACAGTCTAAGGTGAAAAAGTAATTTACCAATTTGCTGTCAGTGAAAATTGGAATGTACATAATGCAAAATAATCAGAAAACATCAAAACACGTCATAAGATAACACAACTTAATTGATAGAAGGCAATGACAAGAATTTTACAAGAAGACAACACAACTAAGGATCATCCCACCTTCCTCCCCTACCTATAAAATATGGGGTTAACTTTTAGATTTAGGAATTGCATATTAGCTCCAGATAGAAGTTTTGGAAAACTTTAAATGCCAAGGCAACAACAAAGAGCAATCATGGCACATCAGACCATTTACAAACATCTTTATAACTTAAGGTGATTCTGTAAGCCAGGCAGCTTAATAGGATAAACATTGTGGCAACATAAAACATCCAAATCCTGACATGTAAGCTTGATAAGTATAAAGCGACACCACAGAGAATTCTGATAGAAGCGAAGGGAATTCAGTTTCCAATTATTTCTGCCAAAGATGATAGATAAGGAAGATACATAATGAAAAAGATGAATACGCAATCAATAAATTGGTGATTACCTTTTCGACATATGATCGAACCATGTCTTCTATGTCTTTCACAATACTTTCAGGCTGTCCCTCTGAGTTTGACAAGAACATTTATGTCAGAACTAAGCTATTACACGCTGCAACTGAATAATATTGAATCCATAAAATGGATTAGAAAACTCACCTACAGCAACCTTTGTCAGGCCCGGCAAATCAATTAGGGTCAAGTTGACAACTGGACAAACAGTGAAAAATCAGCAGCAATCCAATTCACTTGAAAATAAGTAGAATTGCACAATGTATAGATAGTCAAAACTCACAACAATCTGTATTTATTTTGGATTTAGGGGAGACAGAGATTTCAGGAAAAGGGAAACAGGAAGACAGCAGCTCCCATGAGCCTTTGGTTTACAAGAATAATAATGCTATGTTGACACAGGGGAGGAAGCCCAATTCCCAAAAAAGAAAAACAAAAAAAACTCCTGCCACCAGCATCTCCATGACAATGTTGTCAGCTTCCAAGGCAGATAACTTCCACCGATTGCACAAAACCAGTCCCTTAAAAGCATAATGTGATTCATTAGCATGCTCTGTATCAAACACTTAAGATTTTTCATCTCCATCATTGAATGGCTGGAGAACAGGAAAGAAGATCATCCTATCCTTCCCTCAACATTATTTCCATGACCATCTTCACCTATTTACTCCCAGTTCCCTCTCTTACTTTTATTTTTCAGTGTTCTTAAAGGCCTATTATGAGAAGAAAATGATAAAGATGAACCCATCCGCATGTGACAATTAAGATAGTTGGAGATTATGTACCATTTGGTGAGTAAATGCTGAGATGAATAGGAATAGGTGATATTTGTTTTGTCTTTCCCGTCACTCGATCGGTTTCGTCTTGAATCTCCTTGCGAACTAGGGCTAACAATTGACAAAATATATTTTTAAAAACAAAAGAATTTGGCAAAAATCTTCAATAAACTAACAAAAAGCTATAGTGAATAAAGACGGTAATTGGGGGGGGGGGCAGCAAACAGATTTACTCACGCCAAATGGCTAGAGATGCAAAGACTGAACACGATAGAATCACAATTCACAAAGCAATGCAATTTTGCATTTTTCGCTTTTTAGCTCTCCATTTCAATTCAAAATATGGGGGGCAATTATGGTCAACACTACATCACACCACAGCAAACAAAGAACATTCAACGTTAATGAGAGGCACTAACAACAGACTGAAGTGCAAGTCTACAGCAGAATGCCTCTCCTGAAAGTATGCAGTGCAAAGATGAAAACCAATTGCAAGCAACAGTGGCAGCAAGGAACCTGAAACTTGATGGAAGATCAAACACCAAAGTAACAATTCATCAACTCTTGAAATCATGTTACAAACCCTAAATCATTTACCACCAAAATCTGAAAAATCACCCATCAATGGCCGGAGAACCAACATCCTACACTATTCAAACTCGGGTAAATGTGTCCAATGGAGGTACGTGCTTAAGGTCCTACTCATTCACTTCTGGAAACCCCACACGTCTTGTGTGTAAAACGAATTGTCAAGTATCCATCCCATGTCAAGCGTTGAACAACCATAGACGGTGCTTATGGTGAAGTGAAGAGTGAGAGCAACACACCTCATACAAATCACAGAGCACATTACAACCAACAACTCATAGAGTCATAGGCAACGGCTTATACAAACTTACAAAACAATTAGCTACCATGCCAAAATGCAACAATAATCAATTATTACAGGAGAGTACATGAAATTTACAGACCAAAATCAGTGAACCGGCGCTTGGGCAAGTGCAGAAACTCAGCATACTCCTCGGACCCTTCCTCTGTTTTATGCAGTTGCAACACCAGAGGCCTTCTAGTCACGATACCTGCAAACAATTTCAAACCATTTCCATCAAAATCTCTCCCAAATTCAAAACCCAAAACGCAAATAACAATCTCAGCACAAAACAGAACGTCCAAAATGGAAACAAAAACAGGATTAGCGAAATTCAAAAGAAACCCTAACCAGATCCTCTGGGAAGAAAGTCTCGACCCACAATACTCTCAAGCACTGAAGACTTCCCAGAACTCTGAACTCAGAATTAAACAAAAACCCACATCAGACTACTTAAAAACTCAACAAAATTCACCCAGAATTCAACAAAGAAAGCTTGAATTTAGAATATGGGTACCTGGCCACCGACAACGGCGACAGAAGGAAGAGCTTCCCAGAGAGAGGAGAAGGCGGACTCACCACCGCCATGGTCGCCGAGAACAGTACACGCTCTCTGGATTCTGTTCACAAGCCCAATTAAACTCTCCATTGTCGTCATCCTTTCTTATCTCTGTTTAATCTCTTGGTTTGAAAATTTGAAGAAGAAGAAGAAGAAGAAGAAAAAGAGAAGTGGGAAGGGGGAAGAGTTCAATTTTGCTAGATCTGCGGGGACAGAGATAGGAGAGAGAGTGATTCTGCCTGAAGAGTGACGACTCCAATGGAGACTGCACAGACAGAGAGAATTGGAGGTGGAGGTGGAAGCGGAGGAGGAGAGAGAGCGCTGCCACTAGAAATGAAATACATCTGCAAAATTTAATAATTTATCCTCAGAGAAAAAAAAAATAAGGAAAAAACTCAGGAGTCAGGACTTTATCATGGTCAAAACGTTGTTTTCTATTGGTTACATTTACAACTTTTTATAAGAATATATTATGATACAATCCTAATTCGAAAATCTCATCACATTAATATTTGGAAAAATAATTACAGGTTATTAATAAAAAATTATTATTATGGTGATTATAAACTATAATATTATATTATCATTTACGTTTTAGCAAATACTAACAAATTTATTCTATCAATAGAAAATATTAATGTATAATATCGCAATGAAAAATATATAAATTGTCAACTAAAGAAGAACAAACTCACAATTTACAATAAAAATAGTTAAATATATGATCATTATGCAAAAACCAACCATCAACATTTTTTTCTAACAAATAAAAAACCATTAATAACTATTATTTTATCTAAAAAATTGCAGCAAAAAGGTAATTATTAATTTATAATAATTTATTAATATTAAATGTATGACTTTTTCTTTTTTAGTACTAATGTGCTTCAGCCTCATCTTTTTCCCTTTTTTCCCCTTAGTTTCACGTTCAAAAAGAAATTATATTTTTTTTAATTTTAAAACGGTTAAGAAGCAGTGTCACTAAATATGAATAAATTAATTTATATTTTTAATGGCATATCACATAAAATTATCATATTTTATTGGACTCTGTAGAAATTAGCAAGTCTTATATCTATTTTAATTTATACATAAGGTTTAATGAAATATATTATAAAAATTGTTTTTTAATTCTTTCAAAAAATTGGTTTAAAAACTATAGTAAAAAACCCTAAAAGTAAAATTCTTGTATTTTGAAAATTATATTTCTATGGTACTTTCCATTGTAGAAGACACGAGGATGATATTTAATCTAAAGTCTAAACCCGCTCTTTTTTTTCATCAATTTTTCTTCACTGAAGAGCATTTAAAACCGCAATTAAACCGGGGGGGGGGGGATTGAAGGATGAAGGAGGGGCAGGAGCTTTTGATGTTTGAAATTTGAAAAAAATTGAGCCGTTGAACGGTCCACGTGTAGCCATTGGCTACGTTCAAGTGCCACTCACAGAAAAAGCAAATATATAGAAATTAAAGAAGAGGTCGTGGTTGGGGTCGTTCGGGCCCCACTGGAGAAGATGTGAAATGGGCTATAATGGGCAGAAGGCCTGCATGTGCCTCCAAAACCAACTGGGTCATGGATAAGACCCGAAATCCAATGGAGCATTGGGGCCCAAGCTAATGTGCTGTGCGAAACCAATTACTTTTTTTAAAATTTAAACTAGGGATGACAATGAATCAGATTCGGATCATAAGTTAGAACATCCAGCTTCAAATGTAAATTCGATTAAGTTTCAAATCTAAAATTCGATCCAAATTGGACCGACGGACCAAAGGGAACCTCCAAACTCGGATTTATCTAATTCGAACCGATTTTATCCCCCCCAACAATTGTCATTATTTTTTCCATCTAACTCATTTCAACCACATGTAGATGTAATAACGTGTACTTTCCTATTATATCAAGCAAATTTTTAAAATACCTAATGCTAAACTAGGGGTAAAATATAGCTAAATAATGCTATATTGATAAAGAGATAACATCCAAAAAGCGGCTAATGCTAAAACTAGAACTGCACATTTTAGTTTTTACATAAAATATAAAAATGAACATATTTAAACAAAATTTGGAGAGCTAGGGGTATACTTTATGTTTGTAAAATTTTAAATTTTAATTTTAATTATCTAAAAAATACTTGGATCGGATTGAAAAATTAAATTAATGTCACCTTTTCCTCTGAATCTGACTCGTGTTTGCATTATTCTTATCAAACTCAAATTTTAATCAGATTATCGTATCTTGAATTAGATCAAACTTGCCTCAAATTCAGATGTAACTACCATCTCCATGCGAAATCATTGGTAATTAGTACGTAATTTAGTAGAGAAGTACTTCTGCAAATACAAATATTCAAGAGTTGAAATTGCAAGAAAGAAACAAGCGAAAATAACATTTATAACATCTAAAGATATCCCCAAAATAAATTAGGGCAGCAACATTCCGATCCAAGCTATCTAAACGTACGGTAACATATTGAGGACAAAAATGAAAAATATGATGTCTCCATGTCCAGCTATCAACGCGCCCTACATCTAACGTGAAAAGTTTAGTTGACCTAGCTAGCTTGAAACGACAACACTTTATAGTTTATTCTGACCTCCCCATTATTCAGACCTCGAATTGTTTTAGAACTTGGATACATTAATTCTTTATCTTAGGGTTAGGAGATTGAAATTGATCCATTTATCCTTTTTTTTTTTTGAGTGAAGTCAAAGATTTTATTGCGCCAAAGGTAGATAAGTAATACACATTCTAGCCCTAAGGTTACATCCAAAATTTAGGCATAAACAAATTGGTAGTAAAGAGATGTACTCCTCACTGTTTACACTTCACAGTAAAACTCTCATATTATCCTCAGAAAATATTTTACTCAGCCGAACACAATCCACACGCGTGATTTTGTCTATAACTACTTTTCCTACAAATGCTTATGCTGAAACTTGCAAAGATTCCTCGTGTTACAAATACCATATATGGTAGCACAGAAGGCGCATCGCATAGGCTTAGCTCCAGAAGTCTCCCTCTCACAATATACTCGGCAAACCACTTGAGTCTCGTTCAAAGCCCGACTTTGTGGTTGAAATATTCAGCCAATTAACTCAAAATATGGCTCCTAATATCCTGGAAAAAGTTGCATTGAAAGAGGAGATGGCCACATGATTCAGCTTGAAGTCAACAACATCCAATCTGTGTTGTTAGCGGTACCGCAGACAGTCTTAGCCCATGCTTCTTGTTTCATACTACCATGCCTTTGAATATCATAGATTCTACATGCGGAAACCCTGAAAATTAAAGTATTGAATCTTAATTTGTGGTTCATATTTATGTTAGATTGTGGAATTTGTATGAAATAATTGCTCAAATTTGCTTCTTCCTCTCACTCAATGTATTTTAGGGTATAGTTTGGCAATTTTGAAATATGAGTGATTGGTAAAAATCGGGTTCTCTAGTGTGAATCTATTTTTAGTTGTCAAGTTTATATGAGAGAAATATATTTGTAGATATTTGTGAATAGAAATGTGTAAAATTGTTGTAATTTATATTTCAATGGTGAAATTTGTGTGAGTAGAAATGAACACTCTTATATATTAGTATGCTTTAAAAATTACAATTGTTGACATTGAATTATGTGTTTCATTGAGTTTGTCGGTATAAATTTGTTCGAAATACATATATATGGAAATCTGATATAAACTTTTTGTTTAGATGTTAGGGATAGAATTAGGTAGAGTAATTCGAAATTAATTGTGGCTTGTGAAATTGTAAATATTTAAGTGAATAATATAAAATCATGTGATTTGTGAAACATGATAATAGGCTTCATACACATTACTTTTTATGTTTATATATTTAGTTATATATCTTATAGAATGCTAGTTAAAATATCATATTTAAGTTTATCTATTTAGATTGTTATAGCTTGGTAATATTTGACACTTAAAAAATATGAAATAGTTGATTAATGTTTGATAATTATAAGCATATAAATAGAAATTAAGAGTAATTCAATAACTTACATAAATATTATCATTTAAGCAGAATATAAATGACCGTCCACATCATTGGTGAATGTATAATAAATTATTACATTATCGTAATGGATACACAAAAAATTTTTTTAAATGGAGTTAATTATTTCGATGAATTTGTGTGTAGGCCATCAAAGTTTCAAAGTGGGGGTGTTACACCTATTTTTGACCCCATTTTAGCCCTTATTTGACCAATTTTTCTCGGTGTTTTCATGTCAAGTTCAGATAAAAAAGGGTCAAATTCACTTCCTTTGATTAAATTGTGGTTATAATGTATTTTGTCTTACTTTCAGGAGAAATTCTCGGGTTATGACGGAAAGGAAGACCTTTAGAGTGATTTGAAGGATGCATAGAGGTCCAGCGAATCCCCACGAGCACAAGTAAGAGCTGCAGGAAACGCACAGTCGTGCTGCAGGAGTGCACAACCGTGCTACAGAACCAGAAGCTGTGCACGGGCTGGTGCACGGCCGTGCGTCCTACCAGTACGTGGGTGCACGGCCGCGCGTCCTAGAAGCATGACAGTGTGTCCTACCTGCCGTCGCGATTTAAGCAGTGTCCAACCGTTATAAAGGGGCTTTTTCTTTCTTTTTGGGGGGGCCTTTTTGCTGGATTCTTGAGATGACCAATTAGGGTTTATCCTAACCTCCACAAACTCATTTAGGGGGAGATTAGATTAAGTTAGTCCTTGTATACATTGTAGAAGATTTTGAATTCGCAATTGAAGACTAAGTTCTTCTTCTCCTTTTCTCTTTAATTTTATGCTTTTTAATTTATATTCGCTAGTTCAATAGATTATTGTTTACTTTGGTTTCAATGTTTATTTGTGACTTAAATGTTTCATCTTTAGTTGTGATTTGTTCTTGGGATGGCCAATTGATTCCTGTTTAGACCTTGACCTAACTTGTTTATGCCTAGAATTTAGAATTTTCTTTCACACCCACCAAGTGTTTCATAAAATGCTTGAAAGAGCTTTCATTTGTGTTTTTGGGTAATTGATTTATGCTAAGAGGTGAGATCGATTGTCTAATGTGAGTAGAAAGCATAGTTGGGATTCGAACATAAAATAGTCTCAATCACTAACTATGTCAAGGGTTGTCAATCTTGTAGTTTAATTAAACTAATCCCATGAAAATAGAAGGTTAGAACAATTAGACTAACTCATGACCCTTGAGAGAGAGCTTGGGTGGTTTTAATGATGCAACCGACCATCTCTGAATACTAGCGTAACTTGGGAAGGTAATGACTTGACTTGATTACTTGGTTTATCTTAGGTCCAATCATAGTCCTTTTGTTTTCGCTTTAGTAGTTTAGTTCTATTTTCTATCCCCTTCGATTTTGCCTAACTCGAGATGCTTTAGTTAGCCCTAATAGTTGGAAACACAACTCCCTGCGGACGACACCCCAAGTACTCAACGATACACCTTACACTTGGGGTTTATAAATATTAAAACTCTATTTTTTCCCTAACAAGTTTTTGGCGCCGTTGCCGGGAAGTTGGCACTTTTCAATGTTAGAGCTTACTTGGTTTTTTAAAAAAAGAAAAAAAATTGAAAATTGAAAAAAAAATATCTTTTTTCCACTTTTCTCAATATTAGCATGAATTGTTTTGAAAATACAATGATAGATTATATACTTTTCTTGCTCATTGTGATTTTTATTTGGAAAAGTGGGAAATTTTGAATACAGTTTATAAAGGTGTGAATTGTGAGACCCGTACTTTTTTAGAGTATTGGAATTTTTGTGCTAAAAATGTTGATGGAGTTTGGGATTTTCTTGATTGATTGGCTCCGGATACTTATGAATATGAGATTAGTTGCACTAATTCATACACCCGACCCCCTTGCATCCCTAATTATGCTCCTCCTATGTGCGAAATTTGCCATTGTTCTGATCATGCCAGTAATTCATGTCCCTAATATATTTCTGATGAGGGCTTTACTAGACTTAATTATATGATAGAGATAATGAATAAGCAAAAAATTGAGTTTGCTAATAAAATGCAGGAGTATGACCTATCACTCGAGACTGACCTTAGTTTTAGTGCTCCAAGACTTGATGTCAATCTGGGTGATGATGGTACATCTTTTCCTCCTCTAGAATCCGGACTAGGGGAAGTCATTGACCCTCCCTTGACTACTTTACCTATTGTTGCTCCATCCTTGCCTAGTCCTTTTAAGAATAGCATTGCACTCATCATGACTTTTCTTGATACACCTTCCCCTTGAACTCAGTCGACGGAGTTTGAGGTACATTTGGTATTAGCGCTAGTGTTGATGAGGATGATACTTGGCCTGAGTCAGGCGATGTTTCTATTGAGGTGCATGATTTTCATGAAACTCCCACAGGGACTTCATGGGTGAATGTTGTGGCTGTAGGGTCAACTACCTAATTTTATTGATAATATATCTCTCAACTCTCTTGATACATTCTATGCTTCTTCTTCATATTCACCACCCTCTCCTTCCCCTGCGTGTTGTGATATGTTACTTATTGATTCTCATATAAAACTTGAGGGGAATGAGGTTGACTGTTCCGAGACTCTAGGTATCTTTAGAAGGTATAACCCCTCACTTGATCATTACAATCTGTACCTAGAGCATTTGCCTGGAAAAATTATGTTGATTATTACCTTTGACTATTCCACTAATTTTTTCAACGCATTTGATAAGTTTAGGAAAGCACTTATTATTATGCGTGTATTTATATTTATGTGCTCTTACTTACATTCATGTGAGTTGAATGCTCAAGTGTTCGATGAGCTCCTGTGAGTTTTGACGGCATCTGAATTGGTAGCTTGGATCTTGAGAGACGAAGAGTGGCTGATGCTCCTTGAGTCTCCCATCGCACCATTTTAGAGAGGCTTAGTCTGGGTACGATCAGTACCCAACCTAATATAATCGTTCCGACCCTTTTCCTTTCTTTTTATTTTCTTTATTTTCTTTTGTTTAGTTGTGGATATTAGGATTGTGTTTTTGTTACTGATCACCTTGAGGTGAAATTTGGAATGTTGTTGAGCCATTAATGGCTATGATCACCATTTTTGTATTTTTATGTACATTTGTGTATTGTGATTGGTGGTGTTGATAGATTGGTATATCTTTATTTTTGGTGGTTAGTTTTGTATATATGTATGATCTTGTTTTTGATTTGGTGAGTGTTTTTGGGAGAGTATGCTAGCTTGTGTATATGTGTGCACGTTTAGTGTTCTTGTGTATGTTTGTTTTGTTTTGTGTGTCTTGTGTATAATTTTGTTTTCTTTGTCTTTGTATGTTTTGTGGTTGGTGATAACTCTCAGCTTCCAATGAGAACATTGTGAGATTTAGGTGTGGGGGTGTGGTCATTTACCCTTTTATTCTTATTTTTGCGCAAATTTTTCATTTTTTGTGCTAATTTTTCAATTTTTCCTTTTCCTTGCATAGTTTTTCTTTTTAGCTTTTGGGGTCTTGTACTATTTTGACTGATTTTGATCCCTTGTACCTTACCCATTAGCTTGTACCTAAGTAAGTTGTTCATGATAGATCTTTATCCCAAGTATGTCACTCTTGGTCTCAATTCTAACCTCAACAATCTGTTATAACTATGTAATCCAGTCCTTGTGTGCACTTCACCATTATCTTAGGACCTTAGTCTTCCGGAATTGACTCTCCCACCTGTTTTCGACACAGTTACTTTAATTTTTGTCTGCATCAAAAAAAACCAAAAAAAATGAGAAAAAAAAAAGAAAAAAATAAAATTGGAATGACAAGTATCCCTTTGAGGCATGTGCCACTGAGCGTTATCCTTTGAGGCACGTGCTACTGGGTGTTACCCTTTGAGGCAATACTGCTACTGAGAAAGCTTGCTTCCCTTATTAAGAAGTTAATAATGTAGCATGTGTCAGTCAGGTGGGAATGAGTTTGATTTTGGTAAGCTTAAGTTCTAGGATGATGATACACTTACACACTAAGCACTATAATGGATTGTAGATTTTAATGTATAATGGTGTGAAAAGTTGATACTTTGATGTCATGTATCTGGATAAAGAGTCTTGATATGTACACTATGTTTATATGCAAGCTAATTTCTTTGTTGCATGGGTGATTTGGCCAGTTAGAATATGTATAAAGTTCTCCCTTGTATATATTTGCGCTTTGTTTGTAAATCCAAACTGTTTTTCAATTTCTATTTCTCTTTTCCTTTTCCTTTTTCTTTTTCAAGATTTTGTGGGTATATCTTTTGCAAACCCTCACGAAACCTCACTCATCCACTTAGGGGAACTAATTGGTTTAAAGGGTTTGTTGCATACGCTAAATGCAGCTGTGATTCTTACGAAAATGAGTTAGGTTCTTAGGTTAGTTTTTATTTTTATTTTGCTCGAGGACGAGCAAAAAGGTAGGTATGGGGGTATTTATTACACCTATTTTTGACCCCATTTTAGCCCTTATTCGACCCATTTTTCTCGATGTTTTCATGTCAAGTTTAGATGAAAAAGGGTCAAATTCACTTTCTTGGATTCATTTTGCTTATAATATGTTTTGTCTTACTTTCAGGAGAAATTCTCGGATTTTGATAGAAAGGAAGACCTTATGAGCGATTTGAAGGATGCATAGAGGTCCAACGAAACCCCAGAAACCCAAGTGAGAGCTGCAGGAAGCGCAAAGTCGTGCTGCAGGAGTGCACAACCGTACTGCAGGACCAGAAGTTGCGCACGGGCTAGTGCACGACCTTGCATCCTGCCAGTGCGTGGGTGCACAGTCGTGCATCTTACCAGTGCGTGGGTGCGTGGCCGCGCGCCCTAGATGCATGACAGTGCGTCCTACCTGCCGTCGCAATTTAAGCGGTTTTCAACCGTTATAAAGAGGCTTTTTCTTTCTTTTTGGGGGGGCCTTTTTGCTGGGTTTTTAAGAGGATCAATTAGGGTTTATCCTACCCTCCACAAACCCCTTTAGGGGGAGATTAGATTAAGTTAGTCCTTGTATACATTGTAGAAGATTTTGAATTCGTAATTGAAGATTAAGTTCTTCTTCTCCTTTTCTCTTTAATTTCATGATTTTTAATTTATATTCGTTAGTTCAATAGATTATTGGTTTGCTTTGGTTTCAATGTTTGTTTGTGAATTAAATGTTTCATCTTTGGTTGTAATTTGTTCTTAGGATGGCAAATTGATTCCTCTTTAGACCTTGACCTAACTTGTTTATACCTAGAATTTAGAGTTTTCTTTCACGTCCACCAAGTGTTCGATGAAATGCTTGAAAGAGCTTTCATCTGTGTTTTGGGACAATTGACTTATGCTGAAAGGTGAGGTCGATTGTCTAGTGTGAGTAAAAAACATAGTTGGGATTCGAACATGAAAATAGTCTCGGTCGCTAGCTAGATTAAGGGTTGTCAATTTTGTAGTTTAATTGAACTAATCCCATGAAAATAGGAGGTTAAAACAATTAGACTAGCTCATAATCCTTGAGAGAGGGCTTGGGTGGTTTTAATTATGCAACCGACCATCTCTGAATACTAGCGTAACTTGATAAGGTGAGGGCTTAACTTGATCACTTGGTTTATCTTAGGCCTAATCATAGTCTTTTGGTTTTCGCTTTAGTAATTTAGTTATACTTTCTATCCCCTTCGATTTTACCTAACTCGAGACGCTTTAGTTAGCCCTGGTAGTTGGAAACACAACTTCCTGCAGACGACACCCCCAGTACTCAACGATATACCTTGCACTTGGGGTTTATAAATATTAAAACTCTATTTTTCCTTTAACAGGGGGGAGCATAGATGTCTATGTGCGGAATGCAAAAGTAGAGGGTATATAACACCGGTTGACGTCAAATGATTTTTTGACTTGAATAATTGTAATGACAATTGAGCACAATTATTTGCTAAGTTTAATTATTGTTACCAATCTGTAGTTCACACACAAAAAAAAAAAAATTATAGCATGTAGAGGTTATGTGCCATCATCTCAAACTAAATTGAATGATCTAAAGTGTGGAGTAGCCAACTTTGGGGGCGAGCTTACTCCACAAACTAACTCTAAGCGACAAGGAACTCAAGGATGAAATGTTTAGGAGCAAACGCGATTGAGCCAACAGATCTCGAGTATGAATCAATAAAAACAAGCTTTTTTTCAAGTGCAACAGACTTTCAGTTGTAGATCCCAACATCTCCTTGCTAATCCTCAATAAAATAATGAAGATGAGGATAAGGACAAAGAATATGATGGTACTTCCCTTGTATATGATTAATCATGAGTTCCTGACTTCCCTCCTTAATCCACGTGCCTTTGCTTTCAGAACTATGGTCTCTTGGTTAAAATGAAACCACTCTTTTCAAGAATATTTTTGTAAACCTGTCACTTTAGTTGCGTATGTTTGCTTGAAACTATGCGGTTTGCATGAGATATTTTAATATTTTATATGGTTTGCGAATTGCTGCTAATACCCTTGGAAGGATGTATTGCTTGAAAGTACTTTTTCAAAGTACTCTTTACACTTTTTTGCAAGGCATATAGTAATAAGGGAAAGACGACCAAATAGATTTTAAGTTTTTAAAAAAATAAAATTAGAGACGAATTTGGGGATAAAAATTCCATTGCTATCTTGTGAAACTTTTTTAGAAATATTAGAAACTCAGTGAAGAAAAGCACATCGCCAAATCCATCTTATCCTAGTGACGGATTGCCATTTCGTTGCTGAAGTCCCACTAACCATCCCTGCCCTCTACCAATACCAACCATCTGTGGCACTATCTGTTGCTGTTTAGCTATGAAAAATACAAATTCTATCACTACTATTTTAATTAGCAACAAGTGATTCAGTGAGTTTCGGCACTGGTTGAAAAAATTCGTCGCTACTTTGTCTTTTTCCATCCCCGTTTCAATTTCTATTTGACACTTTTTTAGTAGTGCCAAATACTCGAATGACATCTTCCCTTCAGAGAACCCCCAGTGATAAAAGATCATTTGTTGAGTTTGTGGAACAACACCTCCCAAATAAATGCAAGATTTTGCAAGGTTTGTTTCAAACTAGGGGACTCACCAAAAAGCATAGGTGTATTTACCATTGTCATAACGTAATAAACATCACCCTTTGTGAAGATTATGGGATCATCTGCAAGTATAGTTATTAAACTCCCAATCAGGATCTTACGATCCTACGATCTAAAGACTCTCCATCGATCCGACTACCCTTGAATCGTAAAATCATTAGGATTTTACTCCTAATTGAGTTCAAAAAACACGTGGTATGATCATAATACGACTCTATAATCTTGTGATATGAACCACGATCCTAAATAAATGCATCAAAGTGCTCATGCTTAATTATAATCAAGAAATTATTCTAATGATATATGTTTTAACATTGCCCGCAAAACATAGTTCAATTGAATTTCTACAATCTTTGCGGAAGTTTATTAAGATTTTTGTGCTTATGATAATAATTTTCACTATTTGAAACAAATATTAGAATCTTACTATCCTTGATACGATTCTACGATTCCGGTTCTAAGGGACACCTATGCATTCTAATTAGCATCCTAATTCTAACAACCTTGTCTGCAAGTACTAAAATGAGTAGATGCGTGCGGTTCACTCGATGGTGTTTTGGATGATACCTAAAGCTCATTTGCCCCACTTAGAGCAATTAGTCTACGCAGAACTTCCATATCGAAAACAAAGATGTTAGGAAAAATATTAGAGCAACAACAATAGCGGAAGCGATAGGATGAGTTAGAGATTCAAAAATCAAGTGAATAACAGAAAACAGAAACAAGAAGACAAGAGATTTAACGTGGAAAACCCAAATCGGGAAAAACCACGGACGGCGACAGCACACCAACAAATTTCACTATGAGCAGAGTAGTCCACCACAATCACTTCAGTGATTAAGAGCAGAATTACAATACTCTCAATTGTATTCTCTCACAAATAACCTCACTCTCTCAATGTGTTTTCTATACTGGAGTGTTTTGAAACAAGGCCCTAGACCCCCTTTATATAGGGTCTGTGAGGTAGGGTTTCCCCTTGAAAACCCTAGCTGCCGCCTTCCAAAAACCGTCACCAAAGCGCAACCCTAGCCGCCACTTTAAGGCGGCAGAAAAACGGTTGTCGACCGTGCCACATGGCACGGGCACACCGTGTCACTTCTCTGTCTGCTCTGTTCTTCGGTCTTCTGTGTCGCGGCACGCCCGTGCCCATGCAGCATGGTCACCCCGTGCCTAAACTCGAGATTTTGGGCCATAAAACCCAACAATCTCCACCTTGGACCAAAATCTCCAGTGTTCAACTTTCCGTCGCCGTCGTCTCACCCCAAAGGGTGATGCCCCCTATGGGGCTATGCCCCGCAGGGCTTCTCAATGACTGCGAATACCAACTGAGTTCAAGCAATGCTTGAACTTAGCTCTAGGAGATGATTTATATGAACTTTCCTTCATATAACCTGTCACAGTAGATGCCTGCAAGACATAGAGACCTCCTTGCCTCAAACCCTTCAGCAGAATCCTACTGTCCTTTGAGACCTTCAGAACTCCACCTTCAGCTGAATATTTGCACCCTTTGGATTCAAGGGTGCCCAACGAGATGAGGTTACGCTTCAAGTCAGGAACGTGACGAACATTCGATAAGGTCCTGACAACACCATCATGAGTCTTGATTTTAACAGTACCAATTCCAGTTACATTACATTGGGCATTATTGCCCATGTGAACAACAGATGAATCAACTGGATCATATGTTGAAAACCAGTCCTTGTGAGGACACATATGATAGGTACACCCAGAATCAAGAATCCAATCAAAATCACTCCCCCCTTCAGTAGAGGTAGCAAACAGAACGTCCCCATCAGAATCAGATTCAGCAAATGAAGTTTCAGCAGGCTCCTGAGAATTATCTTCCTCTTTCTCCTTCTTCTTTTGCAGTTTCCAGCAGTTAGCAATAATATGACCCAATTTACCACAGTAATTGCAGGTCTTACTAGCATGAGGATTTTTAGACTTAGAACGGTTCTTACTCCTATTACCGTTCCCCTTTTCATTTGCTGTACCCCTTACTGCTAATCCCTCAGCAGAATCAGCATGAATGTCAAGATCAAACTTCTCTTTAGACAGCAGGTTTGACTTAACATCTTCAAACGATATAGTATTAGAATTACTATATAGCATAATCTCCTTAAAGTGTTTATAAGAAGGGGGTAACGACACAACAAGTAAAATAGCCTTATCTTCATCCTCAATTTTCACATCTAGACTCTCCAAGTCAACAAGAATAGAGTTAAACTCATTCAAATGCTTTTGGACAGGGGTACCTTCAGCCATACGAAAGGTATACAACCTTTCCTTCAAACGGATCTTGTTGGCGAGACTCTTCGTCATGTAGAGTTCCTCCAGCCGAGCCCAAAGATCCACCGCAGTTGTCTTATCAAGCACCTCTCGCAGAACATGTGGTGCCAAGCACAACTGTATGGCTGAAACCGCTTTCAGCTCCAGTTCCTCCCATTCGTCCTCCGTCAACGACCCACGTCTCTTCTTTACATCTTCAGCCCACTGTTCTTCTGTCATCTTCTCGGGTTTTACGTGAGGTCCCTTCAGAACCTTCCACAACCCGTGCTGAATGAGAACTGCTCTCATCTGCACCTTCCAGAGATTAAAACTAATCTCCCCATCGAATTTCTGAATATCTACCCTCATGATAGAAGACATCCTATAACCAAAGCTCTGATACCACTTGTTAGGAAAAATATTAGAGCAACAACAATAGCGGAAGCGATAGGATGAGTTAGAGATTCAGAAATCAAGTGAATAACAGAAAACAGAAATAAGAAGACAAGAGATTTAACGTGGAAAACCCAAATCGGGAAAAACCACGGACGGCGACAGCACACCGACAAATTTCACTATGAGCAGAGTAGTACACCACAATCACTTCAGTGATTAAGAGCAGAATTACAATACTCTCAATTGTATTCTCTCACAAATAACCTCACTCTCTCAATGTGTTTTCTATACTGGAGTGTTTTGAAACAAGGCCCTAGACCCCCTTTATATAGGGTCTGTGAGGTAGGGTTTCCCCTTGAAAACCCTAGCTGCCGCCTTCCAAAAACCGTCACCAAAGCGCAACCCTAGCCGCCACTTTAAGGCGGCAGAAAATTTCCCCTGGCACGGTCACACCGTGTCACTTCTCTGTCTGCTCTGTTCTTCGATCTTCTGTGTCGCGGCACGCCCGTGCCCATGCAGCATGGTCACCCCGTGCCTAAACCCGAGATTTTGGGCCATAAAATCCAACAAAAGACATAAGGGGACATAGTATCTAGTTGTTTGACTCCTTGTCTCCTCTTAATCTACCCATTAGGCTAGCCATTTCGGATAAGGGGTTTTCAACTTTGGGTACCAATGTAATGATAATAGTGTTAATCACTCTCGACAACTTACCATTTGAGGAAAAATCAACAATTGCATATGCAAAATCATTTCCCAAGATGTTTGCTATTTTGAAAAATGGAGAGTTGTAGCCATAAGCCCTTGGGGCTTTGCAATATGGTATCGACCGTAGAACGTCCTTCACTTCTACTTAACTAGGCGGATTGAGCAAACACTGGCCTTGAATAGAATTGAGTACTGCACCGGTTTGAAATATATCTTCATCAATTAGCAAAGTTAGAGAAGAAATACCTAAGAAGTCCTCACAAAGAGTAAGCACAAGATGCTTAATTTCATCCAAGTCAGTTATTTTTCTTCCCATTAGCATCCATGAGTTGTGAATTCAATTCTTTTGTTTCCTAGCCTTAATTCATACAAGCATGAAAAATCACCAAGCTTAATACAAGCTTGCTTTGACCGTTGTTATTAGATTACCTCTTCAATTGTCCTAAGCTTCACAAGAATCCCATTGATATTTCGAAAGAAAAAAAGGGGATGCCTATCAATAGGATGATTTTGCAATTCATATTCATCTTATATGGTGGTGACTTCGACAACTCATCAATTTTGCTAGACTCAGCTTTCATCCTTTTCGATTTAGCCACATTTGATTATCAATTTATATAAAGAATATAGAAAGAACTTCTCTATAAAATTAATCGATCAAATTGTTCTAAAAAAGAAAAATTAGTCAAATTTGATGACTATTGTAATAAACCAGAGAATTTACTATTGTTACTAATCACATCAGAGTCATAGCATCAAAAACTATATATATATGTATAAATACACACATAGAATATGTATACATATATGTATATATATTTATTTATTGGTGCACATCAAATATTAATGTTAAATTTGTTTGTGAGAATCATTATTAAGTGGGTTATCGACCGAAGTCTATTACCTTATCAGCCTCAGATTGCCCCGCTAACCATCATTCATGGCAAAAATAAACCAGAATCAGGGCACCAACATTGATTTGAGTGATTTCTTTGCATCACAGTAGCAATTGGTGAATGAGCCCTTAATCTAGAAAAGTCCAAAAAACAATCCTTACTTAAGTAAAAAATAAAAAAGCAAATTGACCGTCAATTCTCAGTTGATTCTGAGTAACACCCACCCAATTGTGCCCAAGTCAAACGCAAACCGCCAAAGATACTCTCTCTCTCCTCCATTCTCTTCATATAAGAGCACAAAAGTTGTGTGTAGGAATGCGACAAACACCCTGCATTGTTCGTCCCCCCCACCCCCCAAAAAAAAACCAAAAAAAAAAGGCACCCCAACCCAGAATTTGCCTCCTGGAAATGTCAACACCCAATTTTCCCAATTGAAAAGACCCCCAAAATTCGACATACCCAGAAACAGGTGAGCTGCTCTGGTGTAGAGAGAGAGAGAGAGAGAGAGAGATGAGGTGCAAGAAGCACCTCTCCGACCACAGCAGCTCCATCGGCGTATGCGCTTCTTGTCTTCGCGACCGTCTTTTCTCTCTCATCCATTCCCAATCTCAATCTCACTCTCAAACCCACCCAATTTCCGATCCCAATTACCCAGATTCGGATCGTAACCCGAACCCGAAATTGAATCCGAATAATCCGCCGCCTTTGGTCTTCCCTCGGTCTGTGTCCCCTTACATATCTCGCCGGAAATCGGAGCCCATCCCACGGTTCTACAGCACTCCTCAAGTGAACCCCAGAACCAAGAAGCCGAAATTCGGGCTTATCTCCAAGCTTTTCCGATACAGATCCGGAAAACCCGACAACCCGGATCCGACTACCTCGACTTCCTCCTCCTCTTCTTACATATATTACAGCAACAGAGGCCTGTCGCCCGAGCACCGGTGCGAGGAGAAGGAGTTGTTCGAGCCCTCGCCGGCGCGCGGGTTCCACCGCCGGCCGAGTCCGGGTCGGGTCCTGCCCAGCCCGGCCAGGTCGGGGTTAGCGTTCTGTCTGAGCCCGCTCGTCCGGGCCAGCCCGGCCCGGAATTGGGCGGACGCGGGCTATTCGGGCGAAATTAGGGTTCCGTCGACCGGAAGTCACTGTATTAAGCCGCACTTGTCTGCTGCGGCGTCGTTTTGCGCGAATCGGTCGAGGAAGATGGCCGACTTCGGGAGGTTAAATCGTAACCGTTGACTTTGACTGGCGCCCACGATGACGGCTGTGATGCTGACGACGTCGAAGAGGAAAGTACTATACTACCCCTGTAGCCTTTTTTGTTATTTTTTATAATTTTTATTAGTTGAAATTTCACGACTGAATGTTGATATCGAAAAGAAAAGAAAAAGAAAAGCAAGTGTTACACATTTTGGCTCTCTAAATTTCCCCCAAAAATTCATGCCCAAAAAAAAAAAGAGTTTAAACTGAAAAAAGTGGGGGAGAAAGAGAAACAAAAGGTGTTCTGCCTTTTTTGCCCATTGTATTGTACAGTGTTAGCATTTGCATTTTAAAATGGTAAATTAAAAAACAATCTTATTAGTGGGATTCACACTAATGGTACAATTATAGTGTTATTTTAGCTAAACATGTAATCTTATGCCATTTTAAAAACCTTCTTCTGTTATCCATATCTATTAACAATGACGGTTTTAAAAATTCTGTATAACGACATGTCTTTTTTTGAATCTTAAATCATCTATTTCATTAAAATCGAGTTATTTGTGACTCAATAAGAGATAGAGCTCTCTTATCATAGATTTTTATCTATTGATAAGACTCAAAATCTGCACTTTACTCAAGAAAAATAAGTGACGAATCATTTAAACCGACCTGTATTTATACACCATGTCTATTTTTTAGTTTTTTGTAGTTTGATCGATATTAATTAATTTTTACGGGTAACTTTCGCTAAGAATTGAAAATTTTACATCTATGTTTGTTGAAAATTGTGACTTAAGCCCAATGAGTAAGTCCATTAATGAATAGCATTTTTCTTGCATATTGGATGAGGATAAATATTGCAATTTTTTTTTTTAGGTTATAAATATTAAAGGAATGTGACCAAAATCTATCTTTTGATTATGAAAAATCATTTTCATTCACAGTGTGAAGTTCTGGAAGTGGGAAAGGCTGCTGGTTGGGCATGTGGTCTGTCTCTATTGTTCGTTTGTGTCTCAGTGTCTCCATCCACATCCAGGATTAAATTTCATTCCTAACTCTGTTTGAATGGTCCCCAATTTAAATTAGTAAATTTATTAAAACATGCAAATATCTTGGAAAAATATTATAATTATCATAACTATTTTGTTCTGTCTGAAAGCAATCGCATCTAATTAAACTGGTTTTATGATACTTGCTTATCAATGAGATTACATGGTGAATTCTATGAGGGACCACTTTTTCACCCTCGTTCCCATTCCCATCTGTCCTTATTACTGTAGGTGAAAGGCAAAGTTTCTCTAGTGCCCTTGTTTTTTTTTTTTTAAAAAAAAAATTAGGGGTACATCTAAATAGCAAATAATTTCGAGTCTCTCTTTCTGTGAAAATTTTGGTGTTTAGAGCTGAGTAATAGGTTATGTCGGGTGGGATTTGTGTTCGTATCTTATTTAAACAGGTTGAAAATTTCTCGACGTGAACCTAACCCGTTTATTAAATGGGTTGAAAAATCTTGACCTGTATCAATTTAACTTTTAAATGGGTTGAACTATTTAACTCATTTAAAATAAATAAGTTGAGTTTAGTCACCTAATTTCTCATTTACACATAATTTTGCAACTAATATGTAATTACATAACGTTAAAAATTGAGTTTACATTTCGTATTAAACAATTACTCTTTAAAGCTTCCCCGATTCATCTTAAATTTACTTTTTTTAAATTTTATATTCTTAATTATCTAATAAAAAGAGAAATTGATAAATGACAAATTGGGAAATGAATTGATTTTTTTAACCAATTTAATTAAACAGATAAAATAGGTATTTTTTCGTGTCGAAAATCTCGGTCTGAACCTAACATATTCAATTAAATGGGTTAAAGATGTCAATCTATTTAATTAAACAAGTTGAAAATTTATACCCAAATCTGCTTGACTTTATGTCAGTTTTTGATCAGTAATCATATCGAGTCAGCTTTATCCAACTCTACCAAAAATGCCTACTATTTTATATCCAAAACACACTTACAAATTTTTATTTATTTTTGAACAACCCCATATAGGAATTGCAGTAATTGAACATTGACTCATAATATAGTCTTCTTCACTAACATGACTTGCACCAATACACTAAGAACAGAAAAAATTAGGACACCATTCCTCACCTAAGTTGAAATAAAAGCGAAGGTCTAGAGTTCAAAGACCGTAAAGATGTGACCCAACTTTAATTTACGCCATGAGAAATGTCAAAAGTTGTACCCTCTATGGCCAGGCCTCACCACATTGACTTAGTGGATTGGTGATGGTGTGTCCACTCTATGGTTCACTCACGTTACATGATGATGAAGCATCAATTTAATTTTTTTTGAATAGGTGGAGTTAATGGTGTAATTGGAAACATCAAACATGGCCATGGCCATGGCCCCTCCCTTTTGAGTTGGGAGTTATGGGTCCTACCCTCAACCAATTTGCAAAGAGTAATAAATCAAATAGATATCCTCCACTATTAAGCTAGTTGAGATGTTTTTTCACTACCGATTAAACAAAATATACATAGTGAAGTTGCATTTAAGTTCAACTGGAACAATTTTTTTTTTAAGAATGTAATCTTTAAAGTAAGGTTTTATATGGCTTACTTTGCAATACTGTCGATCGTCGAATTCTACATAAAATTTTGGAATTGTTGGTTTTTGTTCAGTCTGAATTAACTAAACGTGTTTGACTTGTTGACGCATGTCAAATTTTTGAATGATTATATCAACCACTAGGGTCCCAATTATTGTACGAAATCTTTAAAGTACTTATCCCCTCTATGTACGATTGAGTTTCGTTTATAGGACCTACCACTATTTCAATCGAACCCTACATAATATAGTCCATTACAAAAGAAATACCAATAGCTACGCTCACCTACTCTCTTTTCTCTCTTCTAATGGTATTGCACAACTACTTACGTGGATCAAAACTATGCATGGATCTCTCAAATTTGGTCTTTCAGTAGATAATGATAAGATAGTCTATATTTAAACTTCTCAAAATCTTGCTAATGTCAAATTTATACTAGAGATGGGAGAAGCTGATTCAACAAGATTATCAATCTAGACTAGGCCCTGAGTCATATGAGTCTAAGTAGAGATTTTCAACTTATGAAGGTTGACAAATTTAATCTTGTTTTTACTTAATTGAGTTGGTTCAGGTTAAAGTTTTTCGAAACCATTTAACAGATAGGTTAAATTTAGATCAAAAATTTTTAAAACCTGTTCAAGTTTAATTCGAATACAAACTCAACTCGACATGAACAGTTTTCAAATTCTAATCTACCCTAGTTGATGAGGAGAACACGTAAATAGTTCCCCCTATTCCCGCCGCGGTTGCATATGCTGGTTACGAGATTTCCTGTCATCATTAAATTCATTTGAATTTGGAAGCAATGGCACCCCATTTGTCCTTCTTCTCATCACTCTGTATTGAATTCACATTGCGAGGCAGGCACATAAATGCCCATGTCAGGTAGTTGGGATGACCTCATAAATTCCCAATTCCCAATTCCCAATGCCCCCCCCCCCGCCGGGTCTCTGGTTCTTCATTGAATGCTCTGTGGCCAGTTCTCACTTTTGGTCTGTACCTAACTAAAAAAACCCTCCTTTGAAAGGAACTGTAGAAAGTGGTGTCAGAGTTTAGCAAAGTTCTTGCCATAATTAATCACAAGAGTTAATCATGTGGTGCCCAATAATTAGATGCTTGATTAAATCTAATTAAGCCATCTTATACGCTAATAGCGCTTATTTTTTTAAGCGTTGGGTACATGAGAATGAGCTTATGGATAAATTAGGGGGAAGTACAAAATGATGGGAATGATGATTGTCAATTTGCCATTGGTGGGGCTCATTCTAGGGGCTCGTTTGGTTGCTTCTTTTAAATTTTATATTATGAATGGTTAAAGTAAAGTGATCGACTAATAAACTATACTCTATTCTTTATATGTTATTCTATCGGGTGATAGACTATTAAAATTTAAAAACTAATATCTAGCAGATACGATGTGTCTGTTGTTTAAAGATAATGTTGTGAACATGTTACTTCCCTTGCAACTTATTAGGTAGGATTGCAAGACATTGATTAAGTTTAGAGTTTAAATCATTTAGAAATTGCATGCTTTTTTAATCATTTCGTTTTGAAAATACATAGTATTGGATTAGAAGGACTGTCGAAATATAGTTGGATTTTTGTTCTTTTAACTTTAACCTATTCAATTTAAGAATTATCCAGAAAAAAATTCTCCCTCTAAATGTAAAAATACTACCAATATCTTCATCATATTTTTCGCAAGGACAGTTAGAATAATCATTAGAGACAATAATCATGAAACTAACCCTAAAAATAGCTGCATATTTCAAACTTCCACCTATAAGATTTAAAACTAACAAATTAGGTTGGATTATAGTTCATAAAATTATATATATCTAAATTTCTCCATATCATATTTGGATAAAATCCATAACGAACTTTCCAATTGTTGTTATATAGAATCTCATCTAATTGAGCCAAATACTACTTTTAATATTAGCGGTAAGCGGAACCGGATACCCGGTTGAATTTTTAGGAACCGGAATCGGACCCATTTGGAATTGGATCCTAAAATTTGAAACCGGGTCCTATAATTTGGACTCAGTCAGGACCGAGTTTGATTTTGGGTACCTGGTTTCTAAGTAATATTTTTTGTTTTTTTCTCATTTTTCCCTAATAAAATAGGGAGATGGAGAGATTGAAGGAAGTTAGGGGGCTCATATATAAAGCTAAACTCCTATAAACTAAATTATAAGGCTAAATCAAATACAAAATAAATAATAAAGAAAATTTACGTACTTCAAAATAATTCAGAGAATTAGAGACGATGTTTGTCAGAAATCCGCAAATCAAGATTACAAAACTAACGAGAAACTTAAAAATTACTTTAATTAACTTGAAGTAGAGAGAGAAAGAGAAAAAGCTGCCAAAATAATATAAAAACAAATACACAGTAAGCAACATGAGTCATTAGAAGAAGAGCCAAAGCCTAAGGGAAGAATTCCATGACAGTCGAGATATATAAAAAAGTAAGTCAGAGATAAATCTTTATAATACAAATGCAAAAATGAATAGTAGCATAAGAATGCTTCTCTCCCTCAATCTAAACTTCTCATTAATTCCGCCAAAATACTCAAAACAATTAATTTTAAATTTTAAAATTCATAAAAATTCACATGTCTCACAAGTCCCATAATCGAAACCCGACTCTGAAAGAAGAGTTGCTTCCCTACACTCCTTTGTTTTTTTGCTCTTCAATTTTTTTTTTTTCTCGGATAGGTCCCAGGATCGAAACCTAGCTCTGATAGACGAGTTGCTTCCCTGTCCTCCTTTGTTTTTTCACTCTTTAATTTTTTTTTTTCCTATTTCTGTTTGTGTACAGCTTGAGGAAAAGAGTGAAATAAGATAGGTTTACTATAAAACCTGTCAATAATAGTTGAACTAATTTTCTATACATACTTATTCTTTCATTCATTAATACCGTCGTCAACGCTCTTATGATGTAAGGTTTTTAATAAAAAGTAAAAGTTAATCTTATCAACGTTATTGCATATAGTAAAATAATTATATATACATATTTATAAGATAAGTGTAAAAATGAATGGTAGCCTAAGAATACTTCCCTCTCTCAATCCAAGGTTCTCATTAATTCCGTCAAAATACTCAAACAGTTAAACGTTCATTTAATTTTAAATTTTAAAATTCATAAAAATTCAATAATTGATATTCCCCTACTTCCCTACTTTCCCACATCACCCTCTCTATCATTAATAACCACTTAAAATTACATTCCCACAAAGAGAAGATAGGGAAGGTGTGGATATGGAGGACGATTTCTAGTGGAAAATACAAAACAAAAAAAAAATCAATATTTCATTATCATTTTTTTAAGCGAATCAGAATCAATTAGTAATCTTACTGTGTCATAACTTGAATCATTAATTTGTACTTATATATGGTATGTAAAGTATATCATATGATCATAAACTTTTATTCTACATTTCTTTTTTTTGACAAAACTACATTTCATCGATGAAGTATATCTCATATATATATATACACACACACACACACACATATATACATATATACATACATATATATATATATATATATATATTATATATATTATATATATATATATATATTATATATATGTATATATATATATATTTATGGGTTGTTGTGTTTTTTTTGTATTTGTTGTGTGGGTGTGTATATAATATATGTATATGTAATATATATATATATATATAATATATATATTATAAGATATATATATATATATATATATTATAATATATGATTATATATATATATATATATATATATATATAATATATTTATATATATATATATATATATATATATATATATATCTTATATTATATATTATATATATATATACACAATAGTAAAAATAATCAAAGAAGACACCCAAAGTAAAAGCACTTGAGGGGAAAAATCAAATTATTATTATTATTAGTTTTTTTACAGAGTAGGGAATCTATATCATTTTCACTCATATTATGATTTTGTGTTTCTAAAATCAATATGTACTTCTTTTCTTATAGTTCTCAACTTAATGTCTGTTAAAAAAAAAAGTTATCAACTCAATTACTTCATTAAGAAAAAACAAAGACGATCAGTTTGATATAGTTTTAACAAGAAAGGTTTTTTTTTTTTTTTTTTAATTTGAGGCTGATAGAAAGAAAAAATATATATATATATGGTTCAAGGTTGAACTTATTGATTATAAAATTTAGAGTTAATTAAGATTGAAAAAATAAAGTCCAAACAATGTATAGATTTTTAAATACAGATTATCCATTTAATTAACCATTTAAGTGAAAATTTTTACTTTTTTTTATAACTATTATGTGTTTTTGTTAAAAAAAAATTTCAAATTTCTCTATTATCAAATTATCTTTCTTTCATAGACTGTTTTTTAAAATTAAACACCTGTGCAGAAGTACGGGCATAGACTAGTTGAAAGCAAAAAAGATAAAGGGTTAAAATAAGGTAGTTGAAATTTAGAACTCGGTACACCAAATACATCACATGAGAAAAAAGAGTTTACTTTTTATATTTTTTAATCAAAATTCTTTAAATATTGACTGAGAATCAAGTATTGTGTTCGAATCTGGGTTCAAAATTTTAGGACTTGATAAGAACCGGGTCCTAAGTTTCAGAACCGATCTCAGAACCGATCTAATTAAATCTGATTCCATACTGTCGGATCCAAATCGGTTCATGGTCTAGAACTAGATGCTCGATTTTTTTAAGTACCCTATTTAATACTATAAAAATTGCCCAAAAAAACCCAACCAAAAGTATATAGTAATCCACCTTGATGAAGTGGAAGCTCTCTTCCTTTCTCCCCCCCTTAATTTTTAAAATTTAATCAAAGGGGCGTTTAGCCGTCAAGTGTACAGTCTGAGATTCGACTATTGTGTTTGGTACTGAAAACCTACAGCCTTAGAAATATTGCTATTGTATTTAATCAGGCTAATCATACAATTCAATATTGGGCTACTATTCATTCGGCACATGACGCCAATAGACCTTAATTAAAAAGGATTGTCCTATTTAATTGTCACAGTTGACCAAGTTAATCCTTCTCTACATCTAAAAGTGTCTCATTAATTGACAATTGGCATCATTTTATTTTTAATTTTATTTTATAACTCAAATTATACCCCGCTTCTGCTTGCTTTATGTTTTGGTTCAGCGTTTTCACACTCAAAAATCGCTATCATTAATGGCGCCTGACTTTATTGATAAACCATTTAAAAATTATTAATATGAACATTTACATTTAAATTATGTCAATTTCGATTTTAAACGTGTTCTTATCAAAAAGATAGAAAACGTTGTCATTATTAAGATTTGGTATGCACAATTTTTTATGACAAGGATTGTTAGATAATTGTTAACTCAGTTTAAATTATTTGACGTTTGTTTTTCTTAAATAAAGTTTCAAAATTAAGTTTTGTGAGTGCAGAGAATATGTTATGAGAGGCTCTACCCCTTTCCGAGTCGACAGTAATTCGACTCTAATAAAATATAGGTTCAAATAATAAAAAAAAGTGTAAAAAAAAGACATATGGCACCAAGAAATAATAGCAGTATATATTGATAATAGTTAAGGTGGTTAGTGGTGGGTGAGTGTGACTGATGGTAGTAACCAGTACGTAACTTAAGATTTAACCCATCATTAACCCAAAATTAAAAAAAAAGAAAAAGAAAAGTAACCTAAGATTTAAAGATAACCTCCGCAACAATCACAACCACAACCACAAACACTAGCGCAAGCCCACTAATTAACTAGCTTGTACGTTCCAAGACAAATTGGTTTTGTGTCCGAAGCTCCTTTTGCTATCAATCACTAATCTAAAGGTGGTAATGACTATTTTTTAAAAGTTTTAGAGAGATCATATGTGAGCCAAAGATTTAAAAGTCAAAAAGGTACCACATAGAAATGGGTCATGACAACTGATTCAAGTCACAAAATAATAGCATAGGATAAAGGTAAATGAGTATAAAAGAGCTGAGTAAAATCAAACAATATAAAGAGCATGTTCTATTTCATGATAAGATATAATGTAAGTTGTAAGAAGCTGTAAGAAGATGTACGAAGTTGTAAAAAACCATAAAGAGTTGTAAGGAGATGTAATGAGCTATAAGAAGATGAAAGGAGCCGTAAGGATAGATGTAAGAAGTTGTTGAATTATTAGAGAGTTGTACGATATAATTTGTGACAATTATGATAACTAATATTTATGACTAAAGTTTGATATCATCAGTAAACAAAATATTTCTTCATAAAATTGAAATGAAATATGTTTGCTTTACAAAGAACGTTTTGGATAAGAAACAATGATATTGAAATAATAAACTTATTGAAAATAAACCATTAACTAAGTTAGTTATATAACAATAAAATATGTTAAACCTCATAAATTTTGTCAAGAAAATTTCGTACACTTGAGGTGATTTTTTTATATTTATATTAGTTTGATCCAATAAGCAAAGCATGACAAAATAAAAAACAAATCTTTTTGACAAAATTGAATACAACTCTTAAATAAAATCCTATTTTAAGTAAGCAGTTTTAAATGTAAATGTATGGTCAATATTGTTACCAAGAAATTTTATAAATAAACCCTTAAAGCATATTCAGCAATGCTTAAAATACGAAAATTATATTGTTATATTAAACAACCCAAAATTAAATATTCCCTTCCAAAATCAAAAAAATAAAAAAATAAAAGATGAGAACTTAAACAGGCAGGAAGGAACCCGTAGAAATTTTAATATATAACTACTTTTTACTTTTCCTAAAAAACCCCACCCACTTTTATATCAGCTGAACACCCTCCTCTGCCATACTCCTTATTCCCCGATCTGTTGCGGTTGGAGCAATGCAAGAACCCACCATTGATTTGTCGAGTTGAAGCTGAAATTAAAGGTAAATTTGAGTCCTTTTCATCCTGAATCTTTCATTTCTGATGTTAGAACTTTCGATCTATTAGACACTCATGCTCAAAATCACGGGAACCAAATTTGAAATGATCACCAAATGTTCAATTGTATAATGATAGCAACAAAATTACCACAGATAAATTTAGGGATGAAATAGCTGTAATGTTTTCGTCGCATACAGTTTGACAGTTTTCAAATATGTTTCAGACTTAAACATGAACAAAAGTTTTGTATTATAATTGTAAAAGTATGGTAACTTATTCCATCTATAATAACATATATTATTCATGTTGAAACTCAAATATAATTTACGTCATTATATTATGTTTTTAAGTTTATATAAATGTTGTGTTCCTAAGACATTTACAAATTTTGTATATTGGTAGCATAATTAAAAAAATATACATATTTCTGTAATTAAAATAAATAAATGTTGTAGAAAATCTATATGGGATGTAAGAAGATGTAAGGAGATGTAAGAAGATGTAAGAAACTATAAGAAAATGTAAGGATTATGTTAAGGATTTAAGGAGCTGTAAGGAGATATAAGAAGTTGTAAGGAGATGTAATCTATTGGCTAAATCCTCAAAAACGCGAAATAGAACAGAGCCAAAGTATGATATTAGCTACTTTAACGAAAAATCTTACATGGTAATATTATACTACAAAGATGAATTATTATGCTTTAATACGCTTTTAGATATATATATATTTTTTGGAGATAGAAAAAGCCTCAAAGAATCCCTAGTATCAAAAAGCAAAGGGAAAAACAAAATCCCAAATAGACATTAAAATACTACAAACCCAAAAACGGGCTGGTAAGCCAGACTTGTGCAATAAATTTATACTAAGAAGTATGTTGCTTGAATTTGGATATGAGTGTTTAATGTGGATATGTAGCCCAAACTTGGCTATATTTGAGAATATTTGCCGTAAGTGTCAAGTGTTATGTCTTTGTTCAAGTGTCAAGGTTGTTGGAGTAATGGCACTCTAAAAGGGTGTTTACCTACTCTCTCTATCTCTTTTGTTGTCCCACATGGAACTTTTGGGAGTGGCTTGAAGAATTTATATATCCCAATCTTCTTGCACTTGTTGAATAACTTGAAATCATGTTTTAAGGGAGTTGAGGGGACTTGGGCTGTCACACGCACGCGCGCGCTGCCGCCGCCTGCCCGTCTGGGTCGGGTCGGGCGGCGGGTTTAGGCCTTACGTTATATTTTTTGGAGGAATTTTCGAGAGGACTGATTGCGTATGAGCTGTCGTAATCCTAACGGCTAGTTTATTAAGTCCTCCTCCATCTCCGCCTTAATCACCATGATCATCTCCCCATTAATGCTTCAGTTACATTATTATCTCCTTTACCTGATTTTCTGCCCCCGTTTCACGCCTTTCTTTATTGCTTGGTTGACAGTTTTCTCTCCTCCAGTCATCTACAAAAAAGACTCTACTGTAACTCTGTAAAACACACAGAAAATAAATTCTCTCTTCTCCTCTCTACTTCCTGGGCATACAAGTTGCTATACTCCAAAGTTTCTCCCTCGAGTGCATGAGTGTGAAGCCAACTGTGTTAAACCTTGGGGAGCTTCTTCATCATAATGATTTGCACATAAGTCGGGCGAATTAAGCTTTCAGGTCAGTGGTTCATAGCACGACATAGGTCGTCTCCTTGTCCCTCCATCAGCTATTATTTTTCATTTTTTCAACAATCTGAAAGCTTAAATTCAATGGCTGTTGCTCCAAAAACTCTCTCCGAACTCTAGAAAATTGAACCTCTTGATGGAACCAATTATAAACGTTGGTCTCAAAAATTGCTCCTTTGCTTTGAGCAACTTGAGATCAACTACCTACTCACTACTGATCTCCCTGATGAAGGCAATACAGTTACTGATTTTGAGCCTGTAACTCCTATGGTTCTTAAAACTCCTTCTGTTCCTCGGGATGAAGCCACAAAGAAGAAATTCGAGACGGACAATAAATTGGCTCGCAGTTATCTACTAAATAATATGTCTAACCCTTTGTTTGATCTGTTTATAAGCTTTAAATCTGCCAAAGTCATTTGGACCAAACTTGAGATAAAATATGGTTCAGATGACGCCGGAAAAAGAAAATATATCATCAGCAAATGGCTACAGTTCCAGATTATGGATGACAAACCCATCATGGAATAAGTTCACGTCTACGAAAACCTGTGTGCTGAAGTTCTAGCAGAAGGTATGAGGATGTGCGAAATCCTCCAAACCAACATGCTGATAGAAAAATTTCCATCATCCTGGAGCGATTACAGAAACCACCTTAAGTATAAGAAGAAAGATCTCACACTGCAGGAGTTAATCAGCCATATGCGGACTGTGGAGGCAAACCGACTGAAAGATAAGATGTCTTCTCTTTCTTTAAATTCTGTTAGTTCTAACCTGGTTGAATCTGCTATGCAAACGAACAAAGACAGGTTCAAAGGCAAAGGGAAGAAATTTCAGAAGCCAACTCAAAATCTCAGGAATCAGAATTCTGCTAACAAAAGGATTCAGAAGCCCAAAGTGGTGTGCTATGTGTGCGGCAAGCCTGGATGCAAGGCCTATCAATGCAATCAAAGGAAAGGGACAGTCCAAGCAAAACACAAGTCTGCAACATCTACTGCCAACATTGCTGAAATTGAGGATAATGAGATTATTTGTGCGGTTACCACCATGGAAGCAAATCTGATCCATAATATGTCAGAATGAATCCTGGATTCTGGAGCGTCAAGGCATTTCTGTGCAAACAAGGAACTCATGACTAACTTTGAAGAGGTTGCTGATGGATAATGTGTCTACATGAGCAACTCTTCTACAGCTACTGTCAAGGGTAGAGGGAAGATTTTACTTAAGTTTACTTCTGAAAAAATGCTGTCTTTAAGTAATATTTTATTTGTCCCTTCCCTTCATAGAAATTTGGTTTCTAGTACCCTTCTTGACGTGGCTGGCCTTAAAATTGTGCAAGAAGTTGGTAAAGTTGTTATCATGCGAAATGGGGACTTCGTTGGGAAAGAGTATCGTAGTGGGGGACTCCTTGTTTTGAATGCTGTTGCGCAAATTAATAATGAAACTGCTGCCAATTCTGTTTGTATTGTTGAGTCTATCGATTTGTGGCATGGTAGATTTAGACATGTTAATTTTTTCTTCATTGAAAAGACTTAGAAACATGCATTTAATTCCAAATGTGAATACTGAAAATTGTTCTAAGTGTCCAGCCTGTGTTGAAGCAAAATTTGCCAAGAAGTCTTTTAAAAATGTAACAACCAGGAAAACAGAATTGTTAGAACTAGTGTATTCAAACTTAGCAGACTTTAAGAACACTATAAGTATGGGTGGAAAGAAATGGTATATTACCTTTGTAGATGACTACTCTACGTATACCAAAATTTACCTCCTTAAGTCTAAAGATGAGGCTGAGGAAATATTCTTAAAGTACAAAGCCGAAGTTGAGAATCAGTTAGACCGAAAAATCAAAAGACTTAGGTCTGACAGAGGTGGGGAATATGACACCAATTCTTTGGCTGCCTTCTGTGAGAAAAATGGCATAATACATGAGACTAGCGCTCCTTACACTCCTCAACAAAATGGTGTTGATGAACGAAAAAACCGTACCCTTAAAGATGTGATGAATGCCATGCTTGTTAGTTCTGGTTTGTCTGATAACATGTGGGGGGAGGCTGTCTTGACAGCTTGTTTTATACTCAACAGAGCTCCCCACAAGAAGTTAAATAAAACCCCATATGAATTGTGGAAAAGCTATGCTCCCAACCTGAATTATCTAAAAGTGTGGGGGTGTTTAGCCAAAGTTGCACTACCTAGTCATAAACGTTCAAACATCGGCCCCAAGACGTTTGATGCTGTCTTTATTGGTTATGCTCAAAGCAGTGCTGCATATAGATTTATGTCTTTATCTGACTTCTCTATTTCGTAGTATAGAGATGCTGATTTATTTGAGCATGTTTTCCCCTCGAAAAGGAATGTGTCTCATACTGTGTCTAATATTGTATCTGAACATGTGAACTTGCCTGCTTCTAGCTCTAGTGTTAGAGACTTGGGAACTCAACCTAGAAGAAGCAAGAGATAGAGGATTGAAACTAGTTTTGGCCCTGACTTTATCACTTCTTTTCTGGTAGAAGTCCTTGAGAACTTTGACATTGATGCTTTGATCGATGAACTCGTGTCTCTTTATTTACTTGAGGAAGATCCCAAAACCTACCAAGAGGCTATGAGGTCTATAGATGCTAATTTCTGGAAAGAAGCTATTAAGAGTGAAATAGATTCCCTTGAGTTAAACAAAACTTGGGATTTGACCGACTTGCCTAAGGGTTGTAGACCCATTAGTAATAAATGGATCTTCAAGAAGAAAGTTAGGACGGATGACTCTATTGAAAGGTACAAAGTTAGATTAGTCATTAGAGGCTTTGACCAAAAGAAGGGAATTGATTTCTTTGATACTTATTCTCCTGTGACCAAAATTGCAACAATCAGAAGTCTAGCTGCTTTGGCTATTATCCATGATCTTGTGGTACATCAGATGGATGTCAAAACAGCATTCCTCAATGGTGACTTAGAGGAAGAAATTTATATGTCACAACCTGAAGGATGTGAGGTCCCTAGTCAGGAGAACAAAGTATGGAAACTAAGAAAATCCCTTTATGGTCTAAAGTAAGCCCCAAAACAGTGGTATGAGAAATTTGCTAGTTCTTTAGAGAAAAATGACTTTACAGTTAACAACTTAGATTCTTGTGTTTATTCCAAAAAGTTTGGATCTGATTACGTGATCATATGCTTTTATGTGGATGATATGCTGATCTTTGGTACCAACCTGTGTGCCATTAATTAGGCTAAAAGAATTCTGTCTTCTCTCTTTGAAATGAAAGATTTAGGAGAAGCAGATGTTATCTTGGGGATCAAACTTAGTAAAACCAAGAGTGGTTTTTCCTTAAGTCAGCCTCATTACGTTGAGAAAGTGTTGAAAAAATTTAACTCTTTTGATGTGATACCTGTAAGAACTCCCTATGACCCTAGCATACATCTTGGATCTAGTGTGTCTCAAATTAAATATGCTAAGATAATAGAGAGTGTGATGTTTCTCATGAACTCCACTCGTCCTGACATTGCATACGCTGTTAGTACACTAAGTATGTACATTCATAATCCTGCTAAAAAACATTGGGATGCACTTCATCGTTTGTTGAGATACCTTAGAGGTACTATGGATTGGTGTTTACACTTTTGTAAATTTCCTGTTGTACTGGAAGGTTTTTGTGATGCAAATTGGGTTGCTGATAATGATGAGGTAAGTTCTACTAGTGGTTATGTTTTTACATTGGGTGGAGGAGCTATTTCATGGAAGTCTGCAAAACAGACATGTATAGCTCGCTCAACCATGGAATCTGAGTTTATTGTTCTTGAGTTGGCAGGTCAAGAAGCTGAATGGCTCAAGGGTCTCCTGACTGACATACCATTGTGGGGAAAACAATCAACACCCATCTCCTTGCATTGTGACTCGCAAGCAGTAATTGGAGTTGCGCACAACAATATCTATAACGGAAAAAAGAGACATATCTGTATTAGACATGGTGCGGTAAAGCAATTGCTGAAGCATGGTGTTATCTTCTTGGAATATGTGAGATTCGAGAAAAACTTGGCAGACCCTCTCACAAAGGGATTGGCAAGAAGAGTAGTTCTTGAAACGTCGAGAGGGACGGGGCTAAAGCCCATGGAATGAAGAGATATGGTGGATACCCATTTGTGGTCAAACGAAACCATATTAATCTTCCAACTGCACTACTTCCCATCCCTATGGCTAGTGGTAGTGCTTGTGCTATAGAGGAGCACATTAATGAATCCATAACCTGTTATGGTGGTGCTATAGAGAAGCACTTGATGGATTCATCACCACTCTATAAGAGGCTGAGCCAACATACGCTCTTAATAATTCCAAGCCATGAGATGGTGGTCTAAGTAGAGGTAGACTGATGGAATTATCTAAGTAAGTGTGAAGGTCTGGCTGCCTTCTATGAGAGATAAGGGCTGTCTCTCTATAGCACTTATAAGACCCGAGATATGCGCATGGGCCTAAAAGCGCATGGGCCTAAAAGCGCAAGTGGTTATCGCGGAGTATACATATTTTAGGGTTGATATGTGCCGGGAGGGCCTCATTCAAAGTCTAACAAGTTCAAGACTAAGTTCACTTGTTAGACTTAGATGTTGCCTCTCTTCACTACGTATCAATTCAATCGTAAGACATTGATACTTAAGAATCCGACCCTTCTTGCCCAGGAAATCTTTTTCATTCTTCTTTTCCTTTTGTGTGCTATTAGTGAGGGATTGTTGGAGTAATGGCACCCCAAAAGGGTGTTCACTTACTCTCTCTATCTCTTTTGTTGTCCCACATGGAACTTTTGGAAGTGGCTTGAAGAATTTATATATCCCAATCTTCTTGCACTTGTCGAATAACTTGAAGCCATGTTTTAAGGGAGTTGAGGGGACTTGGGCTGCCACACGCGCGCGTGCGCCGCCGTCGACCGCCCGTCCGATCCGAGCCGGTCGCGGGCGGTGGGCTTGGGCCTTACACTATATTTTTTGGAGAAATTTTCGAGAGGACTGATTGTGTATGAGCTGTCGTAATCCTAACGACTAGTTCACTAAGTCCTCCTCCATCTCCGCCTTAATCACCATGATCCTCTCCCCATCAATGCTTCAGTTATATTATTCTCTCCTTTACCTGATTTTCTGCCCCCATTTCACGCCTTTTTTTATGGCTTGGTTGACAGTTTTCTCTCCTCCAGTCCTCTATAAAAAGGACTCAACTGCAACTCTGTAGAACACGCAGAAAATAAATTTTCTCTTCTCTTCTCTACTTCCTGGGCATACAAGTTGCTATACTCTAAAGCTTTTCCCTCGAGTGCACAATTGTGAAGCCAGCTGTGTTAAACCTTGGGGAGCTTCTTCGCCATAATGATTTGCACCTAAGTCGGGCGAATTAAGCCTTTAGGTCAGTGGTTCATACAACGATACAGGTCGTCTCCTTGTCCCTCCAGCAACTATTATTTTTCATTTTTCCAACAAAGGTTCCAACACCGGTAGGTAGGACAAATAAAGAGTTGAAGTACTAAGAGAGATCAAAAGAGATTGACATGATCTCCTTATCTAGAAACTAGAATACTTGACCCAAAGCCTACAAATGAACCAAGGGTCATGTTCTCAGTAAGTTATAGATGGTGCAAGTCAAGTGGAATCTCCTCCCTCAATTCTTTTAGCACCTGGGTATAAGGGTGTTTTATGTGATATGTCAGAAACACTGATAACCTTGGTTCAGGAATCTTCTAAGCAGTGGCGTAGCTAAGATTGAAAACAAGGGGTGTCGAGATTAAAAATATACATAATATAAACTTTAACACAAATTCAGAAAATGAAATGCATAGCTAGTACATTTAAGAAAATTATCCTCGATGAGGTCTCATGTTTTGAAAGTAAATAGTGATATCGCTGTTAATTTGACAAACTTTTCTTAATTAAGTTGAACCAATAGATTGCTTAGCTGTCTTATTAAACATTTCTCCGTTTCAAACTAAAAAAACAATCAACGTTTTACTTAGGTTAATGATTTTTAGTAAATTATTAATTCCACCAATTATTTAACATAAACGAATACGAATTTGACTAACATCAGTGAATTAAACACAAATAAACAAGTAATGACCAACAAATCACCCCAATCCCAAATCCCCAATCAAGAAGGCAAAATTTAGCAGAGCATCTGAACCCCCCTCCCAAAAAACACAAAAAGTATGAAGATAAGTCAAATTTCCTCCGGCCGAGTGATTGAAGATCCTCCATATATCCCAAAAATAATGTCAGAGTTTCTGGCTCCCTGAAGAGCACAACCTAATTTCATTTCCTAAAGCACAGAATCCAAGCAGTAATAATCAGTGCATTTGCATTTCATAACAATGTATGAAACACGCACAGAGATAAAGTCACTTGTACTGCAATAGAATTGTTGATCACAGCGTGTAGATCTACGTCTACCCATACAGAAAATGATTGAAAATCTTCAAACTTGATAAAAACCCAAGCAGAGTTGAACTCATTCATCGTCGACGCTTAAATAACTTCAATTTGAACAGTTCCATGCATTTATGATGACTCCTATTTTATGTCTAATTCAACTCTATTTTGTACCTTACTGTTAGTTCTTGAGATGTATTTTTATATAAACATCATGCAGATCTCGTACATTTGCAGTTGCAGGCCAGAAGAAAATACTAATTTTTGAAAAGATTTGTACAAATTGGGTCAAAGTGGATCATACACAGCTTGTTGAAATACAAATGCCTGGATCATGCTTTGCTCAACTCAGGCCAGCCCAATTACAATGGTCCAATCACATGGCTTGTTTTGTCTCATCAACCTTCTTAGTGGCCCAATCCAGCTTGCAACGACGTGATAAGACTTAATTAAGCGCAGCTTCTCTCTCCAATTAAGAAATCTGATCCACCTATATATCTATCAAGGGCCCAATTGAGACGTTTCCAATTAATTAACAAAGCATCGTGATAGGGATAAACTTGAGCAATCAATTAATGGAAGCAAACAGGACGATAAACAAAATTGAGAATAACAAAAACAAGATCAAACTAAAATCGGAGGAGACAATATTAATCTTGGAGAACCCAATCGAGAAAAACAAGAGGCGGTAACGAGCACAATGAATCCACTATATGGGAGAAAGAAACTACAATAGATGATCTAAATAACACAAGAGTTGGCCAAACAGAGATAGTAACACACACTAAAACTCTCAAACTCACAAAGTTGAAAAATACAACTTTTAGGTAGCCCTTTTCTCAAGGATTCTATCTAAGTTATCCTTAATGAGAATTGAAAGAAACGGAAGACAAGGACTAGACATCCATCCAACAAAAGAAGAAATAGCAGTGTCAAATTTGGCCAACCAATCTGCTGTTCGATTCTCTTCTTTGAAAGTGTGCCGGATAAACTATAATGCAGGAATTGAGATATATTTTTGTATCTTCAATAAGAGCGTGGAACTCCCAAGAAACCTGAATTTCACCCTTCAGGGTTTTGATGAGCACCTGATTGTCTCCTTCAAGAACAAGTAGACTATAGCCTGCTCGAACTGCTATTTGTACACCATTGCGCATAGCTATTGCTTTGGCCACAAGTATTGAGGCCTCCCCAAGATTGGTAGACCTCGCTTGGGTGAATCTTCCATCCTAACTTCTGATAACAAGGCCTCCTACCGTTGAAGAGAGAATTTTGGATCCATCAAAGTTGATTTGGATGAATCCGTTGAGTGATTTGGCCCAACTTATGAAGGACGTGGGCCTCAAGCTTCGGTGAGATTGATGATGAAATGATGAGACTGCACCCATATCAAATCTTTTCCTAACTTTCCGTTCACCCCAATTTCTTTTAGCACGAAGAATTGTTGCGGTTGAGTTGTAAATTTCACTCTCAAAGGCTATCGTCTTACAACCCTTCTATATACTCCAACTAAGACAAATAATGTGGTCAATCTGATTACTTTTTGATTGAGTTTCAGCAAAATCAAGTAGATCAAGGATTAAGGTTATCCCAAGCAAAGGATTATTTGACCCTAGCCGCTTATGTCAATGCACCAACTCTCAGGTACACTTTGTTGTAAAACATTGTGCGAAAAGATGACCTGTGGACTCTAATTCAATATGGCATAGAGGACAAATGGGGTCTAAATGCAACCTCTTTTTAAGTAAATTAGCACGAGTGGGTAAAACATTATGACAAATTTGTCAGAGAAAAACTTTATGGCTAGACATGACATCAAGTTTCCAAATCCATGCAAACTCGCAAGGTTTTTGAACATCCAAATGAATATCATGTGCTTTTCATATCGCAGATTTAGTGGTTAAAAAATATTACCTGATTGATCCCATCAAAATGAGTTTCAGTATCATTAGACGGTATAAGAGTACTTTTAATGATCATGCAAATATTATTAGTTAAGACAGAACTAAGCAGAGGGAAATTCCATTTGTTGTTGGGAGGAATAAAGTTACTAACGTTCGCATTAATATTAGGAACATTTTGTTCATTCAGTTGCAGCATTTCCAGAATACTCTCTTGGCCGCACCAATTGTCATGCTGGAAGTTAATTGAATGACCATTCTCAACTTTCCAACAAATTCCTTCACGGAAAAGTTCTCAATTCTAAAGCAAACACTTCCAAACCCAAGAATCATTAGACTCACAGCATCAGTTAAAGAAATTCGAAGCTCGCATACTTTTTCTATCCAGTCAATTCAAATGGCCTGGGTTTTTCCTGCAAAAGAGATCAGGTTTTTTGGACGAAGGTGGTGGCTGGATCAGTTTTGGAAGACGGGTGGAGAGCCCCAGTACTAGTAAAAGTGTAAGTGAGGGCAGCTGAGTATGAGCTTGACGATGAAACAATTATGTATTTAAGGCTTACATGAAGTTCTAGCTACGTAACTCTCTTTTAGTTATTGTATACAACACCACCACCATCACCACCTTCTAATGTGGGTCCCAGTTTTGCAGGATCTGGGGAGATCTAAATGTAGACAACCTTACTTCTACCAGCATCCCTGCCCGTTGAGAGGCTAATTCCTTTTAGTTATTGTATATTTGCATCAAATTTTTATTATGTTTCATAATTGAAAAATATGAGTTTATATCGAAATTGGATTATTTAATTTTAGCTACTTTTATCCTATTCGGTTCTGCTTCAAAATCTTGAAAATTAAAAAGATTAAAATGAAAAGCAAATGTTGATTGTTGCTCTCTCTTTTTTCCCTTTCTTTTGATAAACTCTGACATTTTAATGCTAATTACCACTTCACGAACATTGGCATTTTATTAGGATGCAAATAAGAGAGTCATATGGCTAATTTGCAACCATGAGACGTTTAATTTTTTTTATTGTTTTTGGTTGCTGGTGAACTGATTTCTTTTTAGGTTTTTATTGAAGAGAAACTAAAACTTTCATAAATTAATCTAATTATATTTAAGAGAAACTTTAACAATGTATGAAAGCATAGTTAAAGCGTACTCTATTATATAGTTCATAGTACTATATATATCAACTCAAACTTTTTAACTAGAAAGATTAATAACAAGAATTTCGCATAGTGCAACACTAAATAAATAAATTATTACATTTGTAAGTATGATGGTGGAAGGGCGCATGCTGAGTTTGTGTCGGAGCGTGAAAGTGGGGTTTGTCCTACATTGATAAAATTGGAGGGCTTGAGCTTGTATGGAAGGGTGCATGCTTTGTTTCTTCACAGATTTCGATGACGGAGCAGAATTGTTGGTTCTAATAGTATAACATTTAGTAGATTTGGTTGTTTCTTCAATCGGGATTAAACAATAGATCCTTTGTCAGATTTTCCTTCATGGTTGTTTTTTTTTTTTTTCCTTCCCTATATGTGTCTTTTATGAATATAGAAAGGATGGATAAACACATTTTCAAGTGATTTTTCAATGGATTTCGACCTCAAATATAATCCTTTTTGTTGAAATATTACCTTGTAAAAAAGTTCTATATAAATCAGTAGATCAATCCTTATCAAAAAGTCGTAACAAATCTGTTGATTTCTTCTCTATGTTATTAGGAGATAACGAAAGTGGGAACACAAACCACCCATAGATTTTTCCATGTGCAATTAATGTGTTTCATATTACTATTTTTGAAACTGATTTAATTTTAACATACACGATTGTATTTATTGTAGTCTAATATACCTCGAAATTATCATGTAGTAGACCGTGAATAAACAATGAAATGTTCATTCTCTTGCCAAAAGAACCCCCTACTCCTACTTTACTTTGAACCTAATTAATAGCATTTTATTTGTATCGTTTAACAAGTACCCATCAATTGACAAAGATAACTCATAATCAAGATTCACGTTAGATAACTCAAATCAAGTTGGGTATATAAGTTCAATTATATTAAAAATAGGTTTGAAAATAGTTTGCTTTATGTCAAATGCAAATCACATCGAGCTCAAAATTATGTGAATGTGATTAACTTTCTTTTGCCATGGCTGGGTAGCATACGTACACGTGTACAGCAATTACCTACATCCATGTGTAGGCTATAATGAATAGATCTCCTTCCCTCATATGCATTTATGATGTGTTAATTATTTGTAACAGATAGATCACATAAAAAATATCCGATATGCTCAAATATATATCTTACTAATATAGATCTGTGCGATGTGTGGATTATCTTTTAAATTAAATTTTAATTTAAAAACTATAGAGTATTCATTTTATGAAATCACTTGTCTCATAAATATTTTATGAATATTAAGTAAAACATTGTCTGATTTACTTGATCGTATAATTAGCAAATTTGACTTTTTCAACCAATCGAAATTTTAATTGGTGAATCAAATCCTTCTCCCTATGTCTAAGAGTCTCAAATTTTACTAAGTTTAGTCATAAAGTGGATTATACCTGGGAAAATAACTCATTAAAAGTAGGTCTTGATTCATGAAATAATCAGTATACAGCGTGAGACAGTTGGGATCATGTATCACTCATGTATAAAATAGTTTCGCTATGTTATAAGTAAAAAATACCCCTTCCTTTACATTAGACGACACCACCTTCGAGAATAATTAGATATCCAAATCTATTTCAAAACAAAGTCATTTCGTCATTTTAACTCCTACGTTTATGCATTATACATCAACATTTATGGATTGCAAATTTTACACCATAACATATCTAACATTTGATACTCCCTATGATAACCTATAAAAAAAAGTATGAATCCAAAAATATAACGTATATTAGAGAAACTCACCTAGCTATAAATATAGAAAATTATACATAAATTCTTAGGGTTATTAGAGAAGTGATTTCTAAAATAAAGTGAAGAAATCAATTTCCTAGAGAGAGAGAGTGTGTGTGTATATGCGTGCTTTGATGAGAGAAAGAGACGTGCACAGAATCAACAGTCGAAAGTATCTAAGACCCCAACATTCACGTATCCTATATAATCGAAAATATGAGGAGTCGGTAGTTAACTCCTCTAAGTTTTGTTTTTTAAAAAATAAATAAAAATAAGGCAGTATTTTGTATGGCCGTCAAATAGGTCAGGTCGGGTTGAGTTCGTATTCATGTCGAACTTAAACGGGTTGAGAAATCCTCGATCTAAACCTAACCCGTTTATCAAATGAGTTGAAAACCTTGACCTGTACCCATTTATTTTTTAAACGGGTTGACCTGAAATTTACCCATTAATCCATTTAATATAAACGGGTCATGTTCACGTTATCCGGTTACCCATTTAATTTACCCACTTAACATTTCGACTAAAATATGATTATGAAACCTTATAAACTATTCTTTTAAGCTCAATATATCATCAAGACGAAACCATTGTCCATATTCTGCAGGAATCACGATCCCAAAACATAGATTGACTGATTAAACCCTACTTTTTCATAATTTTTTCTAGAAAATAAACGATAATTGGGTAAACAGATCGACCTATTTAACCTATTTAATTAAACGGGTTAAATATATATTTTTCGTGTTAAAATTCTCAATCTAAATCTAACCCAATTAATTAAACGGATTAAATATGTCAACCCATTTAATTAAACGGGTTGAAAATCTTTATCCAAACTCACTTAATTTTGTGTTCGGTTTGGGTCGGTAATCATATCGGGTCAGCTTTTGACAGCTCTAGTATTTTGCTTGGAGAAAAATAACAGTTACAAACTATTTTTTTTTAAACTTTAAAATCAAGGGTTTACATTCATTGAGTTAATAATATTTGTGGCTAAGATTACACCAAGTCCCGCAAATCACTCTTGTGTTAGTATTTTAGTGTTTTCCAAATATTGTTATCAATAAAGTGTAGATATATAAACATATTAGGTACAAAATCGAAGGTCCAGACTTACCAGATGACTAATTTTGATGGTTAAGATTACATCAGATTCTGCAAATCACTCCCTTTTTAGATAGCATTTTAGGTTTTTTCAAAAATTATCACTTTTGTTAACTGCACGGATTTTTTTAAGATAATAGAATTATCATGTATCCTTTATCAAATATAATCAAAACTATGAGTGATTTTTTTAAAAAATAAAAAAATTATAAACTAAGTATTTTACTTAGATAAGGTGATTTTTTTTAAAAACTAAAATCTACGGTTTAGATTTAATGAATAAATATAACTGCCTAATTTTTTCCCTAGATAATTGAATTATCATCTATCTTTTATCATGTATATCCAAAATTATGGGGGATTTTTTAAATAAAATAAAGAGATATCTTAACTTTAAAATCGACGGCTTAGATTTAATGCACAAATAGTTTTTATGGTTATGATTATACCAAATCCCACAAATCACTCTCGTTGCACCATTCTAAGATTTTGTAAAGATTGCCATTATAATAGTATACATATAAATAAAAAAAGGTAAAGATCTGAGTTCATCAATTACAAACATAAACCTCTAGTCGAAATACCTTACCAATAATAGTTTTCAAAATGAGTACTACGATTACAAATATGCGTCTAAAAGGCTTTTGGTTGAGCTGATTAATTAGCAACATGGAGGAGAGAGAGGGCGAAAGCCATGTTGAAGAGAAGCTTCCCACACTTTGTTAATGTCCAAGAGCTTTTCTCCACACTCGTTGGCATCCCATCCTTCTAAGGCATGGACTATCCCTGCTGCACGCCATGCACTCATTGCCCTCCTTGGTAACCAGTTCTGCTCATGACAAGTGCACATTTTTCAAAAAAAGAACAAAAGGCTTAGAATTTTTTAAAAATGTAACTACAATTAAGTAGACGGGTGGATCTGGCAAAGGAGTAATTTTGCTTTGGTTCAATTGGGTTGAATGATTTTCGAGTTGGATCGAATCTCGGTTAATTTATGTTTGGTCTCATAAGTGCCATGCAACAGAAGAAACTTTGTAGAAAATTTATAGCAGGTGTCAAATCATGTATAAGTCTGAGTCGTTTAGTTGGTCCTACATGGGGGTTGCTCCGGCTTAGACTTTAGTCAAATTTAGGTGGACTAGTTAACCATCATGGGCGACCAACTTTAATGAGCTAGCCAAATTTGGTGGGCCTTGTGGTTCAGTTCACCGGTTCCCATGCATCCACTCTCACATGGGTCAGCACCGAACTATTTAGGCCGGCATTACAGCTAGTCTGTGGGCCTGTGGCTACAAATTTCAAATTTCTTTTTCGTTTTCGTTTGTTTCAAAAAGAATATTATAAAATAATAAAAATTAAACAATGAACTAACCTCACAGGAGTGAAGATTCTCGAAAGATTTGGGGGCAACCATTGCTGGAGTAGGCAGATATGAACAGTCTTTCCTTATTTTCTTAGGAGGAAATTGAGAAAATGGAATAAATGTAGTTCCTTTTGATGCCATCCATTGTTCAGATTCGGTTGCATCTTCTCCGATTAGCCATACCTTTGTCACAAAAGAAGAAAAATGCGTGAGACAGATCAGTAGTACCTGTTTAAGAACCAACTCAATCAAAAGTTTCAGCTAATGGCTCAAAACCTAAGAATTTGTTTATACTTTAACAGTACTAAAATACGTCTACTACATTTTTTGTCCCTTGACATAGTTATTCTCAAGTATAGAAATTAAAGGGGGAAAAGAAAAAGGAAAAGAATTTACCCCATAGTTGGCACATTTTGGTGAAAGGACTAGATTGTCGATGCATTCTTTTGGCAGCAACTTTTTGAGTTTCTCGTATTCGTTCCTCTTTATAATGGCGACCTGAATAAGATGTAAATAGCATGTAAAATCCGTACTGTTATGGATACGTTTTCCGTTCTCCTAAGCATTCATGTGAAGTATTTGAGATTAATTCATGGTAATTGAGAAACTGTCAATTTAATAAATCAAACTAAAAATGTATAGCCATTGAATCTCGAAGCATTTAACTCTTAATTGAACGACACGATCAAGTTTTTGGTGACGTTAGAGACGACATAGTTACCTTAGTGCCCTTGTGGCAAAGTGCGGTTAGAGTTGAACGTGCAACCTTGGAGAGTTTGCCTCTGAAGATGACTTGGGAAGTTCCTTGAGGGATGCTGTGAAGCACCACAGCCACAGCTAGACTGCTCCCATCTACTATCTTCACTTTGAGCTTAGGATGTTTTTCCAAGTAAATTTCGCCGTTTCTATTCAATTCCTCCCCCTGAAATTAATCAAAAAGTAGAAATGATAATAACTATATGAAATCAATTTAGTCCCAATATTAATGAACGTATATAGTTGTCTTCATAGCTTCAAATAAAGAATTAAAGTAGAAACAGACGATACATATGCATATGAACTTGCCTGATTCAAAAGTCCAAGGCTCACAACTTTGGTTCCTTTCGCATCGGCCTCAAGTATTGCTTCTTCGATCAGCTTGTTTATAGCCGCTCGTTGCCATTTCAAGACATACTACACGTATATTTTGCCCCCAAAAATGAAAATGCAAGTCCATGCATTAATTAATAATAATCCTAATATCTTTTAACTTTTAATGCATTTAGTTAAGGGGTAAGAAAAGGCCTTACATGTAGAGTGAAACGTGGAAGAGCCCAAGATTGCAACTTGAGTTTTTGGAAGGTATTTCTTTCTACAATGAAGGCCTTTCCGTACAACCATGCCATGATCATAGACCACAGTGTCACGGGCCACATGAGCCACAAGTACCATTTGGAGGTTAGGGGCTTTGAGGCGATGGAGGCGAACCCTAGCCTGAGATGGTAGATAGACTGTGGTGTTGTAAGATGTGTCAGGTGCACCACATCTGGAACATCTTCTGGTCTCTTTAGAGAAGTTTCGTACAAAGAGTCTGTAGATTTGTCCATTGTACCATAGATGTAGTCGTAGAGTGGCATGAATAGCGAATAGTTTGTCCTAAATTGGGTGTGATGCAACGAGTGGAACCTGTGATTAACGAATGATATTGAAATCATCATACGTACCCAATTAAGTTAACTGGTCAAAGACAGGTGATACTGAAAGTAGAAGTTAACTTACGAGGGAGTGTACACGAGATACTTGAGGGGAGGACAGATGGTAAACACCCCGTTAGGGACAACCTCGAAATTGCAATGACCCATGTTGTTCATCAAGTCGATGTAGGTGATATAGATGGCTATGGAAGCGATAGAGCTCATTCGAGAAAGTATAGCTGCGAGTAATGGGATGGCAAAGAGAAAAAAGTACGCAATGTGTTCCCCAAATGGATGAATCACCGCTGCCAACCACAAAAAAACCTTATAATTACCATATATACTTAATCAAACCCTATGATTTTCTAAATCTGTATGAAAATATTTACATGTGATAGGCTCAGTGACAATGGAGGAATGGTGATGAGAGTGGTAGCGAGAGTATAGGAAGTGATGGTGCAATGCTCTATGCAGCCAATAGTATAAGAACTCGACGGGGCCAGCATGAAGTAGGAACATATACACCATGCCATCTGCTCTCCAAATGGGCATATGCTTTGCGTTCTCCAGCACCCAGTAGCCAACGTAGAATAAGATGGAATTGAACAATATTTGGTCATCCCTGTCGCCCAAAGACAACACAAAGAATAGTTCAGATCATACACATGTCAACTTGGAAGAGTACTACTTCACTTCTTCTACGTATTGTAAGAAAGCTTTGTTGACTGGTAGATCGAAAGAGTAATCCCAATTTTGGTAATATTGATAGAAATTATAAGTCGGCTTAGATCACATTGGTTCAATTCACATTTGGGTTAAAATTTAGTTGTCTCATTTAACTAATATGGCTGTATGAATTAGACAATCGAATATAAATAAATTTTGTTAGATATTTAGCAGGGTATTAGAGCATTCTCAGCCTCAGTTCCAGTTTTTGGAACTCAGGCCTGTCACATCTGTAAAAGTTTCAATTTTTTGAAACTTGCATTCTATCACTTTTCCAATCAATAGAACTCCAATTTAAATTACCTAATAAAATATTTTTTATGAACCCACTTTAATTATAACACACAACCTTTTTTTTAACTACTTGAATAATATTTTTTATTTAAAAAAGGAAAAATAAATAAAAAAATTAGAAAAGAACAAAAAAAATGAAATGGGAGGGGGAACGCCAGAGCGTTTTCCCCTACATTTCCCATGGCTGGAATTGTAAAATTCCACTTGATGTGACACTTGGACCCCACCCACTAGAACGCATGCCCGTGGGTGGGGAAGCTCTTATATGGGTGGGCGCCACCCCCTACCAATAGAAACACTCTTCTCAAGATATATTAAATCAGATAAACCTAACATGGCCCAAATAATTCCATCAAGTGTCAAAAATAGCAATATATCCACCATTATAACTAAACAAAAATGTGAAAGTAAGGACGTACCAATTCCTTTCCCTGTCGACTTGCTCAAACTCAATGCCCCTATCAACGATGAGATTGTTGCCTTTGGCAGTTCTATAACGTGAGTAACTGATCCAGATCTGGTTGTGAAGCATTCTCCATAGCATGAATGGGAATATGGAGAGGTATGTGAGATCTCTCCCCTCTCCTTTTATGAAGGAGTATATGCTATGAAAAACCCAGGGTGCCACTATCACGTACTTCAACCAACAAAACACCCCAGTACAAATTAGCTTAGTCAGTCCCTTGCATGCATCTGTATATGGGTTAATCTACTTAAGCACATATATATTGCATGGACTAATTGATCTCTATGAGGGTGAATAAGGTTTTCGAATACCCTGGAACCTAATTGGAACCCCTCAAATCGGGTCTCGAAAAAAAATATCCAGAACCGGAACCTGAAACCTGTTTAGAGAGAAAAAGGAGTGATTTTTTGATTTTTTATTTCCTTTTCTATTGTTTCTTTATTCTTTTTCCATTTAATTTTTTTGTTCCTTACAAAATTGAGTCTTCAAATAGCGAATCTCATGCAATATAAGTTAATTTTCTCCTATTCATTGAAAAATGAATCATTGTACTTGTCAAGTAACTAAAATAAAACAATACAAACTTAATAATGAACTTTCTTTTTGTGTTAAGATAGAAGATGATGGTAGAAAAAGATTAAACATCTCCTCCCCCCAAATAAAAAATGATTTATTAGGTGCTAAAATTCCAACATAAGGCGCGATAGATACCTTGGAATCGAAACCAAAACCTAAGATTCCAATTCCGATTCTCCAAAATTAGGAAACCTATTTGGCCGGTTCTGATTTCAGTTACCAAGTTTTTGAGGGGTACCCGGAGCCGCTGACCCCTAATATCTAACTATGCATTCGACTACTACGTGAATCAATGCCGCAAAAAATCAATACATGAACTATATTAGGATTCGTGCCTCACATTGTTCGTATTAAAAAGTCAAAAAAGCACGCCAAAAAAAGGGATTTTCAATACAGAATATGGGTATAACATGAGAAAACTTTATCAAATGAGCTGACAAACATACGTTGCAGTATGCGCAGATGGAGTCTTTTTTTTGGGGGGGGGGGGGGGTGTCGTGATCGAGAGGGAGTGGATACCTTGAAGTTGCCAAGAGGCTCCCATGGCCAATGAGTAAGAATACCAGGAGTGGATGCCATACCCTTTGATTTGTGTACCAACTTAGTTAATTTCTCTAGCTAGCCAAGCTTCCTAGCTCTTAGTTTTTTAGCACAAGAAGCATTTTGGGCACCAACTACATATATAGGCATATCGCCTATCCTTCAAGTACTATTCTGAATTTCACTTTCACTGTACACAATACTTGTTAGGTAATAATCTAGCTTGATTTTTTCAGCTCAAAGTCGGAATTCAATGAGACAAGCCCTCATGTATCTATAATAAATAAACCACCTGCCCTTGTCTTCCTAATTAAAGTCATGGGCTGAATCAATAATTGATCATGACTCAACAATCAATGACTGCCGCCAGTTAATAGAATACTAATTAATATATTACTATCAAAAAATAGAATACTAATTAATTAATTTGCTTAAATATGTTTAAATTAGTTTGTTTAAAGATGCTTTACTATGTTTAAGTATATCGATGAAGTTTTAGTTTAGTGGTTAAGATTGATATTCTAAGTATATTAGGTCATAAGTTGGAAATGTCTCCCCCATTTAGGGATGGGCTAGACGTGGTTTTGGGGCCGGTGGAGCCATACCTGTACCTGTACCTGTACCTGTTTTTAAAAATCATCTTCATACCCATACCCATACCCATTGGAATATAAAAATCTATACCCTATACATACCCATCGGGTGCTTCGAATATTTTGAGTTTTATTCGGGTACATATACGTTAATGTTGTAAAAGACAATACCTATCAGGTTCATTAAGTTTATTTTTAAAGTTTCAAAACTAAATAAAGAATACACACATTAATTTTTGTGGTCCGTTAAGAATTCATCAATGTGACTCTTCTTACAATTCATGTGTTATTCTTTTAGTATCTTAAATTAGTTCAGTGACATTTGATGTTATGAATATTTGGTACATTTTCAATTTGAGAATTGACAAGTAATAATTTCATCTTGTAACATTAATAACATTATTGACATGAACATTTTAAAAGATTTAATCTCAAAAATAAGATTAGAAAATTAAAAAAGAACACGGGGTATTGGTATGGGGCAGGTTCAGCGATGGGTATGCCTGTACCCGGCCCATACCCTAACCCAAACCCGTTTTTAGCACACCTATCCCATACCCGTATTTTCTCCATTTTTTATGCCCATACTCGTTAGAGCGGATTCAGGTGGGATTTTTCGGGTTTGGGTGGAACTCTTATCACTACCTCCATTGTATTGTAACTGTAATAGTATTGTATTACCGTCTGTGGCGCATTCAAACCAAAAAAACTTCAGTTTCTCTTAAGATGAGATCGTCTTCTAAAGAAATTTGAAAATATGACCATTATGTAGAGTTGAAATACTATAAAATGATGTAACACTACTTTATTGTACATATAGACTGGCCTGGTTAATACAAAATACTAAGCGAAATATGATAATTTTCAAGATTATTATGTTGGTCATTAATGAATCATTTGAATATGTTGGACTAGCCAGCTGGACAGAATTTACAAGCCGGCTAAGCTTGGTTGAGTGAAGTTTTTCTTTTTTCTCTTTTTTTTGGGGGGGGGGGGGGAGGAGCTGGGGGAGGTGGGGGATGGCCATTAGAAATGGTGACCAACAGTGTAAGATAGAGACATGCAGTGTTCCATCAAAGAAGACGAAAGAAAAAATACTTTCTTTTTTTAGCAAGAAGCGTACACTAATTTCCCAAAATGTTGCACCAAGAAGTACTGCTTTTACCGTCAATTATTTAATATTCCATGGCCCCAACCACCAACAGATCTTATTTCGCCGTCAATTAATAGTCTTGCAATGCCGCTAGTCTTAACTCTTAAGCGCCCAAGCCATCCTTGCGCGTCTGTTCCTACGGTGCTATGGTTCTTTTTCTTTAAGAAAAAATTATTTCATGTTAATACTTCTATGTTATTGCTTTAAAAAGATACATCTATATCAAGGCCGAATTTTTTTAAGCATATTTTGACTTACTTATTTTGATCTAAACTTATATGAACTTATTTACTAAATTCAATTTGAACTTGTTCTGAACTTATTTGTTGTTTTTGTTGTTGTTAAGCTTCATTATTTAAAAATTAGATGATTATTGACTTCCTCCTCCTCATTAGTGTTATTATTGCGTCTTCTAGTTGTTGTAGTGGCCGTGGCGGTTACTAGGGGTGTGCAAAACCGGTTAACCGAAAATTCGGTTAGTGAAAACACCGAACCGTAACCGAACCGAAATTTGCGGTTAACCGATTTCTCGGTTAACCGAATTTTCGGATCGGCCAACATTCGATCCGTAAACGAACCGAAATATTCGGTTAACCGCATTTTCGGATCGGTTAACCGAAATTCCGGTTCAATTAACGGTTAACCAGAGTACTGAAAAAAAAACCTAAATTTGGTACACTTTTCTTATCAAATTAAAAGCACTTTTTTCATATCAAATTAAAACATTCCATGACATCAAAATGTAAAAGACCTAGACTGTACTGTACCAACCCTCACTAAAACTGTAAAAGACCTCATGAACTCATACAAATAAAAATCTCTCCTCTGAAACCCAGGAATGACAAACAAAATACAAACTAACCCCTTTCAACAACAGTTTCTACGAACAATTACAGCTATTTTTCCAGTTTTCTAGATGCAAAATCGCATGATTGCTATCAAGTTCACTGGAAGCCAGCAGCAATGTTGATTCTCAGCCACATCCCAATGTTGACATCAAAATGGTCCAGCGTCTGAGCACCTTACACAAGTTTCCCAAGGAAAATTAACCATACAACTGACTAAGAACAGATCGAAAGGGTTTAGAGAATGAAATTTAGAGAACAGATCCTTAAGCAAGAACAGATCCAGAATCGCCGGAAGACTGGAAGAGCACAATGGAATTTAGAGAGAGAGAGGGAGAGAGAATACCTGATACAAGCTCCAATTACTGCGGTTGAACTCTTCGTTCTCAAAGAATCAAAGCTGATCGATTTCCCCAGCGACAGCGAGAGAAGCAGGTGTAGCCGTGTAGAGAAAGAAAGAAAGGGTTTAGAGAGAGAAACCACAAATCGCAACCAGAAGAGAATAGGGAAGACGAGCCGAAGAAGAAGACTGAAGCCTGAGGCGCTGAAGTGAAGACCGAAGAACTGACGAGGAAGAGGCCAAGCTCTGGTGGGATTCTGGATCTGGAAAGCATTAAAGCAAGCAAAGCCAGCCAAGCTCTAGGGTTTTTTTATGCTCACTTTATATAGTATACCCATGTATATATATATAAAAAAAACAGGTTTTCGGTTAACCGCGGTTAACCGCATTTTCTGGACCAACCAAACCGTAACCGAACCGTGAATCGATTTTTTTTCTCGGTTCGGTTAACCGAACCGTTTATTTGGAATAATTTACTTCGGTTAACTGGTTTTTTTGATCGGTTTTTCGGTTTTTCGGATCGGTTCTTGGTTTCGGTTTTTTCTGCACACCCCTAGCGGTTACTATTATCTTGTAGCTGGGGAGATAAGTATGAGTCATCCATAAAGAGTTGTGTTGCAAATGTTTGATTTATTCTGAGTCTTTTGAGTTAGGCAAGTTGAAGTTTAATGATTTGAAGAGTTAAACTAAGCCAAGATATCAAGGGGCTCGAGTTGTGATTTTGTCACCTAATAGACCAATCAATCAATTCAAACCATACCCTTTCCAATCCTACACTAGAAGTTGGGAATGGTTGTTTGTGCCATTGCGACCCACCTAAGTTCTTTTCTTAGAGTCGACAGCTAGTCGAATCTTTTTGACCGCCTATTTTCACTGAATTAGTCCAATTAGATTACAAGAATACAAACCACGACTAGTTAGGATTTGTACTATTTTTGTGTCAAAATCCTGACTACTATCTCTACCTATACTAACAAATTGGTTTCACCTTTTAGCACAACTCAACTGTTGAGAAAGATCAATAAAAGTTTTTCAGGCATTTAATTAAACACTTGGCAAATATGAGAGAAATTTTCAAAATACCAGTATAAACAAGAGTAGATTGATCCTAGTGCACTATCAGTTGGCCATCATATCACAACTAAAGTGACACAATTTAACTACCAATCAACACCGAAGACACGACATGCTCAAGTATTAACTATGACTCGACTAGACATTGCACCTACAGATCCCTCTCAGTACGGAAGTATGGTTGGAGCTTTGCTATACTTAACTATGACTGGACTAGACATTACATATGTAGTACATGTCCCAGTTTATTCACGCTCCCCGTACTACTCAACTACATGCTATCAAGTGTATTTTTCGTTACTTGCAGGGTGGCTTGGTTCCGCTGGATGACCTCTCCCACACTAGTTGTGGCCTACTCTAATGTTGATTGGGCTGGCTGCAAGGACTCTTGCGATCTCCACTATTGATATGCGGCCTTTCTTGGTCCCAACCTCATTGCCTGACACTCCAAGAAGTAGCGTATTGTCTTCGAGTCCTCCACTAAGGTGGAGTGTAGCGCCATTAGTTATATAGTTGCTGAAACCATTTGGATACGCGAGTTGCTATATGATCTTGGCGTCACTCTCTCTACACCAGTACGACTTTTCTATGACAACCTCAGTGCTACCTACATGTTTGGATTTAGCAAGCATATTCCTGCGGGCTATTATTTGGTTCATGAGCGAGTTGCTAATGGATATTTAATTCAATATATCCCTACTCGATTACAAACTGCTGATTTTTTCAGTAAAGGCTTGTCTTCTCAGCGGTTTCTATTACATAGAACCAATCTATCTGTTTGCCCTTCCAATCAGATTGAGACGATGTAATGAAGGATATATAGGGATGTATATGTAATATACTTATAATATACTTTACTACATACAAGGCCAGACTCCCAGGTTTGGGTGAACCATTCCCGTACTAAATCTCACATGGTATTAGAGCATTTTCTAACGAAGAGATCTCGAGCTCGAATCTCAACAGCCCCCGTATTGATTTATTGTGCAAGGTAGGGGAGTATTTGCAACAGCCACGCTTCAAGCTCAAAGGACATTCCCGTGAGGGTACATGCTAGAGCTTAATGGTTCTTGAACAACAGCCATTAAGTTAACAAAATCAGACAAACAGAAATTTGAACGGGTAGCGGCCTTAGACTTTAATTTACAGCTTCAATGCTCAAATCCACAAGTTTAAACATTAAACTGACTTACTCTACCCTAAATTACCATGACATATTATCCTCTAATGAGATTTAAGGAGGCTAACTAATTCCCAAATCGAGCTTTAAACTACTCAAAGCCCCTATAGAATATGAGCTAAGTCGCACTTAAGTAGGCCCTAAATAGTGGGGTGACATGCATGGCCAACCCATATCATCCCCTGGACAAATGAAACAAAGCAAGTAGCTAGACAACAACAGTCGAACAAGCAGGACTGGCCGTGTTAATGACATAGCTGGTTGTGTCGAGGTCACTTGGTACATCACACGACATTCCTGTGTCATAAGCCGGTGCAGCCAAATGCGCAACACAAATAGGCAACTTGAGATGGCATAGCTATGAGCTAAGTCGCACTTAAGTTCAAGGTGCTAGTGGTAGGTGCAATGCTTGGGGTTTGGTCGTGTCACTTGGCGTAGCCATGAGCAAAGTCGCACTTAAGTCGCACTTAAAATTGAACATGCAAAACAGATGCGGAAAGTTCATTTAAAAAGTGTGCCAACTGAATACATAAGTCTGCAATGTCTTCAATCATTCACATGAACATCCGAAGCTCATTTCTTCCATTTTCACCATCTTTCAAGCTCAAGTACCAAACTTGCGTGATTTGACTAACTTATTACCTACAAAACACGTACAAATCCTAAAAAGCAATATTATTTTCGAGCAAAATTAGGTGAGAGACCGTGTAAAACATATATGACATTTTTGGACTAACTAAAAACAACTGAATGTAGTGCTAACATAAGTCAAATAGGACGCTTAGCTTGTCCAATGCAAAACATACAAGACATACTATAGTTATAAATGAGTACTATACAAAAGTTGAAATTTCAATCTCTGTTATCAATTACCATTATTTGAGACAATCAATATTTCATCTGGCTCACACATAATAATTTTTCTCTTTTTTTTAAATAAAAAAATTGGTTTCTTCTTCTTTTTTTTGGGGGGGGGGGGGAAGACAGGTAAATTAATTACTTTATTATCTTCTGACGAGTCACACCAGTCTCCTGTGTGTATCAGTTACGTATAGAAATCAATCACGACAATTGGTAAGCGTACACACCGCACGCGGTTTAGTTGATTCTGATTCACATATTCACGTACCCAAGTTAGCAGTCAAGCCTAGTTGGGTATGTTGAACCAACCAAGGGAGGACCATATTTATTTTTGCCCTGACCACTAGAAATGCCAAGTACTTTGCACAAAATATTTTCCCAAAGACGCAAAAACCAAAAAAAAGGAAAAAAGAAAAAGTGGTGGGGGGTCTAGGGAAGGGCTGAAGATGTTGCACACAACAATTAAGTAATTTAGACCAATTAATTTTATTTTATTTCATTTTTTGTCTTTGAGCCTCGATATTACCATAATCGAATTACTATTGCTCCATCACATATTTTTTCTACTTATAAGACTTGAACCAGAGACCTTTCTTGAGAAAATCAAGTGCCAGAGTCGAGACCGATTAATTTGTGCATTGATAGATGTGTCATGCTTTACTGAGACTTTTCTGTGTTTTATTTCCTTTTTTTTGGGATGAATATTCTTAGTTTTTAGTTTTATTACTTATTTCTTTCATATAATTTTTTTGGGGGTTTTTTTCAATAAAAAATGTAAGGGAAGAGCAACAAATGACATATTTCTTTTTGATCAACATATATATTTTTCATTTAATGAAAATGATATAGGGGTGTTTGGTTGCAAGAGCTTTTTGGAGAAAATTTTTTTTTTTGAGGGGTTTTAGCTATTTTGACTAGTCAAAATAGCTAAATTGATGTTTGGTTGAAAAGCTGTTTGGACCTAAAAAACTCTTTTTCAAAATGCTATTTCCATTAGCCTTTTGGGAATAATTGTTTGCGAAAATGACATAACTACCCAAGAATTTAAAAAACTGACGTCATATGCCATTAGCCTTTTGTAGTGATATTTGATGTTGTGTATTATTTAAATTTAATCTATCCAAGATTAAATCATTTGAATATATAAATTTCAATTCATAATAATGAATAAAATATGTAGCAAATAACAAAATAATGTTTTGAGACATCATTATCGTATAGATAGATATACACAAGTTGAAAAGAAAAAAAAGATTAATAAGAGTACCAATTATGTACAACTAGTAACAAATTAAAGTTTTATCTATAAAGTTGATTTGTATATATGACATTAATTTAATTCTTTTTGGAAAGAAAATAAGATAACTAGTAAATGAAAAAATTTATTTTTAATTAAAAAGTAGTTTAGAGATAAGGGCGCAATTGAAATTTTAATGAATATCTTTTTTAAAAACAGCTAATGTTACCAAACACTTCTTTTATAAACAGTTAATTTGAACGGCTAATGCAAACAACTAATTCAAATAGCTAACAGCTAATTCAAATAGCTAACAACTAATACAAACAGTTAACAACTAACAGCTTGCCAAACAAGGCCATATTCAAACCCAAAAAAATTGCTATCATGAAAAACATGTGTTTTCCTCTAAAAAGGAAAACAGAAAAACATGTGATTTTTGATCAATTATTATATAAAAGTGTGGGAAATACAATTACAAATTTATAATCGGGGATCACCAAATGATGAAGTTTATCGCCTTTAAGGCAATACGCATCAAAGGGGCAATTTTTGCAATAGGATGACAAGTACTGTACACAATATTATGTTCCATATCTCACTCTTATTTTTCATACGAGCCATCCATTGTATTACATAACTAGAATTACTTATATTTTCAGCAAAGCTCATGGAAACATATGATCTTATGTATTGTTTTTATTTGTCGAAATCAACATGTGATATAATTTCCCAACTTAACATTTTATAGCTGGCGAATAACACATAAAACGATAGTTTTGGAGAAGTCGTAATTAATTTCAGTCATCCACTCTAGATGCACCCCCAAAAAAAGAAACTGTATTGATGTGACTCTTACGTAACTAATTGTCTAACGCTCTAAAGCGTTTACATATGAGAAATTAGAATTGTACTTTACTAAAAGAATTAAAATTTCACAAATTTTTGTATGAGACGATTTTACGAAAATTTATTATAAGACTACCCACGTGACAAGATATTTTTTATATTTACATGACAGTTAATAAATATATAAAATATTTTACGATATAAGTGATTACGAGACGATCTCATATACAAAACTTACGGTAAAAATTTAAGTCGTCTTCGTCTGTTTTGCCGAACAATTCATGAGAGATTGGGTTAACCTGACAAAAGGGGACCATTAAATACGGGGATGTACTACCTGCCCATTGGAAAATGGGGGTTGACCCCTCTGAACACTTGGCATCGAAATTGATCTGTTGTCTTCCTGAGTTTCCACACTAGTTTTGCTTTTTTATACTGTTTCTTTTTTGAAAATTTTCTCTTCTAGATTTAATGCAATGAAATGCATAGAAGTTATTTTTAAAATTCCTTTTGAATGAATTTTTTTGGGTGCCAAAACAGTTATGAAATGGTGTCATTATGATAATGATTCTTGTTTATTCTTATGATTTATTAGATCTAAAGCCTAAACCCTTGTTGTCGACTGAATTCAAAAGAAATTTTATTTAGACCTATTGGTTCGAGCAAACGGTTAAATATGAGACGTCTATATTTAAGTTCGAGTAAAATATAAGTCGGGTGTAAATTAGATTTGGGGAAAGCATGGGCGGACATATTTTGGTTTCATGGGGTTTCGGGTTAATCCAATGGGTTATGAGCGTATTTTTAGTGAGTTATTTCTATTTTGTCAAAATCAAAATCTCAGCATATTTATTGATCATTTGGGTATCAGGTTACATGATGATACTTGAAATCAAGTGACTCATGACTTACAAATATAAAATCCTAACTCATTTGTTGTGCCATTCACTCCCTCATTCCAGCCATTCGCTCTCTCTCTCTCTCTCTCTCTCTCTCTAAGTTGTTGTGTTAATTTTCAAAATGTCTAAAATGTGGTTTGTATTCATGAGTTAAGTATAAGCTTTTGCATTTAATCCAATGGATATTGTATTAATTTCTTTAGAATATTTTGCCTAGTTGGATTTAGTTATGTGAATTTAGTTGAATGTTTTTCCTAAAAAAATTATTGTACCTGATGGGTATTATATTTTAATATCTGTATATACCCAAATAAAGTCCAAAATATCTAAAATATCAATGAGTATGCGCATGAGGATAGATTTAAAAAACTCGATGGCTGTGGGTGTCGGTATAAATGAGGATGACTTTTGAAAATAGACACGGATGTGGGTATAACTCTACCCGCCCCATACCCGCCCTACGCCCGTACATATACGATAATAATGTAGAAATATGAATTGAAGTGGATGGTTGACAATGTACGTTAATAAGATACGTAACATGAGTAGGTAGTTACGTTAATTAGTGTTTCATATTATTCATTATCAATAAGTTTGTGTATTGGTCCTTCATCTCATATTTACTGTGAAAAATGGGAGTTGGCTAGTTTTATATCATTGTCAAAATTTACTTTTTCAAGACTTTAACATTGTTTGTATTTGTTAAAAAATCATTTCAACGACGTACATATACTACTTAAAGTTTGTGTATTGGAACTTAAATTTTTCTACGGAATTTGCGACCCACAGAGGATGTCGAAATATATTTACTAGTTATATCATCTGCAATCGGCTGAATCTTGAGATGCAGGAACTGAATTCCCATTTATTGAAAAATCCTATTTTTTGCGGGCCACTTTGATTGTGATGTTAAGACCTCAAAATCGAGATTGGGTCAATATTCTAAAGCATACTGGTTTAGGTGGAGTGAGTGATGATTCAGGCCTGATCAAAGTGATCCTTTTCTCTCACAACCGAAGTCGTGCGAACCATTTTCTTTTGATTTTGCTTGCCCCGTTGGGAAGCCTCTCCAATGGACTGACACAATCCATTGGAAGCTTTTCCAACGGAAAAATTCCGAGGGCCTCCGATAGAATCAGCACTGTTCGTCGAAATTTCAATTTTCTAATTTTTGGGAAAATCCATCGGAATTTTCGTTGGAAATTCGTCAGAATTCCACCGAAAATAGTCGAAAATCTGTCGAAAATCCATCTTTTTTTTAAAAAAATATAAAACTATAGTACCCAATTGTACAAACATTTTGCAATTTAGCTAATACACTATAAATTCTCATTATTGATGTTAAATCATATTAACATTAAATTCTACTTAATTAATAAAAAGTTGTATTATTTAACAACATATCAAGGTACAAAATTAAGAACAAATTATCAACTTAAGAAACTGACATCAACGTACCAAATTAACCATACAAACTATCAAATTTATGAAATTACATACAACTAATTAGACAAAGTATAAATTCAATGTATATACATAATTCATTACAAATTTGGGCGCAAATTACACACATGAAAATCTTCTCAATAAGTCAGCAGCAAATTCGAAGGTGACAGCAGGGGAATAGCGGCAAGCGACGGTGGGGGCGATGACAACCATTGGTGATGCATTGCGCTCTCTCTCTCTCTCTCTCTATTTTGTGAAGTAAGCAATGAAAAATGCAGCTTGGAGCATGATTTATAGGCAAATTTCCGACGGAACATTTTGTTGAAATAAAAAAATAATTTTTTCGGTGGAATTCTGATGGATTTTTTTAGCAGAATATTCAAAAAAATTTTAATTTTCCCTCCATTCAACCGAGGTCAAAAAAATTTTTTAAATTTTTTAATCGGATGGAATTTCTGTCAAAAATCTTTTAGAATGCCATTGGAACATAAGTTCGTTGGAACATTCTTCAGAATTTCGGGCCATCTGTAAGAATCCGGTGGAGATTCCGAAGGACCGGTTTTGGGTCAGAATATTCCGTTGGAATAAGGAGAACTTTTAGTATTGATGAATGCATTTAATACTTATTTTTGTACATTTTCTAAAATTCACTATCAATATGGGATGGAAGGGTTATTAGGTTGGAGAAAAAATGATTTTCCTAAACAATCATTTTCCATGGATTTTTTTTTAAGAAAAATGGATTTTCATAGCACAATTTTCATCGTTTAAAGAAAAATGTCAATTGAATTGTTTAAATGATGGAAAATGTCAATTGAATTGTCATAATTGTGATAAATGGTAACAAGATATAGAAATATTGAGCTCAAAATTCAGATTTGAGCTTCTTTTAATATTTTCTATTGGATAATCAAATTTTGATCCAAACCGTTGAAATTATTTTTAATTTTTTTGTGAAAGTTGTATAATTTCATTGACATAAAAAACATAACAAGATAAATACACACCAAAAATATATATACACACCAAAAGTGTCAACTAAATTATTTAAGTGGCAAAAAGTGTGGACTAAGTTGTCATAGTAAAGATAAATATTAACTAAGTGAAGGAGTTTTGGGCTCAAAATTTAGATTTAAGCTTATTTTGAATCTTCTTCATCTGACGATCATATTTTTGTCCAAATCATTGAAGTTGTTTTAATAGCAAAAAACATTGACTGAATTGTTTAAGTAGCAAAAAATGTCGATTCAATTATTAAGGTGAAAATAAATGTTAACCAAATGAAGGAATGTTGAACTTAAAATCTAGATATGAGCTTCTTTTAATTTTTTTCATTGAATAGTCAAGCTTTGATCCAAACCATTGAAGTCGAATTTTGCTCATAAATTTCGGTCGATCATATTGTTAAGGGATTAGAAGGAAGAAAAGAAACTTCCTTTCTTTATCAAAGGGGAATTATGTTCCTCTGCTAGAGTGAAAATGATTTTCTTTGAAAAATAACTAATTTCCCTTCATTTCTTTCACCAAACGAAGGAAAATTGGTAAATCATTCTTCGTAAAAATCATTTTCCGTCCAGTCAAACACTACTGTATGCTCAACTGATTGATGCGCGGTTAACGTAAATTCAACTGACACAATAATATGGATAAAATACGGTGTACACTGACATATAAAACAAAATAATTTTCAAAAAATTGGATATAACTCAATGTGGACATGAGTGAACGACTGTTAATCTTATAGAAATAAAAATTGATGTAGTTTGAAGAGTGAGAGTAACCGGATAATTTGTATATCATACCTTTTTGGGGATCATGTATGTCGATGTGCTTTCTACATTAGCAAATTTCTTTAGGGATACATAAAAGATCATTCTCATACGGCTAAAAGATAGTTCATGTATGGCAAAAAGATTGTTAATTTACACTTGCTATTGAAGATTCTCCTATAGTAGAATTTTTTTAACTATTGTAATTAAATTTATCAATAGCCTTTGATTTACTTCCCGGAGATCTCAGCCATCCATTTTACGTAGAGTTACCTGCTGTAGCAGGTGGAAAGTAGTCGACACTCTCTCTTCTCTATTCCACCCCGCCCTCAATCGGACGTTCAACAAGAACACTGCTCCTGACCTTCATTTTTATCTCTCACCTAAGATTCTCTCTGCCAAAATCGCCTTAAGATGCAACATCTAGATCTCATAAAGCACAGTTTTGGCACCAAGGATTTTTTTCACTAGGCCCATAAACACTTTCATGCAGAAAATTTGGCCGTCAATGGCATCGACAACGGGGTATTGACCTTCTTCCGAGGGCTCCTATTCACCATATTCTCGGTGGACCTCCAATCAACGGATAACAAGCATGCTTGCTTCAAATTTGTTTTAGAGAAAAAGCCAAGAGGAGCAAGATGAACAAAACTGATCTAATGAAAATCTGTAGGGCAGAGAGAGAAATAAAGAGTTGACCTGTTTAACAAGTGATAGGTTACCGCTTCGAATAGCTCAGATCTATCTCTATTAAATCGACGGTTCATATTTATCAAACTACGAAAAAGCATCCTTACATCAGTGGAATTTGCGACGGAGTCCATCGAAAAATCATTCATCGGAAGGGTTTTCTGACGGATTTTTGCGACGGAATCCGTTGGAAATTCCATCGCAAATTGATGAACCATGAGAAATAGCTTGCACTTTTGTAGTGAGCTATCGTAATTGGAAGAAAATTCAATTATGATAAAACCAACGCTGTTGTGCGCTGCACAAGTGGCTGATTTAACACTAAATTGACCAGATCCTTTAAATCTCCATTAAAGTGAGACAGAAGAATTTCTTAAATCTTTTGTATACATTTTCCATTCGTAATAACTGTTCTCAACTACTTGTTCACATCATACTCTATAACTACATTTACGAATACGATAACTAATAATAAATTTCTATTCCCTCATCCTCATTGAGTTCATACAGCTTTATATTACGTGGCTACTTTTACTTAATGAAATTCTGCCATTTATTTCGTAGAATACCACTGTCACGAAAATTAAATGAGGGCCTTGAAAAATAATTTTCCAGTTGTAGGGACGTGATGCTGTGAGCTCTTTTGGCAATTTAATGGCGACTAGAACCACTGTCAATTACTTATTAGTCGACCTATTTTCTGGATGCCATGTGGAACTTTTTTAGTGTCTGTTTGTTACATAAATGTAGTTTTTTTAAAAAAAAATCATATAGACTGACATGACTTTTAAAAATATATACTTTCAAAAATATGATAACATTTTTGAAGTTTGCTTGACTGAGGATTGTTCGTTTCAGTAGCATAAATATTAATAAGCGGGGAGAAGGTACTAAATCTAACGGTAAGAAGTAAGGAGAAATAAAAAGTGATTAAGTGGGATAAACTAGTAAATAGCTGTAAATATGTGAGTAAAACTGGAGCACACGGAGCGGTTAGCCTTGATAGGACTGATAAACAGCAATAAAAAGCCAAGTGTTAAAATCTAAATTGAACTATTAGGTACGTGTAAAAAGAATAAGAACAAAGGTTTTGTATCGGTCAAGGCCCAGAAAAAAAGTAAAAAGTATCGCATTATAATTTAAAATTATTAAGTTTTTAATAGTTATAATCAAATATATATTGTGAAACTTCAGTATTTTCAGTTTAGCCAGCAGTACAGTTGACCTAATATGAAAACATATCACACGTGTGATTTCATATTATAAAAAATTATAAATAATAAGATGACTTAATGCAACTATACATACTACAAGAAAAATATCAAATAAAGACGGAATCAGCGACGGAATATGAATAATCAGCGACGGAATTTTAAGATCAGCGATGGAATTGGCGACGGAATTCGGCTGTCGGATTTTCGCTCGTCGTTGACCAACTGGCGACGGAATTTCAAACTTCCGTCGCTGACGGCGACGGATTCAGCGACAGAAATGGCGATATACTTTTTTTGGCGGGGAAAAGTGGCGGGGCAGGAGGTGGCGACGGAAGTCAAAATCCGTCGCTGTGGAGACGGAATCAGCGACGGAAAATCCGTCGCTGATGGCGACGGATTTTACATTCCGTCGCCCCACTCCCCTCCAAAAAATTTTTTTTTCGTATCCGTCGCCTTTCCGCCGCTGTATTCCTTTTTTTAAAAAAATAAAATCGCTTATTTTTGATCAAATCCGTACATACAAATCATTCCCTGCAAGAAATTTACAAGATCTTCGCACTCAATCAACATCCAATGACTTCGAATAGGGCTTCATTCGAAGCATTCTCAACAATTTCAAGCCACACAAAGGTGGAATTCCACATCCAACATAACACATCACATCCAACCAAGGGTTTTCAATTCACAAGCCACAAGTTCCAAACGAACTCTCTACATATCACACACTACAAGTTCCAAATAAAGTCTGTATATATCACAAACCACAAATCCAAACAAAATAACCAGAAGTTACCAGTAATTGAGAATGAAGTTATATATATGTTTGCAGAAGAGGGTGAAGTAAGCGCCAAATAGGAGGGGAGTTAAATAAGCACTAGGGGGAGGGGAGTGAAATTAGCAGAAAGAGGGAGGGGGGAAGCAAGCAGTAAGAGATATGATGTACTTTGTGAAGATAAGCAGAAGAGCCACCAGTTGAAGGAAAACTGCAATCAACTCAATCACCAAGGTCTTCCTCTTCCTCTTCCTCTACCTCACCATCTTCCTCATTATGTTGCGAGGGATGAGTTAATGGTGGCTGAGATCCCAAGCCAGACGCCTGTTGCATTTGAAAGAAAGCTTGGAGGCGCTGATCGATACTCATCATTTGTTGGCTCACTTATTGGTTGCTTTGCGTGAGCAATCTGTTGGATTCCTCCAGTTGCTTACATTTCTCCATAACCAAGCGGTAGCTTTCAGCTTGTGACGATAGCTCACCCCCCAAGTTGGTTACTAGACCCCTTAAGTCATTGAGCTCCTGTTGCAATGGCGTAGAACCGGAACCTGCTGACAGGCATTTAAGTAAATTACTATATTAGCTTTGCCATTAAGTAAATTCAATGTATAACCATGGTTGTTGGAACTTTAATATGAAAACAATACCGAATTTTTGAGTGGGACTGAAGTAACCGGATTCCCTCATGTTGACAGCCTCGTCACAAATGCCGTAAATACGACCCTTCTTATTCTTGAACGTCTTCACCCACAACTCATTTGAGTTGGGAAATGGCGGGTTTGGATCTTGAGAAGAGCCATCCCCGATCCCTTGAGAGTTGATAACATTTTAAAAATCACGTTCAAAGGTTTCCTACAACACCGTAATATGCGCACGAAATCATGCATAGTACAATAACTTAAAATAAAGTATACGAGTTCATGTTGAACTACCAATGAAGATTGAGAATAGCTAATTGCTTATATATGCTTGTTGTGATTTCTTGTCAACCCAAGGGGCATCATCTTTGCCCTGGAGTTTGTGAGTTCGACTGAATAATTCAACAATGGTGGGCTCCGTCCCAAGTTGTTCCCTCTATGTACATGCCAGAAAGAATGATGTCAAGTACAACACAAAATACAGTATTCAACTTAAACGAATACATAACAAACATTAATTCATTTACCAGACGCCGCCTATGCTCATGCATAGGGATCGAGCCACAGGTGTGGAGAGATGGACCACCACTTTCTGGAGTCCCCAGTCGGTTCTTCTGGGCTGTCTCACGCAATTGCTTGTAATATTCATTCGCCTAGTGCTGCTAGAGTCCCTCCCATTGAGCATCACCGAGCCAGACAGGTTTCTTGTTATGCTTCCTTGCTTTGCCAAAGAAGTCTCTCAAGCGTGCATTGCCTCAGTTTTCAAATTCCTTCTTATACGGTCCTCAAGGACCGGATCCCAAGTAAACCACTTCTACAATTATGAAAACAAATAACACATCAAATAATTCAAAACTAATTTATCTCGTATTTCTGAAACTGTTAATACGAATTCACTGTAGTGACTTTGAACTCTCCGAACCACAAATCTCGTACTGCTTTGGGCACTTTGCTCCAAGTAGGCCAAGCTCCGTCAAACTTGCTTTGAAATATGAGCGAAATCCTACTAACAGAACTATCATTGAGGAGAAACCTAATTGAACATTACACATAAAATTCATTACTTGTTATGCAAAATTCATGTAGTACTTCATAACATATAACAAATGAAGACTTACCCGTTACCATCTGGCTCAATCCAAGTCTTTGCTCGAGTGCTCCCATGACTGGATTGTGCTTCGCTTTCTCCACTTCCAATATTCTCTTGGGACTGGTTTGTGTTAGGGCGAGTGGGTTGTGGAGTGAGTTGGGGAGTAGGGTGCACAGTGTGAACAACATTGGGGTTTGGAGAAATGTTGTAGGCAAATTGGCCGTACATGGTGCTTTGGTTGGGAATGTATGAGGTCTGATAATGGAAAGCCCCAAATGGGGGAGGCAGGGGTCCTGAAATACCTGATATGTAAGCAGCCATTGTCGCTCCTGGCTGAACTGGTGTATGAGGTACCTGGGGGGAAGATGGATCAATATCCATTGCGGTCGGATCAACGATAGAGCTTCGACGCCCTCGTCCCCTACCTCGAGGGGAGGACTTTGCTCGACGAGAACTCGAATCCATATCTGAAATAGGTGACAACAACGCCAAGTGCAAATATATAATGATTGGACATGTAAACCGTTTTCATCATACATCATAATAGGTACGTAGGTGACACATATTTTGCAAAGCTCATTCATACAATATAAGTAAAGTCACAAACAATTGTTTCACATGCAAATTACTCATACACATAACAATTCGTAGCCACTCAATCATCTGCATCCTCATCTGTCTGTGTACGTGCAAATTGATCGAATTCGTTTACTCCATCTAGAAATTCTTGCGTATAACCACTTCGATCACGCAGTAATCTATTATACATCCACCTACGATGTGGAGGACCATTCATATTCTACTCAAATAACAAGAACCACATAAGGTACTTGATAAGAATTAATTTTAATCAAATTTATAATAATTACATAAATTAGGCAATTACATATTATGTACGCTTACTTTAAAATTTCCACATGCACCCAAAAAAAACTTACAACTAGGTGATAAATGTACTTACATTCTCACGAACATCACCAAACTAATAATTCATACATAGTTGACCACTTTATTCCACCAACATATTAAATTTAAACTTCAAATAACCAAATCTAAGTGTACATTGCGTTGGGCGAAAACTTTAAACAAATATGAGCTACAACTTCATAAAAACATCACATTCGAACAAAATAATAAACCAAAGTATCTCAATCCACCAACATATCAACTTTTAAGTTCACATCACCAAATGTAAACGCTAAATTGCATTGAGCAAAATCTCCAACCAAATTTCGACAACATTATTAATTAAAACATTTCATTCCACCAACATATGAAATTTCAACTTCAAACTACCAAACCTCAACCCCAAATCGCATTTACCAAATTCTTGTAACGAATTAGAGCAATAACCTCACACAAATTGCACATTTCAAAAACATTATCAATGAAACCATTTCATTCCACCAATATATCAAACTTTAACTTCAAACTACCAAACCTAAACCCTAAATCGTATTTACCCTAATTTTGAACCAAATTAAACTAATAACCTCCCACAAACACCACATTTCAACATAAATATGAACTAACTACGAAATTCTAACAATGTAATACAAAAATTGGTAGAAATTTCAAGTTGTTTAATTGAGAAAAATACCTCACTTTACTCCAAAAAACCGGCAGGTGGGGGCCGGCAGAGGCGGCCGGCGGTTGACCGGCGGCGGCGGTTGGGGCCGGCGAGCGCCGTCGACGGCTGGGCACGGTGGGGGAGGTGGCCGGTGGCTGGCTGGGCAAGCGGGGGTGGTCGCGCACGGTTGCTCTCTCTCTCTCCTCACTCTTCGACTGTGTGCGAAATGAAACCAGAGGAGTCTGGTTTCATTTAAGTGGGGTGGCCTGCTTTCCAAAAAAAAATAAATTTGGGCGACGGACTTTTTCCCCAAAAAAAAATAAAACCTGGCGACGGATTAAAATTTCCGTCGTCATATCTGTCGTATACTCTGACTTTTTGATAACACTATTTTTCCGTCGCCATTTTTTTCCGTCGCCGAATTCCGTCGTTAATATGAACTTTTTTAGTAGTGATGGTAACATCCTTTTGTACAATTATTGTAACCATTTTTTTCAATTTAATACATGGAATAATTATCTTTAGCCAGTACAATACATGCGCTTTTTCTCTTCATCATTTTCGCTTTAAAAAGTTTTCATCAAATAAGCATATCTACATTAAAAAGGACAAGATTTTGTCGCAAGAGCATGTCATACTAGGGATGAAAGGTTCCGAATACCTGTCCAAAAAAATTGGGAACAGGAACAAGAATCAATTTCAACTTTTGGGAACTGGAACCAGAAGTTCAGGCTCCAATTTTGATTCTAAGGTACCCGTCGCACCTAGTGTTGAAATTTTAACTCCTAATGAATCAAATTTTTTAATTTATTTGGACTGGGAGAGGATGGTTTATCTCTACATAAAAAAAAGTTCATTTATGAAGTTTGTATTTGTATCTTAATTACTTGAGAAATATAATGATTCATTTTTTAATTAGTAGGAGAAAATTAATTGAGATTGCATTAAATTGACTATTTGAAGTAATTTTTGTAGGAAAAAAAATCAAATACAAAAAAGACAGAAAAAAAGAAGAGGTAGTAAAAAGCAAAAATTTCTTCATTTCCCTCTGTCTAAACATGTTCTAAGTTCTTTTTTCAGATATTTTTTTTGAGAACCAGAATCAAAATCAATTGAACTGATTTCTCTTTTTTAAGAATCGAGACCAGAACTGTTTGATTGATTCCGAATATATTTCAAAATACCTCATATGACACGCATATCAATCACAAGGCACGATACCACCCACCCGGGCCGAATTTATGCTTATGGACCCCAGTGTTTTGAAGATTGAACAAATTTGATTGCCGAAAACGACTAGGGGAAAATGGAAAGTGAGAAACTTGTTCACATTGGATGATGCCAATATCTACCTGAAGTTGTTTTTGGCAAATACTAAGTAAGAAACATCATATTAAAAATGCCAGGGGAGGAGGTGGAAGAAGGTTTTGCGTAATTAGTAATAACTAATGCATTGCATTTGATCTCATGCACAACGCATTGAAAGCACACTAATGGTTCGTTTGGTTCTGTGCAATCAAAGTGATAATGTAATTAAAATAGTAATGATGATTCCATTACCTTATTTGATTACCATTAAGGGGATGTAATCAAGATTGTATTGTAAGCACTTTTATCTTAATCTTTGCGAATATAATTACTTGGCTTTTCCTAAATTATTGTGATTGCATGCCTTTGAATCAAAGTCTAACCAACTATAAGCTATTATATTTGAGAACTTTCTCTCTCTTCTCTCCATTATCTCTCCTTTACTTCCCATTTCTCTCTCTTCTCTCCATTATCTCTCCTTTACTTCCCACATTTAAGATTATAACACCATGTTTTTAAATGTTTGAAGCCCCCCTGACCCACTTCTCTCTCCTGTCCATATTAGATAAAGTTTAACTCAAACCGTGATCATATTATTGTAATTGTATTTTGTATGTTCTAGGCATCATGTCTCTCCCCCCTCTCTCTCACATCATTTCAGGAAGGAATGACTTGGGATGGATTTACGTGAAAGAATATGACGAAGATTGGAAATAGGCTTTCTCTGGAAAGTGTCTTAGTTTTGGGGGCTTTGGACGCAAGGAGCGACTAAGGGGCTGGAGGATATGGGGCATGCAAGGAGGTCATCAATCCCAGGAAGAAATCTTGCTTATACCACTGACCCTCTTAGACCACTCTTAAGGTAGTTAGTTTACAGACTAACTCATCCTACTAGCATAAGGCCCACTCTGTTAAAGAGGATGGACCAAACGAAAGCTATTTCAATCACTTAGTTGCTCCTGTAATCTGAAGGCTAAGTGCTAAAAACCATTCTTTTGACACTTTGATCGGGCTTCAGATTAGGAGTCAGTAACCTGAGTGACAAGACGACAATGGTTAGATCTTACAAGTCTTGTAAGGTTCTCCATGATAAAAGGATATTCGGGGTGTTTGGAATTGGAAGGCAGTTCAATCCACCTGAAGATACCCATTGGAGGCGCACCCAGAATAGACGATTTAATGTACCAGATACTGTAGCCTAGTTCCCACCCTTTCCAATGGTATTGTAGGAAGGAACCCTACTTACAGTACTAAAGGATGCAAGGCTAAAATCCCAGGGTAACAATACCTTTTGAAGTCTCTAGGCTCGTCAGATGTTCCCGGATGGTGTTCCTGTGCCATCATCTTCTTTCTCTACTTGCTAAACTTGAACAAAATTATATTATTGTAAATTTGTAATTTAGAAGAAATAAAGTGAAATTTCATGTGAAACATCATAATCATGATGATAAGATATTAGATGATAATTATCGACCAAGCTACAAATAATTAAAGTAAGCAAAATTAATACAAATTAAATTGCAAGTACTTCACGCCATGTATAAAATTAAGTATTATTTGTAAATGAGTCTATCCCATTACAATTGTAAAAACTTTGTAACCAAATATTATAATGTAATTATTATCCCATTCCATTATACTGAGAATTGCATTACATGGTTGATTCTATTACATAGTGATTGCATTACTTTCAACCAAACGCTACATAAGAAATAATCGAAGTTGTTCCACCTTGCATTAAAATGCCCTTACATAATTTATATATATTTGTCTCATAGAACATAGTAAAAATAGTTCCAACTTGATATAACTAAGCACTACCATCACTTAGTTAGGACAAACTCATCCATTTTACCTACGTTTGAAGGATGTTAAGGTTAAGCTAGCGGCAAGAGTTAAGACAGGGCGAAATCCATGTCGAAGTGAAGCTTCCCAAACTTTGTCAATGTCCAAAAGTTCATCCCCACACTCGTTGGCTTCCCATCCTTCTAAGGCATGCACTATCCCAGCCACTCGCCATGCACTCATCACCCTCCTTGGTAGCCAGTTCTGCTTACATGTTAAAGCACAAAGAAAGTGGGAAAATTAAAAAAAAAAAGGGTTTAAAATGCAACACAAGCTAGAGTTAAGCATGTTAATTAGCCCATGTCGAATTTAGGCCTGAGAACTCAAAAGATTTTCGACCCTACCTATAACGTTTTTGTCAATTTTTTTTTTTTGTGGGTCTATTGGAATCGACCTCCGTATGCTAGCAATACACGTATGAATAACGACGCTCACAGTTGTATATCTCTAGATCCCATGTAAACGGAACCCACACTGAGAGTTATTGTTTGTTTGATTCAGATATAAACTGAATGCATGCATGCAACCCATGCACCTATCTTCATAATAGTATAGCCCATGCACATACAAACAAGTTAGGTTTATGCCGTTGTCAAAATTGAATAGACTAAGCCATATATATCAAGAAAATGGTGGACCAACCTCACAGGAATGCAAGTTGCCAAAAGATTTGGGAGCCACCAGAGCTGGAGTATTTAGATATATGCAATCTTTCCTTGCTTTCTTTGGAGGGAATTGAGAGAAAGGAATAAATAGACTTCCCTTCTGTGCCATAAATTGCTCGTGTTTAGTGAAATCATCTCCAACTAGCCATACCTATCACATTAATTCAATGGAACAAATACAGAACGTTGTTAGATACATGTGTGGCATAGCACTAACCTTTTTTTTTTTTTTTTTTTTTGACAATTAGGTTTAAAAAAGGGTAAGGAATACTTGCCTTAGGATCGCCATGGCCATTACAACCTTCTCCGTAAATGCCTAGATAATCGGCAGATTCTGATGATATGTTCCTCCGGAGCTTCTCGTATTCATCCTTCCTTATGACGACAACCTAATTTCGATAAATTTATAGGCTAATTAACATCACAACTGAGATTTGATACCCACTACAATTTAACTTGATACATTGTTTTTGATTATTTATGTACATAGAGTTTGGTATCTAGATAGGCAGTACTCATATATTTATAGCTATCTGCCCACAGTACGTGGCTTTGAATTTTGATTTACTTGTCCTACAAACAACCCTTCTACTCGGACAACCATTAATGAAACAAACCAAGTCCTGTAGCAGTAAGAGGGATTGGTCCATCAAACAGATGGTGTACCATCAATTGTTCATTGAGATTTAAGAAAGGGAAAAAAACAAATTTGTGGTTTTCCTTAGGTAGATGGGGAACCGGTTGGAATTGGGCATATTGATTGGATTTGGATGCTAGTTTGTTCCAACAAAATTGCGAATGATTATGATTTTTCATCGTTGATTATATTGACGTTCAAGCACGTCCATGTGTTGGGCTAAATGAGATTTGGGTATGGGTGCTTGTGAATTATATACATTGAAAGTTGAAACGGAGTTATGTTGATGTAGGATGTTGGAGTACTAAATAGATGAAATGCTTGATGAAATTAAAGGTGACAAAGAGGCTGAGTTAATGGTGGGAATTATGGATTAATTAGTTGATAGTATGAGTGTATTAGTGCGCTGTGTAATTATGCTCTACTAATACTATGATTGAGTATACCATACAAGAAATAAATGGACACCAACGTTTAATTTTTTGGATCACTGCTTAGACAAAGGGTAATTAGTAGTTGTATGGGCGGGTCACACGACCTTTTTTAACCGATTTTAAAAATTACCGAAGAAAGGCAATTACTTACCTGAATGCCCTTGTGACAAAGTATAGATACAATGGAATAAGCAACCTTACAGAGCCTTCCCCTAAAGAAAACTTTGGAAGTTCCCTTGGGGATACTGTGGAGCACCACTGCCACAGCTAGACTGCTTCCATCTATTACTTTCACCTTCAGCTTAGGGTTCTTCTCCAAGTACAATTTCCCATTTCTGTTTAGTTCTTCCCCCTAAAATTAAGACACCAAAATAAATATAAAAGAAAGTTTCAACTTGTCCTTAATTGATTCGTCTTTTGAAAATTTGAGGGAAGGATTCAAAACAAAGATGTAAGATCTCACCTGATTTAAAAGTCCTAGGCTCACAACTTTGATTCCCTTGGCATCGGCCTCAAGTATGGCCTCTTCGATCATCTGGTTGATGGCCTCTCGTTGTGAGTTTATGGCATACTGTATACATAATTTCAAAACAAAAATATAATTAGGTTAAATTCCAATGTGTAATACAACGTTGAATTTAGGTGCTCGCCTCTACACAAAAAAATAACTTGCGTACATGCATGATATAACGAGGTATGAGCCATGATTGTAACTTGAGTTTTTGGAAGGTGTTTCTTTCAACAATGAAGCTGGTTCGACCATAAATCCACGCCATGATCATGGACCACAATGTGACAGGCCACATGAGCCAAAGGTACCATTTAGGGGTTAGAGGTTTGGAGGCAAGGGAGGCAAATCCAAGCCTGAGATGGTAGATAGATTGCGGTGTTGTTAGATGTGTTAGGTGCACCACATCTGGAACGTCCTCCGACCTCTTTAGAGAAGATTCATACAAAGAATCTGTAGATTTGTCCATTGTACCATGGATGTAGTCGTAGAATGGCATGAAAAGTGAGTAGTTTGTCCTGAATTGGGTGTGATGCAATGAGTGGAACCTGTCATCAAAGTAATAAAATTGTCATATAGAGATCACGTTATAATATATGTAACGTATATTTGTTACTTGTATCGTGTATGATAATACAGAATTTCTAAATCTTAACTTAAGACCTCTCATACATGAGCGAAAATTATAGTAGAACACTTACGAGGGAGTGTACATGAGATATTTGAGAGGAGGAAAGATGGTAAACACCCACTTAGGAACAACTTCAAAGTTGCAATGACCCATGTTGTTCATGAAGTCGACGTAGGTGAGATAGGCCACTGTAGTGAATATAGAGTTCATTCCAGCCAGTGAAGTTGTCAACAGTGGTATGGCAAAGAGAAGAAAGTATGCAATGTGTTCTGCAAATGGATGAACCACCGCTGCCATAAAAACAGGAAAATGGAACATTTAACCACATAAACAAACTAAATTATTATCATGACCCACAAAAATGTAGGAATTAAGATTGATTTACAAGTGATGGGCTCAGTGACAATGGAAGAATGATGATGCGAGTGGTAACGAGAGTAGAGGAAGTGATGGTGCAACGCTCTATGGAGCCAGTAGTAAAGGAACTCCACAGGGCCAATGTGGAGCAGGAACGCGAGCACCATGCCATCTGCTCTCCACAATGGCAAATTCCGTGCACCGTCTAGCCCCCAGTTGAACATATAGAATGAGATGCCATGAAGCAGTATCTGGTCATCCCTGTTGAAAACCAAATTGTCATGTGGCTATTTGAAAATATTACTATTTAAAAATATATCGTCAATCTTTCTAGTAATAGAAATTCTTATATGGGTAAGACTGTCTACAACTACATCTTTGTAAATTTCACGATAGAAGGATCCCCACTGTGAGTGTTGTTGTCGCTATATAAAAACATAGGGAATGTCACGGTACACACACATATATATAGGTGTTGAATAGTACTTAAGGGTACTAAAAATTTCTTGAATGTTGTGGAAAAATTGTTGAATTGATACAACTGAATATAAGATTAAATGAAATTGAATAGCACTTAATATTGACAATAAGTAACAATAATAAGTTGAAAAGAATAGGCTTTGGATGTGTTGCAGTGAAGGTTGTTTATTATTCAGTCTAGAACTGGATCGGACCGAAGACGGCTTGGATCAGACTGGACCGAGTGAATTCAGTCCGGCCCACGGTCCAGACTTTTTCCTCATTCGGTCTTCGGCCTTGTTCGGGTTTGGACTGAGTGGACCGCACACAGGACCATGGACTGAAAAAAATTAGCTAGGCTTTTTGTCATGGAATTTGCAATCCTAGGACCATGGATCGAGGTGAAGTTAAATGTACAACTACTAGAACCCAAATCAAACATATGTAGCCCAACAGCCACGTGTAGTAGGTCAATTTTTGGAATTCGATCCTGATCGGGTCCGGATTTGCTCAGTCTGATCCTGGTCTGGACCGATTATAAGCCGGTCTGGCCTTTAATCCTCTAAAACTACCGTCATCAGTCTTTGGTCCAGATCAATATGATCCTGTTTGACCTTGGACCGATGAATAGCCCTAGTTGCAATAGGGACATACTTGAACTACAGAAGCTTTTGTGCGATATGATTTGGTTGGGGCTTTTTTTATTTCTAGTTTGAGTGAGCTCAAGTTTGCCCTCAATTATTCCAATAATTTTGTCAAATATATGTGGCAAATTGGTGAGTGTCACTGGCATTGTCCGACACAGGCGGTAAGTTTGACATAGGTTGATACTGCTAATCCCTATTTCTAGTAACTACATTACTCCAAAAAAAGGGAAAAAGAGGGGAGTTATACAAGTAATTTACCAGGATCTTTCCCTATCAACTTGCTCAAATTCAAGGCTTCGATCAACGATGAGATTGTTGCCTTTGGCAGTTCGATGACGAGCGACAGAGATCCAGATCTGATTGTGAAGCATCCTCCATAGCATCATTGGGAATATGGAGACATAGCTGAAATCTCTCTCCCCTTTCACTAAAAATAAGTATATGCCATGGACTACCCAGGGTGCCACTAGCACATACTTTAATCATTAAACACAAAATATAAATTAAGTAATCGGTCATTAGTTTGTTATATGCATGAAAGTGAGACAAAATTAAAAATATTGCATAGCTAGAGTTAACAAAAATGAAGGGTTACGTTTTCCCAACTAAAAAAATGATGGAAAAAAAAAGTGAAAGTTAATGAAACGAGTTACGATGACCCTGCTCACTAATATTTCACGTAACTTTTTGACATAAGATAATCTTATATACATATTGTAATTTAATTATGATTCAAATTAATTTAATCCAATGTTTTCACCTGCTAGTCCTACTAATCCCTAAAGATTCAAATGCGTAGTACAGTCGATTTGACTGCAGGATTTATTATTAATTCAAATGTACCTCAAATGTTGATAGAACTTGTAGAATGCTATATATACAATAATCTTGCTAGTTACACTAAGCACTATACAATATATACGTGCTATGCTACAAGAATACCCATATTTGCACATTATTCAAGCAAATGAAACAAAAATGCAGTGCGTGCTTGAGAGAGAGGAGACCTTGAAGTTGCCAAGAGGCTCCCATGGCCAGTGAGTAAGAACGCCAGGAGTGGATGCCATGCCCTTTCTTTCTTTCTCTCTCTCTCTCTCTCTCCCCCCTTCCTTATACAAAGTCTCTATCGACCCCCTCACTGATCGTGCAAGTACGCAGCTGTTCGATAACCCAACTGTATATATAGCCATTAAGTTACCAACAGGCCTTATAAGGTACCATTAATTAAGAGATATTGTAAGATAATAAATACATTCAGGGTGACTTTCAATAATTATAGAGGAAACTATTTATTTTGTTAACTTCTTAATTAAAAAATCACTCCAAAATGAGTGATTATTCGTCTCAAAATGTCTAAAAAGTCATATCAATCTCAAGATTTCTGTCTCACTAGAGCGCTTTTACGAGACTGTCTTAGATTTTTGCAAGAATTTTTTTTTTTTGTAAAAAGAAAAACTGATAGTTTTACCTAACTTAACACAATTTTTTAATTCTAGGTTAACTTGCGACTCTTTTTATATGTGTGTGTTTCTTATAGGAAGATCTTTCACTCCTAAAATTTTGTTATTTATATACATACAACAATGTCTATTATAGATGTAGTATGAATTTGAATTAATAAACTCATTATTATTAAAAAATTACTTCTTCCATCTCACAAAAATTGTTCCTTATAAAATTAAGAAATTTTATGAAATATAAACAAGACTCTTATTTTTAAGGGGGATAGATAAGTAGGATGTTGTAATCTACCACCGTGTTTCAGATTCCATGTGGTAAGTCATCGATTATTGGCAGTGGTTCAGTGGATCGCAGCAGATTTCACCTGCATTTTTTCTTCCAAATTTATGTATCTGTCAGGTTATATGTCCCTAAGCACGCTAAGACATTCAACTCTCTCATTTATTTTCTCAACAACCAACATATAATTTGACTGATGCAAGTCATGTTACAAGAACACAATAGTAATAGCAACTCTCAGTATGAGTTTTATTTTTGTGGGAATAAGGGTTGAATTCATATCTTTGATATATATGTAACCCTTTCAAATAAATTTTTACCCTCTGACATTCGTATCAAATTAAATTTACACCCTAAATTATTGGCATGATTCATCGATGTGATTCTACCATGTCACTTTAAAATGAACAAATTTGATGCAAGATCAACAGCACCTCATCGTATGAGTGACAACAATGATAATAAGTCTTCTCAGTATAGGTCTCGGTTTTGTGGGATTTGAGAATGTAGATGTAGACAACTTTATTTCTACTAGTATTTGTATAAGTAGATAGATCGATTTCAGAAAGTAAAATCCATTATATCATCGGGTCCTGAGTCTCAATTAAGTTGAACTAATTTATGCCTTTTTATCCCCTTAGCTCGTTTATTTTCTCGTACTTGTTCATCGGCTATCCGATCTTGTGCCAGCCAACTATATGTTTGGTAATAAATGACGAGAAGAAAGATCAATGGAGGATAAGGAACTGTTCACTGTTGGCTACTATTGCACATGTAAAACAAGCTTGGATATAAATGAATGTCTGACCTTGGTAATCGAGTGCATTGTGTACGACCGTTTGGTTGAGTTATTAGGCCACTTGGGAGCGTTGCTGGCCCCCTGCTTACTACCGAGCAATAGCAAATCGATCACCCAACCAAAAAAAAAAAATAAAAAAATCTAGATGCACTAGTGATATTAGATCGGGGAAGAACGAATATAGGATGAGTCAAGTAGTTTGACACTTATTCTCCTAAATAAGATCTTGAATTCGAGTTTTATGAATGGAGCAAATATGTAATGCGAGAGCTATATCCCTTATTGAGTTAACAATAGCTCAAATATAGTAAAATAGAAGATCCAAGATCAATAAAATATTCGATCGAGAAATAAGTTCATAAATTTGAAGTAAATCATGAGAGGCTAGCAAGTCAATCTATTAGCCAGTAACATTTTGGACTAAATGTATTGTCATTGATTTCGAAGGATTTTTATGCTATTTATTGCCAGTTTTCTTTTTTCCATTTGAGGCAGTGTATTAACTCTTAGGTTATTTCATAAGCGACACATGGTAGGGAGTGGCATTTATGTGAGACTATATAGTTCTTGTTTAGGTCATAACAAAGCCAAAAGATTATTAGGTTTGGGCCCTTTTCGGTGGTTGCTGCACAATCTTTCAAGTAAGACTATTTTATGTAACTATTATTTAATTTTTTCAGGGTGATATTTTGAGATATATTGAGCAGACTAATATGTTTTAGAGTAACTTATAAATGTGTAGGTGATTAACAGTTTATTTATGTGTGACTGTGAGAACAATCATCTATAAATAAACTATTGGTCTCTAAATGATCTATCATTTATCTCAATGCAAGTAATTATTAATAGTCATCATTAAAGCATTCGTCTTATAATATGATTTATGTAAAATAATCTCACGTAATACTTTCTATGGTAGCTGATATCTAAATTTCAAATCCGCCCCTGTATGCTCACAAGTTGGCTCTAGGGTTCACAAGTTGGCTCTAGGGTTTGGTTCGTGTTTTTTATTGCCTTTGTAGTGAAATTATGTGCTCATTTTATGAGGACAAAGTTGTTACTTCTGCACCTCGTACGGTAACTAATAAAACTCCTTTCGTAACAAAGCCCATTTTTTCCACCTAAAACCTCAATCGTAATTCCAATTTATCTACCTCTTGAAGCTCTTGCATTTGTTAGCCAGAAAGCTAACAAACTTCTTTTGTCATAAAAGTAAAAGTTGGCCCCAGGGTTAAAATCGTATGGCCCTTTTTACTTGCAAGTAGGCCTGTCAATTCGGGCGGGCGGACTAAATACGGGTCGGGTATATTCGGATTCGGATAAAATACGGGTCGGGTGTATTTCGGGTTCGAGTAAAATACGGGTCGGGTGTATTTCGGTTTTACGGGTTTTGGATCAACCCAACGGGTTTAGAGCGCCTTTTCTGTGAGTTATTTTTTTTCTTAAATCAAAAATTCTGCATATTTATTACTCAAAATTGTCATTATTAATGAAAATGCATAATAATTGTAATTTTTCAAGAGAATATTAAAATATTCAAACATTTTATTATCATATATGAACATCTTGCATGGACGGGTAAAGAATTAAGCCCCACTTGATTTTGGATAGATCGATCCGTATATTGAAAGACGGTTAATAGTGGGTCGACCATTTATTGGGCAGCCCGTCTAGAGCATTTTAATAGATTGTAGCAGTTTCACCGCTAATAATCTATTTAATAATTTAATATTTTTATTAACTAACCTACCAATGTCTAATCAAGTAAAACTTTATTAATGGACCGACCCCAATACGAATATGACTAGTTATTTTTCTACCGTTAGCATTATAGTTTAAGACTAGTTAGAACGAAAGCCAAATAAAATTAAATAAAAGAAGTACAAGATATTATCTTGCAGTTGTAACATCAAAAATTTAAATTATTACAAATTAATTAATTTTAAAAAAGTTAGATAGATTTGTTTAACTAAATATATAATGACATGACTTTTGCATCTTTAATGCTTGTGTTTTTTAAATTAACTTTTTCAAAAAGATTAGATAGTTATTTCATGTAATTTTATACCTATTTTTAACGTTTTTTCATTTAAAAATTGTGTACGGTTTTATTTTCAGAGAATAGAGAAGAAAAAATAAAGTTATTATTATTTAATTTGTAAATAGATGTAATAGTTATATAATATCTTTTCAAAATACTCAATAAAAATGACTAACCATTATTGTTAAAAGAGATAAATTAGAGAAAAAATAAAGAACTAAAGATATAATGTTCGGATTAAGCGGGCGGGTTCGGGTTCGGGTCGGGTTTGACCCACTAATTTGCGGGTTTTTCGGGTTCGGTTTATTTCGAGTTCGGGTCGAGAAAATCATGTTCAAAATCCAAAATTTTCGGGCGGATTCGGGTCGGGTCAATTTTTGACATGTCTACTTGCAAGTAAGTTTAATTCAGAAGATGCTCGGCCAAAAATAAAAAATCTCTTAACTAATTAAGGATAAGACTTGGCTCTTGGAGGCAGTTAATAGTAAGAAATACAAGATTCCTCGTGAATTGTGTCAGTTTAAATATTAGGGCTAAGCAGCATTGAGTATCAAGTCATTATTTGATAAATTGGTTCTGGATTTGGTCACGTTGGATCGTGCATACTTTGAACCGGTCCCAAACTCGGTTCAACAAGGTTTATACTTTTTGGAACTGGCACTGGATTCGGTGAGAACGGGTCCGGTTCTGATGTCCATTACCTTCGTCATTATACAATTGGCAGTGGAGACGCTCAAAATATTAAATGATGAATCAACCATACTACAAGATGCAGAACCGGCAGGCACACCTTTAGCAGTGGAGACAATCTGAGAGGAAATGGAATTGCAAGCATGGGATGACTTGCCCGTGTTATGATGGTTATTGTTCCTACCATGATTATTGCAATTCTGTTGACCCTGATTATTGCATTAAATTACATTATATTTAATTAATTAATACACACACATAGACAGAGAGATAGATATAGATATAGATAGATAGATAGATAGAGATACATACATACGTACGTATACATTGGACTTCATAGATTATCAGCTCTAAGCCAATTTTTTTTCACTTTTGTTATGAACTCACTAAAGAGATCCAATATGAGTTATCATGGTGTATGTTTGTATATGATATTGTCCTTATCAATGAGACTACAGATAGAGTTAAAAATATGTTGGAGTGATAGAGGGATACCTTAGAGTCTAGGGGCTTTAAATTAAGTAGACCGAAAACTGAATATTTAAGGTGTGTATTTAGTGGAGGAGAAGAGAGCAATGGAAAAGTGACTAATGATGGGATAGCAATACCAAGGGTGGAGGGGTTTAAATATTTAGGTTCCTTCCTTCAAAAGAAAGGGGTTGTTGATGAATATACTAACCACAATATCAAAGCGGGATGTCAAAAGTGAAAGAATGTGCCAGGGGTGTTGTGTGATAAGAGGATTTTTGCGCAATTAGAAGGTAAAATTTATCGTATAGTAGTTAGACCAGCATTGTTATATGACTTTGAGTGCTGACCAATAAAAATGACCAAGTCTAGAGGTCAATGGTAGCAGAGATGAGGATAATTCAGTGGATGTGTAGCTATATGAGATTGACTAGGATAAGGAATGAGGCGGTTAGAAATAAAGTAAAAATGACACTCATAAAAAATAAGTTGACATAAACCAGACTTCGATGGTTTGGTCATGTGAAGAAGAGAAATGTGGAAGCATTGTGAAAGGGTTAAGATTAAGATTTTGCATTATTATGAGCACTCTTTTGGCTTTTGAATGCTAGGAAATATGTAGTTTTATACTGGCTTTATGCTATCTTGTGTTTGCTATATTTTGCATTATAATAATACCCTCATCACAACTGTATTATTACCCTCCCTCCTCCATTTGTTTAAGTTGTACTCTGCTCTTGGCTAGATTAGTATTGCATCGCTACTTGTTGCTTAAGGTATATACAACTCTTACCCCTGATCTGTTGTTCATTATAATTAATACTATTTAAAGTAATTATATCTTGTGTTTGTTATATTCGTTTCTCAAATTATTTTCAACTTTTATAATAATTTCTGAACATTTTTAAGTGAGTTTATTAGAATCGACCTCTCTACGGGTTGCCATGGTTGTAAAAGTAAGGTTGTCTATATCTAGATTTCCCTAGAACTTGTGAAAGTAATACCGTTGTTGTATATGTACACACACACACACACAAAAACACATACACATACACACATACATATGTGTGTGTGTGTGTATATACATGTGTACATATATATGTATGTATATACATATGTATATCTATATGTATATATATACATATGTTTATCTATATGTAGATATATACATATGTATATCTATATGTATATATCTGTGTGTGTGTATAGAGAGAGAGAGAGAGACAGAGGGGGGGGAGAGAGAGAGAGAACCAGGTAATCGATCCGAAATAACTACAAAGGGAATCAGACCTAAACCCGCTTGCAACCAGGTCTCAATTTTTGGAATCAATTTGAGAACGAACCCTCGGATCCTAATCGCTTCCGCGTCCAGAACTATGCTCGCCTCTCTATTTAATTACTGGACTTTGTGCACATTTCAAGCATGATAGGGGAGATGATTAGATGACCAATGACCTAATAGTATTAGGTAGTCCAGGTCTAGTGATTTAGTGCGAGTGCTTAGGTAAAACTACCATCGAACTTTTTATTTTGGTCAAAATAGTTACATAAATAACTATTTACCTACCCATGTCATCAAACATCATCATGGTACTCAAAATTGTCACTTATCCCCTAATCCATCGATTGTAGCAAGTTTCCTGGGATTTTTCTTTTAAATTTAACTGGCAAAAAAATATAAGTGTGCAATTGAAATTCTCTCATGTCTTCCGTCATTCTTTTCTCATTTCTCCTTCTTCATCGAGCGTTGATTATTCTAGGGTTTGAGCCCAAATCCTAGAATCCAAAAGGTTCAATCAATCTCAAACGCAAATTCAAATTTGGGCTGGATTGGATTGATCATAGCAAGCCGAATAAGAGGAACCCTGAACATGTCTGGTTTGATTGGTACAAGCCCAAGTCACTCTATCTTGAAGTTTCCCCGATTTCTCTTATTGCATAAGATTTTGTGGTTGTGGGAAGATTTCAGCACAACATACTAATGCCACAGATTGAAGCAACAAACCACAAGCACCCTAATTTCGGGGTTTCTTTAAAATTTAAACAACCCAATTTCAGGGTTTCTTTAAAATTTAAATGGCCCAAAATTTTACCTGACGATGAAGCGGATCAACGACAGTAATCTTCCATCCAAATCGAATTCCATAGTCGTCTTATGCTTTAGTTCTTTGCAAGTGTCAGATTCTTAGGGTTTTCTTTGTTTAGTGAGCAATTGGATGGAAGAAAATCAGGAAAGAATATGTGTGAGAGGTGCGGGAAGATAGATTTTGTGGGGGGAGGGCGGGAATTGCAATAAACCTTTTTAATTTAATTTTCCTTTATTTTTCAAGCTATGAAAATTTCCCCCTTGTTTTGGACTTATAAAAGCTACCATTACCTGCTATATCTGTTAAAAGTAGCAATTTTGACTATATAATGAAGTTAGGCGACATGAGGAGGTAAATAGTTATTTATATGGCAATCTTGACCAACATAAAAAGTTCGGTGGTAGTTTTGCCTAAACACTCAATTTAGTGCATCGAGTTTGAAGGGACCCTCAGAGATATTGACAGCATTTGGTTTGGAGGGCCCTCAGATTTTAGATTATGCATCTGTTTATGGTTACCTTTTCTGGTAGAAAAAATATATTTATAATCCTGCTAATATTAGGGAAGATGATCTTTTAGTGGCAACATTAAAAAGTATACCCTTTTTTCCCCAAAAAAATAATTCCACATAATATAATGCTAATACATAGCAATGAGAAAAGATTTTGTTTGAGACTCCTTGAAAAACATGGACTATCTTTTTAAAATGGAGAAAATACTATGAAAGTGCTGGCTCAATAGATATATACTGCTAGAGTAATGGTAATGACAACAAGGCTTTCAAGCCTTTCTTACTTTTTCTCTCTCTCTTATATTTGTCCCACATGGAACTTTTGAGGGATGTTTTGAGGGGTTTATATATTCCATTTTCCTTAGTCTTGTTGAATAATTCAAGACTGTAGTTTATGGGATTGAGGGTGTCTTTGGTGACCATACGCGCGCGCATCGTTGCCGCCCGCCGGGAGGGTGTGTTGTGGCCTTTTCTTATGTTTTTGGAAGAATTCTATTTAATATTTTCATAATAGATTATGTTAAAATCTTTCGTGAATCACTCCCTACCGTTGTAATCTTCCTGGTCCTCCTCCTCCTCTTGAATGCTGCCAGATATTCTGCCTTGTTCTGCGCCATTTTAATAGCCTTGTAATAGCTATATTTTTCCTATAAATAGAGGGCTTAGCAGCATGGCTCTACACTCCAGTTCCCACACTTCTCTCCTTCCTTCTCCTTCTTTACATACTGCATACTCCAAACTCTTGATCGCGAAGTGCACACGTTCAAGAGTACTGAGTTAATCTTGGGGAGCAATTGGCTGTATCAATTTACACCGTAGTTGAGCCGTAATTATTTTCAAGGTAGTGGTTTATCCACGACTCAGTCTGCTCGGTTGTTTGCCAGCCATTGTTAATTTTATTTTCTCTAACATAAACTGCATAAAACTTTTTGCCCAAACATGTATTAGGGACATTAAATGTTAGAGATCTATTAAATTTGATTGAAGAAAAAGGATCTGGGAGATTTGAAGGAAGGAGAGATCGATGAGGAACTCATGTAGAAGACTTTTGCAAATCGACATTTAACCAAAAGTCGCCACGTATTGGGCAAAATTCAAAAAATCAAGGTCCACACCCCCACCCCCACCCCCACCCCGAATATAAAAAGAACTCTGTACTTAGACCCTTTTTTTTTTTTTTTAATGATAAAATGCAATTGTAAATTGTAAAAAACAAAATAACAAAATCTATAAAAAGTTACAAGGATAAATGTAAGCAGTTGTATTATTATTAAAAAGTTGCATGCATAATTTTTATATCTGAATAATAATTGTTGGTCTTCAACAATGCGTGATTTATGAAATAAATTATGTTTTGAAAATAAGTAATGTGCAATATGTCTGTGAGGTTTATGAAATGAATTTTTTTATCTTCTTTAAACAAATTATTTTTCAACAATTAATAAAGATACATTTTGGTCATCTACAATTCTAATCAATCAACAAAAATAATATTGAGACAACATAATTAAGGAGAATAAATCTTTAGATAACTTAATTAAATAATAATAAAACAAACATTTGACCACAAATTTATAGAACCCATGTTCTGAACTTGAGGTTATTTTTCTGTTTTACGTTTGTTTTGGCACTGTATAAGTGAACTGAAAAAAACTTGCTTTAACTAAAATAAACTCTTGAAGATAAAATAACAAGTTTGTTTCACAAAATTGAATGAAATTCTTCAAATTAAAAGCTATTTAAATTTTAAAAATTAAAATTAGTATTTTTAAGATAACATTACCAAAAAAATTAATAGAAGTAAACTTTCTAAATATTAAGCTAGCATTAATAAAATATAAAAACTTCTAAAATAAAGATAGTTATAGTTTTGGAATTTTTTGCTATAAAAAGAGAGATAAAGAAATAAATGATTGAAATGGGGGTTGGTAAATTATTAATTGAACACATTGAAGTTTTAATATTATCTCAACTACCATTCACTAGACTTTTGAGGTTTTAATATGATCTCAACTGCCATTCACTCACTCTCCTTTGCAGTGCACCACTGCCTGACTCGCTCCTTATTTGTTGGTGCAGACTTGTCATTGTATATCAAATTATCAATGGCCCAATCCAAGTTAAAGAGCCAGCAACCCACTTTTACACAGGAGCCCAAACCAAACCTAGAAGCGGCGTTTCTAATCGTGTTGATTTTTTTTTTTTTTTTTGGGGCGGCGGGCCCATTGCGTTTTAGTCGGGGACAGTCCAAAATCAGTCCGGTCTTGTTTTGCCTGATCCGGTTTTGGTCTGGACTGACTTTGGATTGGTCTGATCCTCGGTCTTCTAAACGGTGCTTAATTAGTCTTCGATCTAAGCTGGTCCGGTCTGGGACCGATGAATAACCCGCTCTCTCCCTCACCTGACTCTCTCTTACTCTTACGGTGCTCAATTGATGATGGGAGTTGTCAGATCAAAACTCAAATTGAAGATAGTTAATTTCTTCTTAATTTCATGGTTTATCTTGTAATTGTGGCCATAGATTTTCTGATCTATTCGTAATCTTGTCTCCCTGTGTTTGTCATGTGCCTCGTACCATCATGACTTGAAGCTGTTGCTAGCCATCATCTTTTGTGCTCGATCGTTGCTGTCATTTGCTTTGCCCTGGCAGTACCGTGCAATTTCCTCTCACGGTGTTTGAATGTTGGAATTATTGATAACTGAGTAGTTTTGGTGAATTTCTTGGCACAGTATGAAGGTTTTAGATCAGTTTGTTGTAATTGCACAAATCATCGATCTATCGCATGAATTATGAAGAATTGTAAGTAGCTGTAAGTTGTAAGTTCATTGTTTCCTACTGCAGAAAAAAAATTCTACGCCTTAAAGAATGAAAAGATAATGGGCTAGCTTTCGTAATTATTACATTGCATTGAGTCTCATTAAAGGAAATGAAGTTCTCTCACATTATTATATAAAAACGCACATATACTGTTAGGAATAATATTAGAACAACAATAATAGCGGAAGCGATAGGATGAGTTAGAGATTCAGAATTCAAGTGAATAACAGAAAACAGAAATAAGAAGACAAGAGATTTAACGTGGAAAACCCAATGCGGGAAAAACCACGGACGGCGACAGCACCAGAACAATTCACTATGAGCAGGAAGAATACAACACGATCACAATCACCACAGCGATTTGATCTAAGAGCAGAATTACAACCTCTCTATTGTAATCTCTCACAAAGTACTTCTACCTCTCAATGTATGTATGAGTACTGGAGAGATTTAGATCCTGAGCTTGACCCTCTTTATATAGGGTCTCAAAAGTAGGGTTTTCCCCCCTAGCTTGCAACCCTAGCCGCCAGGTGGAATTCCCCCTTGAACAGAACTCTAACCGCCTTCCGAGAGAGGCGGCGTAAACACACAGGGCACGACCGTGCCACGTGGCACGGTCACCCCGTGCCACATGGCACGGCACCCCCGTGTCGTTTTTTTGTCCTCTTCGACTGGATGTTCTTCGTCTTGACACGCCCGTGTCCTGTGTAGCACGGTCCCACCGTGCCGGTACTTGGATTTTGAGCCACGAAACCCAACAATCTCCACCTTGGACCAAAATCTCCAATCACTGCTTTCTGACTCCGTCATTGCACCCCGAAGGGTGACGCCCCCTCCCTAGGGGAATTGCCCCGATGGGCACTTAGTGGCTGTGAATACCCACTAAGTCCAAGCAATGCTCAAACTTAGCCAATGGTAGAGGCTTGGTTAACATGTCTGCAGGATTTTCTGACGTGTGAATCTTCTTCACTATTATTTCACCTGCAGCAACTGTGTCTCTAATGTAGTGGTATTTCATACTAATATGCTTGGTCTTCGAGTGGTAGGCATCGTTCTTAGTCAGGTGGATGGCACTCTGACTATCAGAAAACACAACAGTCGGAGTTTGTGGGACTCTGAGCTCGATCACAAGGCCCCTTAGCCAGGTAGCTTCCTTCACCCCTTCAGTAGCAGCAATGTACTCAGCTTCAGTAGTAGACAAGGCTACAATAGACTGCAATGATACTTTCCAGGAGATAGCACTTGCACACATGATGAAGATATACCCAGATATGGACCTCCTCCTATCCAAGTCACCAGCATAATCAGCATCAACAAAGCCTACAACATCTGATGTATCAGCTTTGTTTCTATCAAACACCAACCTCTTCCCTATAGTACCCTTCACATATCGAAGGATCCATTTCACAGCTTCCCAGTGATCCTTCCCAGGATTGTGCATAAATCTACTTATCACACTTACAGCATGTGATAAGTCTGGTCTAGTGCAAACCATAGCGTACATCAAACTACCAACAGCACTAGAATAAGGTACATTGGACATTCTTCTGATGTCTTCCTCTGTTTGCGGGCAGCATCCCGCAGACAGTCTGAAGTGTGCAGCAAGTGGAGTGGAAACTGCCTTGCAGTTGTCCATGTTGTATTTACTTAGTACTTTCTCAAGGTACCGTTCTTGAGACAAGTACAGTTTACCTACTTTCCGATCCCTGTGGATCTCCATGCCTAGTATCTTCTTTGCTGCACCCAAGTCTTTCATCTCAAACTCCTTACTGAGTTGAGATTTCAGCATGCCAATTAAGGTCTTGTCTTTAGAAGCAATCAACATATCATCGACATACAGCAGTAGATAAATAAAAGTACTATCAGAATACTGTCTAAAGTACACACAATTGTCATATCTACTACGTGTGTACCCTTTTTCAGTCATAAACGTATCAAAATGTTTATACCACTGCCTTGAAGCTTGCTTGAGTCCATACAAGGACTTTTGCAATTTACATACCAATTGTTCCTTTCCAGGAACTGCAAACCCTTCAGGTTGTCTCATGTAAATTTCTTCTTCCAGCTCTCCATGTAGGAATGCGGTTTTCACATCAAGCTACTCCAACTCCAAGTCAAACAATGTGACAAATGCAAGAAGGACTCGAATAGAGGTATGTCTAACAACAGGGGAGAAGACCTCATTGTAGTCAATACCTTCCCTTTGGTTGCAACCACGAACAACCAACCGTGCCTTCCATCTTGCATCTTCAACTCTAGGAATTCCTTCTTTCTTCTTGTAGATTCACTTGGCAGTTAAGGCTCTTCGGCCTTTAGGCAGTTCACAGAGTTCTCATGTTCGGTTCTTTTGCAGACTTTCCATCTCTTCTTGCATAGCTAGAATCCAGTTAGGTGAACTTGGGCAAGTGATTGCTTTAGTGTAATTTGAAGGTTCAGCACCTTCAGGCACTTCCTCTGCAACTGAAAGTGCGTATGCTATCAGCCCCTCATCATCGTTGTAACGGGTAGGTTTCCTGATCTCCCTTCGAGGACGATCACGAGCTATAGAATGGGCAACCTCCTCCTGAGGTTGATTGGGACTGATAGTTCCAGGTTCAGTAACCTGGGCCTCCCTATTGGGTTGATTAGTAGCTCCACCTTGAGCTGTTACGGTCTCCATCTCTACCTCCACATTGGCATCTTCCTGATTACCTGCATCAGTAGAAGGAACAACAGTATTCTTCCCAGAAGATAGCATAGCAGTCTCATTGAAAGTAACATCCCTGCTTTGAATTACTTTCTTAGACTCAGGACACCACATGCGGTATCCCTTAGACTCAGATGCATATCCAAGTAACATGCATTTGACAGCCCTGGGGGCTAATTTTCCATTATTCACATGGGCAAACACAGGACATCTAAATATTCTTAAATTAGAATAATCAACAGGATTACCTGACCGTACTTCTTCTGGGATTTTGAAGTCAATGGAGGTGTGTGGTGAACGATTTATCAGGTAGCAGGCTGTAGAAATAGCCTCTGCCCAAAAGGCCTTGCGATCCCAAAGCTCGGCATGTGAGAGCATACATCTAACTTTCTCCAGTAGAGTCCTGTTGATTCGTTCTGCAACCCCATTTTGCTGTGGTTTACCAACCAACGTCTTGTGCCTAGCTATGCCATTTTTCGTGCAGAACTCTTCAAACTCTGACTCAACGAACTCAAGACCATTGTCAGTCCTAAGTTTCTTGATCTTTCTCCCAGTCTGGTTTTCAACCAGAGCCTTGAACTTCTTGAACATGGAGAATGTCTCATTTTTCTGTCTCAAGAAGTAAACCCAAATCTTGCGTGAGAAATCGTCAACAAAAGTTAACATGTAACGCTTACCTCCACAAGAAGGAACCTTTGAAGGACCCCACAAATCAGAATGAATGTAGTCAAGGATCCCTTGAGTACGGTGTGTTGCTTTCGAGAAACTTACCCTCTTTTGTTTCCCAAAGACGCAGTGATCACAAAAATCGAGCTTACCCGTACTGGCGTTACCAAGACAACCTTTCTTACCCAGTATGGTCAACCCTTTCTCACTCATATGGCCCAACCTCATGTGCCATAACTTTGTATCATCTGTTGTACCAACTGCAGCTACACCTGTAACTGTAGTTCCTTGTAGAATGTAGAGATTGCCTTGCCTCAATCCCTTCATTATCACCATGGCTCCCTTAGTTACCTTTAGGACACCATTTTCCATCGAAATCCTGCAACCATTAGTCTCAAGAGTACCCAAGGATATTAAACACCGAGTCATGTCAGGTATGTGGCGCACTTTAGACAATGTTCTAATTGTCCCATCATGGGTTTTTATCTGAACAGTACCTATCTCTGCAACTTTACATTTAGCATTGTTACCCATAAGTACCACCCCAGTGTCAACTGCCTCATAGGTGACAAACCAGTCCTTATGAGGGCACATGTGAAACGTACAACCAGAATCTAAAACCCAATCAACATCCACTCCCCTTTAGGAGGTGGTAGCCAAAGAAGTAGCAAGTAACACATCACCATCAGACTCCGACTCTACTGCACAATCAGCTGTAGCAGTTTTCTCCTTATCCTCCTTTTCATTCTTTTTCTTTAATTTCCAGCAGTTAGCCTTGATATGACCCAATTTGGTGCAGTAGTGGCAGGTTTTGTTAGAATGAGGATTCCTTGACTTAGAACGGTTCTTTTTCTTATTATCGTTCCCCCCTTTCTCAGTGGTTTTACCCCTGACAACTAATCCCTCGAACTGATCAGCATGGATGTCTTGGTCAAACTTTTCTTTAGACAGCAGGTTAGACTTCACATCCTCAAACAATATAGTATCCGAATTACTATATAACATGATTTCCTTAAAGTGTTTGTAGGAAGGGGGTAGAGACAGAACAAGTAGAATGACCTTATCCTCATCCTCAATTTTAACATCCAAACTCTCCAAATCTACTAGAATAGAATTAAATTCATTCAAGTGTTTTTGGACAGGAGTACCTTCAGCCATACGAAAGGTGTACAACCTTTCCTTCAAACGGATCTTGTTGGCGAGACTCTTCGTCATGTAGAGTTCCTCCAGCCGAGCCCAAAGATCCACCGCAGTTGTCTTATCTAGCACCTCTCGCAGAACATGTGGTGCCAAGCACAACTGTATGGCTGAAACCGCTTTCAGCTCCAGTTCCTCCCATTCGTCCTCCGTCAACGACCCACGTCTCTTCTTTACATCTTCAGCCCACTGTTCTTCTGTCATCTTCTCGGGTTTTACGTGAGGTCCCTTCAGAACCTTCCACAACCCGTACTGAATGAGAACTGCTCTCATCTGCACCTTCCAGAGATTAAAACTAATCTCCCCATCGAATTTCTGAATATCTACCTTCATGATAGAAGACATCCTATAACCAAAACTCTGATACCACTTGTTGGGGAGATCCAAGGAGGGAGCCCATTTCAACCAAGGTCCATGGCAACAAGTCCAAGTGAGGTTCCATCCTAAAACCAATTGGCAATAGGAGGAGTAGCCCACTTGACTTATATACCATGACCCTTCTTTTCAAACTCCCGATGTGGGACTTCTTTACTCATAGTGTGATATTCCCAACATATACATAATGTAAATTTACATTTTTGGATTGAAATAAGCAAAACCAATTTCGACTTAATAACATAAGATATGCATTATCACTCTTGAGGCTAAGCGATTGGATTAAGTTTGAATAACATTAAGGCTAAATTAGCTAGAAGTAATATTAGGGCGAGGGCGTTATTCATGTTCAAGAACAATCTCAACCAAAAATTTAAACTGATGATTGAAAGTGTAGGAATAGATCTATACGCTAATGTGCCCCCTTACGTGAATGTCGTTCAGGCTTGAAGTGTAGATGCTGCGAAGGCTTCCCCTATCTTACGCACTAAATCAATTTGGAGGACTGTTGAGATTCGAACTCTAGAGCTTTTGCTCAAAAGGTTCTGATACCATACTAATTTTTTTATATTAATTGTGCCTTAAACAAAGAGTCATGCATATAAGCTCAAATGAGGTTCCAATCCAAAATCAATTGACGATGGGTAGAGCAACTCATAAAGCAATATACATGCTCATACCCTTTAATTTTATCAACGATGGACGACACCCACTTTTAGGGGTGAGTGGGATCGGATACCCCGTTGGAATTTTAAGAATCAGAACCAGGTCCTAAAATTTGGACCTAGTTCCGGACCCCGTTGGCACCGCGTCCACTCCGAGTACCCGATTCCTAAATAATTTTTTTAATTCTTATTTTGTCCCTGAAACAATAGCGAGAGTGACGGATTAAAAGAAGTTGAGAACTCATGTCCAAAGCGAAATTCCCAAAAACCAAATTATAAGGCTAAATTAAATACAAAATAAGCAGTAAAGAAGATTCAGGTACTTTAAAATAAACTCAAAGAATTGGAGATAATATTAATTAGCTGCCCACAAATCAAGGTTATACAACAAACGAGAAACCTAAAAATTGTTTAAATTCACTTGAGATAGAGAGAGAAAGAGAGTGAAATTATCAAAATAATACAAAAACAAATATGTAGTAAGCAATAAGGCTCATGAGAAGAAGAGTTAAAGTTTGGGGAAAGAAATCGGTTGCAGTCGAGATACATAAAGAGCAAGTTGGGGCTAAATTGAAAGTAAAAAAGACAAATGGCTAAATTGGGATAGCTGGGAGTTGGGTCTCGGTACAAAAGATATATCACTTGAAGAATAAGGGTTTACTTTTTGCATATTTTCATCAAAATTCTTTAAATTCTGACCGGATACTGGGTCCGGGTCCAAATTTTCAGGACCAACTACCGGATCCCGTTGTAACCGTTTCCTAAATTTTGGAACCGGGTCCGGGTCCATACGCGCCAAGTCCAAACTAGTTTTGAATCGGGAACTGGGTTTCCATGAAGGCATGCACTATTCTAGCTCCGCGCCATGCACGCGCTACCCTCCTTTGTAGCCAATTGTATTTCTACGTGCAAACACAAGGGGGGAAAGCAGGGGAAAAGAAAAGGGTTAAAATGCAATAAAAGTAAAAATTAACCAACTTACCAATTTCTATATAATACTCTTAAGAATATGTATTATTATAGGTCACATTATAAGCATATACATATTAAAATTTACTTATACGATAAATATACGTGGGTAAAAAATATAATACAACTTGTAGGAATATATACTTCCAAGAGTGTAATATGGATCGTCGAATACGGCAAAGTTAGGTGGATTGATTGCATGTTTAACTTCATAAACAAGCTACATTTGTGCCTGTTCCTTTTTCGTATTTTATTTTCAAAGAGAGTACGATAAAAAATTAAAGAAAAAGAAAGAGTCATTAATTAGTCATTAGATTTAACAGAGCTAATTCAACAAAACTCTAAATAATATAGTTCACTTTGCTATAAAGTTTGGTTAATTAATTCAGACGATCTCATGGGTTACTAATGAACGCATGTTCCCAAAACTACTTGCCTTATGGTTGCTGCCACACCTTGATGATAAGTTCGTCTTTAACCTCTCGTATTCATCCTTTCTTGTGACGGCAACCTGAATGCCTTTGTGGCAAAGTATAGAGACAATGGAATGAGCAATTTTAAGAGTCTTCCCCTAAACACAACTTGGGAGGTTCCTTTAGGAACGCTATTGAGCACCACCACCGCAGCTAAATTGCTCCCAGCTAACAGTTTCACTTCAATCCTAGGGTTCCCGTGCAAGTAAATTATATCTCACCTTTTCGATTTAGTACCTCGCCCTTAACTTAAAATATCAAAATAAGTATTCGAAAACATTTAACTTCGTCTGTAGCTGATTTGATCAAACTGTTGATCAGGTAAAAAAGCTAAGTAAACAATGATATATGATCTTACTTGATTGAAAAGTCCGAGGTTCACTACTTCGACTCTTTCAAGTTTAGGCTTTAGTGTTGCCCCTTCAAAAAAGTTGTTGGTAGTTTCTTTTTGCGATTCTAAAACATACTACAAGTAGTCAAAAATTACAAAATATTGCAAGTGATCAAACATGGCATTTCGATGGTGGGTAGGACAAAACAGGTAATTAAATTACGTACATGCATAGTACAACGTGGTATAACCCATGATTGTAAGTTTGTGCCTTGAGTTGGAAGGTGTTTCTTTACAACTATGAACGTCCGACCACATATCCATGCTATGATCATGGACCATAATGTGACAGGCCACATGAGTGACAAGTACCATTTGGAGGTTAGGGGCTATGAGGCTCGATTGGGAGGCAAATTCGAGTATGAGATGGTAGATTGATTGTGGTGTTGTCAGATGAGCGCACCACATCTACGATGACTTCTAGTTTAGAGAAGTTTCATGCAAAGAGTATGTGGATTTGTCCATTGTATTAAAGTGGGATGACGAAAATGGAAGAATGCGTCAGGAGTGTAGTGTGATAAGAAGAATGCGCTAGGCCTGACCAATAAAATGGACCTAAGTCCAAAGGTTGGAGTAAAAATAAAGATGATTCGGTGGATATGTGGTTATACGAGATTGGATAAGTTAAGAAATGAGGGGATTGAAAAAAATGTAAAAGTGGCAACCATAGAAGATAAAATGAGAGGAACTAGACTTAGATGAATTTATCATTTGAAGAGGAGTAGTGTGGAAGCACTTGTGAGAAGATGTGAAATGATTTACGTCCCGAAATGTAGAAGAGGCAGAGGACGGCCTTAAGAAAAGTTGGGATGAGGTAATTGGACTTGATTTGAAAATTTTTCGCCTTGCGGAGGGCATGCCTTAGAATAGGAATTTGTGGAGGTTCGAGATTAAGATTTTGGACCACTAGGTAGCTAACTTCTTAGCACTCATTTAGCTTCTGAATGGTAGGAATTATGGGGTGTTATACTGGCTGTTATGCAATCTTGTGTTTGTCGTATGTTATATGCTAATAGTACCTGCATCGCGACTACATTATCGCTCTCCCACCTCCGACTGTTTAAGTTGTAGACTGCTTTTGGCCATGTTAGTATTATGTTGATACTTGTTGCTTAAGCTACCTACAACTCTTACCCCTCCTTTGTTGTCTTTGACGGTTAATGTTATTTAAAGTAATTACGTCTTATCTTCGTTACCTTTGTCCATCAAACGAGTTTCAACTTCTAAAATATTTTCTTAAAACTTTTCATATAGTCTATTGGAATTGGCCTCTCTACGGACAATCATGTCTGTAGAGGTGAGATAACCTACATTAGATCTTCCCAAACTCCACAGAAGCAGGATCTACACTAAATGTTGTTGTGTTGCTGTTGTTGTACTAATAGCTCTTTTTCTGTTAGTTTTAAAGAGAGGGCTTTAATTCGTCCAGGAAAAAAGCAACATCTTTGAAGCATTATTTGTCCCCACTGTTAATAATAGATGTTGAAGGGTTGCGAGCAAATACACTTTTAGGATTTAATCAATATATTCCATACGTATCAGCAAAATATAGAAACTTCTGACATTTTAAATTGAGAAAATGATGATAGTACCCAAGGCTATATACACCTGGGGAAAAAGAAAAAAAAAAAAACTCTGATCCCAAGTAACTTGTTAACTTTCTTCAATCTTAATGACCCTTCAATCCTACCCAACAAAATGGCAGCTGTAATTATCAAACATATTCGTACGTGAATAAGCAACACAGGCCATGTCGCAGTTAGCGGTGTGATGGAACCGAACCAACTTAACGTCTAGTTAGGTTTGGCTTGATCAGTCAAACTGAGTTTGAGCCAAGCTTGAGTTGATTCGAAGCACACCGACCTGAGCTTGAACCTAACAAGATTCAGTTCGATTCGTCTTGTTTTAGCTGAATTGCTTTATATTTTCTCATGCACTTGTAGAAGTGTGAAATTATTAGCAAAATTTTATTTCAATTCATCTTATTAGAATCCAATGTAAAAATCTAAAATTTAACTTAGATTGTAGCCTAAATTTCGGAAACTTGTAATCATTAACAAGCAAAAAGATAATATCAAGTTGAGCAATGTGCATCCGAGTTGAGCTAAAACTTTACAAAGCCGAGCCGAAGTCCAACTTCTATCTGTCTGAGGTTCGACTCAGTTACACCCCTAGATTCGTAATACACTGCCCACCCGTGCGCATGGTTGCGTGCAAACGAAAAATAAGGAATCAGGCCAACTGCCCTTTTTATTTGGCAGAAATTTTAATGAAAGATCTAACCAACAGTCGCTACTGGAAAAATTTTAATGAAATTCCTCCATACTTTTTTTGTTTTTTTGGAAAGAGAAAGATCTCCATACTAAAGAAGCAAAGAAATAAGCATCTTTTATGATTGCCAGTCCTAATAACTAGTACATCGCATTCAACCTCATGTACAAAACATGCAAAGAAATAGTTACTTTAAATTGCAATGAAAGTATGAATGATGATTTTGAGGCCCTCCATGGAAGTCTGTCTCTGAGATTTAGTGAGAGAATTTGCAGGTAGAGAGAGAAGAGAGAGAGAGAGAATGCAACAGACTTGTGAATGGAAGCACACTGTATCATCATTCAGCATATGCTTTTATACAGTTGGCTAAGTAACTAACTGCTTACATCATTATCTGCAATAGGCAAATATCTTCTACAAATATCAAGTAACAGAAATTAGTTTTATTCCTCATTTTCAGCATTCATTTCAGCAACTCCATCACTCCCCCTCAAGCTGGTAGTTGTGCAGAACTAACAACTCCCAGCGTGCTCAATAGATGAATATACTGAGTAGCAGAAACGACCTTGGTAAACACATCTGCCAGTTGATTCCTGGAGTTGAGATAACAACGCTGAATTTGACCAGCTTTAAACTGATCTCGAACATAGTGGCAATCAACATCAATATACTTCGTTCTCTCATGAAATACAGGATTTCTCACAATGTGGAGAGCAGTCTGGCTATCACAAAACAAATGTACTGGTAAGAGAGGCTGTACAGCTAAGTCTCTTAGTAAGGCAAGCAACCAAGTGAGCTCACAACAAGTCTTGGCCATAACTCTGTATTCTCCTTCAGCAGTAGAACAATCCACAACACCTTGCTTCTTTGATTTCTAGGAAATCAAGAATGGCCTAACAAAATAGCATAGCCTGTGACTGATTTTCTGGAGTTAGGACAGCTACCTCAGTCAGAGTCGCAATAGGCTCTTGGCTGAAGATCAGAATTGGCAGCAAGCAAAATACCATGTTCATATGTAGCTTTTAAATATCTCAAGCCATGGAAGGCTTCTTGCATATGAGCATCCATAGGACAACTCATGAATTGATTAGAAATTGCACAGCAAAACTGATATTAGGTCTTGTGATAGACAGATATATCAGCTTGCCAATAAGTCTCCTAAACTTGTTTGGATCTTTAAGGGGCTGTCCTGAATCAACAAAGAACTTGAGGTTTGGTGTCAAAGGGACCTTGAGAGATCTACAATTGTCCATCTTGGTTTCTTTTAGAAGATTCATAGTATATTTCCTCTGGTATAAAAATGTACCATCCTTAGTTCTGCTGACTTCCAGGCCCAAGAAGTAACTCAATTGGTCGAGGTGTTTCATACGGAACTTGGCACTCAAATAGGACTTCAACTCTGTTATGACTACATCATCACTCCCTGTAACAACCATATCATCTACATATACTAACACAGCAGTATAGGCCTTGTTAGTGTGCTTGGTAAACAGGGTATAATCAGCCTTGGATTGATGAAATCCAAATTGAATCAATGCAGTAGACAGTTTCTCAAACCACTATCTAGGGGCTTGCTCCAATCCATAAAGGGATTTTAAGAGCTTACAAACTATACTCCCTCTGTTTGAGGAAACTAAATCTGGGTGAATATCTTTGCCAATGCCTGCATAATCTGGAGGTAATGTCATATAAACCTCCTCCTTCAAATCATCATATAAGAAGGCATTAGAAACATGCATTTGATAGAGATGCCAATGCTTAGTGGATGCAACACCCAGCAATGCCCTCACAGTGGTCATTTTTGCCACTGGTGCAAAAGTTTCCCAATAATCAGTGCCAAACTTTTGTCTGTATCCCAGAGCAACCAGTTCTGCTTTGAACTTATCTAAGCTCCCATCGGAATTGAATTTAGCTCTATACACCCACTTACACCCTATGACTCTTTTTCCTGGGGGCAGGGCTGTCAATTCCCAAGTACTATTGACTTAGCTTCTAAAGCCCTCAGCTCAGAATTCATTGTTGCACACCATTTGGGCTCTTGAATTGCTTCAGAAAATAAAGGTGGGATCATGACATTTATCAATGGAAGCAAGTCAGGCTTTTTAGCTAGGGCTGACTGCAATAGTTATCACAGCACTAGCAATTGAGGTATTGGTACTGATCATTTCAAGAGCAGAGGCATGCTGAGTTTTTAAACTTGGGCAACAAAATCACTCATCCAAGTTGGAGTTTTCTTCACTCTTTAACACTTGTTCTCACAGGCTAAGTTTCATGGCTTTGTTCAGCATTACCAGTTAGTGAGAGTATAGTGGTGGTAGGTGTTATTACACCTTGTGGTGTGGAGTCTTCAGAGGAATGGGAAACACTGTCTCCCATTGTAGGCACATTTTCAATCTGATTGCTCATTTGGTACAAAATATCATCCAAATGCTCACTGTACAGCAAATCGTTGGTCTTCGGTTTTACCTCAGGAATAGGTTTCATGTATTTGTCATAATTTCCCTTTTGATAGGGAAATACATGTTCATAGAAGTTAACATCTCATGAGACAAAGGTCTGCTTTATGAGTAAATTCATCAGCTTGTAACCCTTCTGATTACTAGCACACCCCAAAAAGAAACAAGGCATTTCTCTGGGAGCCAACTTGCCATGTGTTCTAGCTGGATTGCTAGCTACTACTAAACAATCAAAAACTCTGAGATTGTCATAATCAGGAGTTTTCTGTAATAGCATTTCATATGGAGTTCTATTTCCAAGAACCTTTAAGGGCAACCTATTAATTATGTACACAGCAGTTAGGACACAATCACCCTAAAAATGTAAAGGTAGAACAGCCTAAAGCCTCAATGCTCTTGATATTTCAAGAATGTGTTTGTGTTTTCTCTCAACCCTAACATTCTGTTGAGGCCTATCAACACATGAGGTTTGAGATCCTGTGGTAAGCAAAGCATGCTTGACTAGGGCCTGAGTCAAATTCTAAGCATTATCTGACCTTAGAGTTTTGATTTGTTTGCTAAAGTGATTCTTCGCATAAGCATAGAATTTTTAGATCATGGCAAAGGCTTGTGACTTTGACTGCAACAGGTACACCCAGGTTGCTCTTGTATGATCATCAAATATAGTGAGAAAGGATCTAAACTTTCCATGAGCTAATACTCTGTAGGCACCCCATATGTCAATATGTATTAAGTCAAATGGTTCAGTAGCATGATGTTCACTAAGATCATGTGATAATTTTGCAAATTTTGCTATTGGACATGTCAAACATACTTCTTGACAATCAGTTTGTTTGGGTACACCAGCAACATACCTCAATTTTGACACTGGAGCATGTCCTAATCTCTTATGCCAAATAGAAAAACCCAACAATTTATTTGCAATATTTGCAACAGAAAACACTCTAAAATTAGTGAATATTTCGTGTAGACCTGGTGATGCAGGATAAGAGTAAAGAATGGGTAAAAAGATTTAGGAAATTACAATATTTTGATATTGGAGATCTTTTGTATTTTTTTATTATTTTCATAGGTTATTTTTAAGCATATTTTAGGATGGTCAAAATAAAGATATTTAGTGATATTTTATTAAGATTTAGTTTCCCAGTGTATTAGGATAATATTAGGTTATATATTTTTATCTTTTTCTAGCTTATATCTTATTATTTAGGTTTCCTAATACTAGTTAGCATCTTGGTTATATAAATCCCTTTATGTAATTCAAGAAGGGAGATTATGAATAAGAATCGATATTGAATCGATATTGATTTTCTAGGTGTAGGAATTGCTCTTAGAGCATCCTACATCAAATTAGTATCAGAGCTATTCGATCTTAGGCTTGCCTCTTGTTTGCTTTTCTCATTCAGCCCTCTTTCCCTCCGCATCAGATTCTAGTAAAAAAGGGGTAAAAAACCTATCAGCCCAAACCCTAGACCACACGCAACCCAGCCAACAACCACCACCAAGCTGACCACCCAAATCTGCCAATCGCCAACTGCTGTCCAACCCCCCATCCACTGCCGTTGCTGCCAACTAGGTTACTTGTCAAAATTCTTCTCAACAAATGCCCTTTTTTTTCACCTGTTGCTATTTGCTGCTGCTGTTAACAAGCTGTTGCACCTATGGCCTGGTGTGGAAAACATAATCGAGCTTTATTTGTCATCATCCATGACAAAGAACTCCCTGTTACAAAAAATCTTTTATACCAAGTTTTCTCCCGTTATAGGGAAGTGGAAAAGATTGCTAGATTCCAAACAATAGGTGATTTTTATGCTCGAATGAATTTCTACTCACATAGGGATGCTGTTAATGCCTTTTGCAAGCTTCAAGGTCGTCATATTTATGAAGGTTGTTATGAGTTAGATCTTTACTTTGCTAGTGAGGTCATATGTAGATGTAAGCCTTACATCCCTAGGCATATGTTGGACTACAGACCTCCTAGAGCTCCTTTGATACCCTGGAGAATTCCTACTAATGATTATGGAGTTTCATCTTCAAGGTGTTACACAAGACTGCGGAATTGTCATTTAGATGAGGAACATCCCTCCTACTCTGATGCAAACTATAGGCGAGCGTTCATAAAGGATGCTAAGGAGAAAATCTTCAAAAAGGAGTCTAGCAAAGAAGAAGTCGAGCTGACAAAATCCCACCAAGTCTTAGACACCAATGTTTCATACAATGTGTTGTCCGATAATGAAAGTCGTCATCTTCCTTGGGTTGATTCTCAATCTTATGTGGATGAGACACTTAAAAAGGAATCATCCACTCTAGATCTTACTGATGAAGCTTTTCAAAAGGAGGTTGACAAAGATGATGTCCAAGCGAATGAAGAGGATGTGCAAGTACGAACAGATTTGGGCCGACTGCCAGGAGAGACTAGAGTGACCCAAGGAGCTATTGCACATGTTGACCTTTTATTCCGCAAGGCTTTTTTGAGAAGATTGAACGTCATTCGATGTTTACATGGTTACTATTATTGGAGAATATTCTGAGAAGTGAGATTAAAAAAATCTATATTGAAGTCAAGTCAATTTTGACTTCTTCATCTTTAGTTCTGCTGCGTTTCAAAACTCGAGGACGAGTTTTTTCCAACCAGGGGAGAATGATGCGGGATAAGAGTAAAGAATGGGTAAAAAGATTTAGAAAATTACAATATTTTGATATTGGAGATCTTTTGTATTTTTTTGTTATTTTCGTAGGTTATTTTTAACCATATTTTAGGATGGTCAAAATAAAGATATTTAGTGATATTTTATTAAGATTTAGTTTTCTAATGTATTAGGATAATATTAGGTTATATATTTTAATCCTTTTCTAGCTTATATCTTATTATTTAGGTTTCCTAATACTAGTTAGCATCTTGGTTATATAAATCCCTTTATGTAATTCAAGAAGGGAGATTATGAATAAGAATCGATATTGAATCGATATTGATTTTCTAGGTGTAGGAATTGCTCTTAGAGCGTCCTACATCACTGCCAAGGCCGCCTTTCGTCAGAAAACACCTTCGTCGCCGTCTCCAAGTGAAGGTTTGCTGCTGCTGTGCTGAGTTTGTTGCAAAGTGCTGCTGGCAACTCGTCGCCATCACCTCATTAACATCAAATCAGTTGGTCGCTGCTATGGAGAAAGTGGGCTTTAAACCAGTGCTCAAGTACACTAAGAGGTACAGGATCTCGAGTTTACTTTGATAAGAGTTTGATTATCTGTTAGGAAATTAGAGCGAGCTAATAACGGAAGTAATAGGATGAAACAGATATTCAGAAATAATTAAAGAGATAACAAGAACAAAAAAACAATGACACACAAGATTTACGTGGAAACCCAATGCGGGAAAAAACCATGGACGACGACGAGCACAATCAATCCACTATGTGAGCAGGAAGAGTACAAAATGATCACAATCACAATGAGTGATTTGATTCTATAGCAGAACTACAATCTCTCTTGTAATCTCTCTCAAAGTATCTCTACCTCTCAATGTGTTTAGGGATTTAGGGATTCAAGAGTGATTTTAGATCCTAGGTATGTCCCCTTTATATAGGATCTAGAAAACCAGGGTTTTACCCTTAGAGACGAACCCTAGTCTCCAGGAGAATTTACACGTCGAGACAAACCCTAGCCGCCACCGAACGAACCGCGCCAAAGACACACGTGGCACGACCGTGCCATGTGGCACGGTGTCCCTGTGTCGTTTTTCTGTCTTCTCTCGGTTTCTTGTTCCTCCGTCCTGACATGCCTGTGTTCGCATAGCACGGTCCCACCGTGCCGATACTTGAATTTTGGGCCATGAAACCCAACATTCTCTATAAGCGAAATTAGCCTAATTCCTGATTGCTTGGGTTTTTGAGTGTTGCTTAGATCCTGATTTTTCCCTTGCTGCTTATTCCCTGCTTGGTTCGAGTCGTCTCAATAATCCATATCAAACTTTTTTGATTTGTGGTGTGTGTAGTGGTTGTTTATCGCTGTCGTTGCTATTGCAACTTGGTTTAATCTCAGCATTTACATCTTGCATTCATAGTTGCATCCACCATGTCATCCTCACCCAAACATCCTTACCAATCTCAGATTAACACCCTATCTGAAAGGCTTGACCGTCAAAATGCTAGGTTTGACCAGCTCGAGGCTAAAATTGACAAACTTACTCGAGCATTCGAGAAGTTACCTATGCTTAACCAACCTCAAAGCCCACCCTAATTTTCCCTTGACCTACTTGTGGAGGAGGGGAATGATCGTCGTCAGTTGGTCGTTTATAAGTCAAGTCGGACTAATGAGCTTGAGGAGAGGGAACCAGAACCATTAACCCCATCTAACCCTTGAATATAAGGGGAGAGGAGTGACTTGAGGTATGACCAAGGGGACCATAGAAACCGTCGGTTCGACACCCCTAGAGATGACAGGAGGACGGATAACCCTAGGAAGCCTAGGCATGCAGACCTTGAAACTGATTGTAGGAGTGTTCATGAGGGCTACTTCGATATTACTAGAAAGGTGAAAGTTGATGTACCCTCTTTGAATGGAAAGATAGATGCTACTACTTTTTCTAATTGGATAGTTGCTATGGAGGACTATTTTAACTGGTATGAGTGTCTGATATTGAGCAGGTTCGATTTGCCAAGATGAAACTCATAGGACCTATTAGGAAGTTTTGGCAAACTGTCACGAGTCACCTTGAGCGAATGCGTCAACCTCCTATCATTCAATGGGAAGTTATGAAAGACAGGTTGAAAGAAAAGTACCTCCCTTCTTTCCATAAGGCACACCTTGTCGACCAAATGCTAGAACTTAGACAGTCCACCTTTAGTGTGTCCGATTACATCAATAGTTTTGAAGAATTGACTCAGCGTTGTGACCTTCTAGAGGATTCTTCCATTACCATAGCCCGCTTCATTCGGGGCTTACAGACTGACCTTAAGAGGGAAGTAGCCTTATCTACGCCTTATACTCTCGATGAAGCTTACCACAAAGTTTTAGAGGTTGAAAAACTTAATAAGCTTTACCCTGTGCGACATGCTGTTCCTCCCTCTAGGGCCCCTTCTAAATCTGTTCATAAGATGATTGAGTTTTCTGTGAATGTTTCAATGTCTAATGGTCACAGCCCTCAGATCCCACCTAGAGTAGCCGAACAGGGAGCTTCCTCTAGTACATCTCATAACCCGGTCCAATGTTTTAGCTGTCGTGGGAGAGGTCATTATGCTTCTGAGTGTCCTCACCATACCCTGACCATAGAGCATGAGTCATTTGGACCACCCGCACTTGAGGAAGAGGTTGTCAACCCTGAGGGAAACTTTGAAGATCTTGTTGGTGTTGAGAATAGCCTTCTTCATGATGCACATCTTGGAGTTGTGAGATGCCTTTTAGCCAACCCAGTCATGAACGATGAGTGGAAACGTACCACCATCTTCTATACTCTTATGAGGTGTGGGAAAACTCTTATGAAAATGGTCATAGATGGTAGCAGTACCATAAATGTTGTTGCTGAGGCCGTTATAGAGCGTTGTCATCTTAAGGTAGAACCTCACCCCCGCCCGTTCAAAGTAGCCTGGGTTAATAAGACCCACCTCACAGTTACCCATAAATGTAAGATTCTAATCCAGATTGGTGGTTACAAGGACGAGATTTTATGCGACATCCTTTCAATGGATGTCGCTCACATTCTCCTAGGTCGTCCTTGGCTTTATGATCGGAATGTCTCACATAACGGGAGAGGGAATACTTATACCTTTAGGTACATGAATAAGAACATCACTCTCAACCCATGTCGACTTAGAGTTGCTGTCTTCCCCAGGGCCCAAACCTTCCCCGACCTTGTCTTTCCCTATAGTGTGTCTACTCCTCCTAGGGGAACTATTTCCCTCCTTCACCATAGACCTTTTGAAAGATTGGGAAACTCTAACAAGTTCTTCCTGACAATCTTAGCTAAGGAGCTAGCTTTAGACTCCATTGCTTTCCCTAACGTCCTTTCAGACGACCTGTCTCTTCAGGACCTCCCAGTTGAGATTGATAACCTGCTTAAAGAATTTGTCAATGTTGTCCCCGAGGAACTTCCTAATGAGCTCCCTCCCCTTCGTGACATACAACATGCCATTGACTTGGTCCCTGGTTCCCAAACATTCCTCATTATAGGTTGAATCCAACTGAGCGAGAAGAATTGAATAGGTAGATTAAAGAACTATTGTCTAAGGGCTTTGTTCGTCACAGCATGAGTCCCTGTGCGGTCCCTGCCCTCCTTACCCCTAAGAAGGACGGATCGTGGAGGATGTGTATCAATAGTAGAGCCATCAATAAGATTACAGTCAAGTATAGGTTTCCCATTCCGAGGTTAGAGGACATGCTTGATTGTCTTGCTGGAGCTAGCTAGTTCTCTAAGATAGACTTGCGTAGTGGTTATCACCAGGTCCGCATTAGAGCAGGAGACGAATGGAAGATTGCCTTTAAGACCCAAGATGACTTATTTGAGTGGATGGTTATGCCTTTTGGGTTATCCAATGCTCCCAGTACCTTTATGAGACTCATGACTCACGTTCTTCAACCATTTATAGGAAAATTTGTGGTCGTCTATTTTGATAACATCTTGGTATATAGCAAGTCTTGGACAGACCATGTTGACCATCTCAAGCAACTCCTGTGCGCACTTAGAGAGGCCAAGCTCTTTGCTAATCTGAAAAAGTGCATCTTCCTTCAAACCCAAGTCCTCTTTTTAGGATTCATTGTGTCCGCTCAAGGTATCTCCGCTAACCCCGACAAAGTTAGAGCCATTAGGGAATTGCCTGAACCTAAGACCCTTACTGAGGTTAGGAGTTTCCATGGTCTAGCCTCCTTCTACAGGAGGTTTATTAGACACTTCGGCTCTATCATGTCACCTATTATAGACTGCTTGAAGAAAGGCCCATTGCAGTGGACTCCTAAAGCGGCATCTACCTTTAAGGAGATTAAAGACATGATGTCACCTCCTCCAGTCCCTAGGCATCCTGACTTTAGTAAGGTTTTTGAGGTTGTTTGCGATACCTCTGGATATGGTATTGGTGGAGTGTTAAGTCAGGAGGGACATCTCATAGCATTCTTTAATGAAAAACTTAGCGAATCTAGGCGGATCAAGTATACCAACTACGAGAAAGAGTTGTATGGTCTGCTTCAGTCCCTTCGTCATTGGCGCTATTACCTTCTCCTGCATGAATTTGTTGTATATTCGGATCATGAGGCCCTTAAGCACCGAAATTCTCAGTCTAGTATCAATCCTAAGGATGCTAGGTGGATTGAGTATATTAGTGAGTACTCCTTTGTCCTTAAGCACAAATCTGGTGTTGAGAACAAGGTGGCTGATGCCCTCAGTCGCATTGGCTGCCTCTTACAGGCAACGTGGGTTGAGGTTCTCGATTTTGACAAGCTTAAAGGCACTTACACCTCTTGTCCTGACTTTTCATTCATTTACTTGGACCTTTCGGCTGGAAATCTCAACCATCATGTTGACTTTGTCATTCATGACGGTTTCCTGTGTCGGGGGTCCAAGTTATGCATTCCTAAGACATCGTTCCGGGACTTCCTAGTTTGGGAGATGCATGCTGGGGGACTAACTGGCCACCTGGGTAATGATAGGAGCATTGCTTTGGTTGTAGATCGCTTCTATTGGCCCTCTCTCAAAAGAGATGTACATCGCATTGTGTCTCAGTGCTGTACCCGTCAGTTAGCTAAGACTAAGAGGCACAATACAGGACTTTACACTCCTCTTCCTATCCCGTATGCTCCGTAGAAGGACATTAGCATGGATTTTGTACTAGGTCTTCCTAGAACATCCCGTGGTCTTGATTCAATCTTAGTTGTGGTTGATAGGTTTTCTAAGATGGCCCACTTTATTGCCTATAGCAAGACAGATGACGCTTCACATGTTGCTAAGTTAGTCTTTCGAGAGGTTATTAGGTTGCATGGTCTTCCCACTTCCATAGTGTCAGATAGGGATGTCAAATTCATGAGTTATTTCTGGAAGACCTTATGGAGACTGTGTGGTACTACTCTGAAATTTTCTACGGCCTTTCACCCTCAAACGGATGGGTAAACTGAGGTTGTTAAATGCAGTCTGGGGGAGTTACTTAGATGCGTTGTGGGCGAGAAACAGGGCACTTGGGATTTGACTTTACCACTTGTTGAGTTTGCATATAATAATGCGGTCAATAGAACCACAGGTAAGAGTCCCTTTGAGATTGTCCATGGTTACTCTCCTCGTACCCCTACTGACCTTATTCCTCTCCCACCTGATGCCTGCGAGTCACATCCTGCATCCACATTTGCACAGCATATTCATGACTTGCATGCTGAGATTCGACACAAGATTGCTTTAAGCAATGACAGTTATAAGCATTCAGCTGACATGCATCGCAGAGCTGTGAATTTTGAGGTGGTGATTTTGTTATGACTCGAATTCGACCTGAACGATTACCCAGAAACTCCCTCAAAAAGCTTCATGCTCATGCTATGGGACCTAACCAAATCCTTCAGAAGCTGGGATCTAATGCATACGTACTTGATCTCCCTGACAGTTTCGGTATTAGTCCTATTTTCAATGTGGAGGATCTCACTCTTCATCGAAGTACTTTCGAGCCTCTTTGTCTTCCTTTTGGGGTTTCTGCAGGTACTCAGGTCCCTAGACTCCCACCTTTGCCGCAGTCGCAGACCGACATCGAGGCGGTGTTAGATAATGAGTTTGTGTCCTCTTCTCGTGGGGGGTTCCGACGCTTCCTGGTGCAATGGTCAGGACAACCCCTGTCAGATGCTACTTGGATTACTGAAGATGAGTTTTGTGATATGAATCTGACTCTTGGTACCTCCAAGACAACTCGTCGGCGTCAAGTTTTTTCCGATGGGGGAGAATGATATCGTATCTCCGAAGGAGTTCTATGGCAATGTGTATTCTAGGAAAAATAAAAGATTTCGTAATCTAGGGATCTTCTTTTAGGATAAAATATTTTTTATTTTCCTAGATTATTTATCGTTATCTTATCGTAATCTTTGGATTTATTTTTATATTCTTTTTTTAGCTGTGTTGATTCCTATATAAACCCCCCTCGTGCTTTCGGGAAAGACACGCTTGAATGAATTAAATTATTAAGTTTTCAGAAGTTCTTGTGTTATCTTCTAGGTGTGGGAATTGCTCTTAGAGTGTCATACATCACCTGGGCAATAGGTTGTGTCGGGTCGGGTTTGTGTTCATGTCGAATTTAAACGGGTTGAGAATTCCTCGACCTGACCCTAACCCGTTTATTAAACGGGTTGAAAACCCTTGACCTATACCCATTTAATTTTTAAACGGGTTAACCCGCTTAACCCATTTAAGATAAACAAGTCAAGTTCAGTCGCATAATTACTATTCACGCATTTAATATTTTCAACTAATACGTAATTAAAGTGTTAAAAATTAAGTTTACATATCACATTAAATAATTACTCTTTAAAATTTTTCTGATACGTCATAATTCACAATGTTAAAAAAATTTTATATTCATAATTATCTAATAATATGTAAATGGATGAATGATAAATGGAAAAATGAGTTAACTTATTTAACTAAACGGGTTAAATAGGTACTTTTTCGTGTCGAGAATGTCGACCTGAACCTAATCCGTTTAATTAAACGAGTTGTACGTGTCAACCCATTTAATTAAACGGGTCAAAAATTTATACCCAAACCCACTTTATTTCGTGTCGGTTTCGGGTCGGTAATCGTGTGGGGTCAGCTTTCCCCAGCTTTAATTTCCTGTAATACCAATTTGCATGTACCAACTGCTGAGACACTTTTCCAAGGGTGAGTTTACCAGATAGCAGAGTCCCTCTCTTCATTCACCAATTCCCTTTGTCACACAGTCCTGGAACAAGCATTTGTCCTCATGAAATATTGCTATACAATTGTTGTCTCTGTACAGCTTGCGTACTGACAACAGATTGTATTTAAAGTTGGTACCACAAGGGTTTCCGTCAGAGCCAGACCATTACAGAAGTGTACATTGTCATTATGTGTAATTGGTATTTGAGTTTCATTAGCAGCTTAATGCAGGATTTAGCATTTTTACTTGTAATTTCATGCAAATACTTAGGCAAAGAAGTCATATGATTAATTGCATCCGTATCAATGACCCGGTCTATTGCCTCTTCTTCAGCATGAAAACAAATAGTTGTACCAACAAAGCTGTAATTAATCTCTTCATCAGTCTCCTCTGAGTGATTGACTGAACTTGAGTTGCTTGAAGCTAGGAGCAATTTGAGTAGTTGTTCAATTTGTGAGTAGTTAATCCTTGGCACTCATTGCTCTACTGTCTCAGCTTGATTTGCTGCCTTGAATCCTGAACCACGAGTCTTGCCTCCAAGGATTGAATTCAGCTATCCTTGCTTGTTTATGCCTCCTGTCCTTTGAGAGTTCTTCTTCCCTCTTGGATGCCGACTAGGATATCCAATGACCTTCCCACATTTGTCCTTTAAATGACCTTTTACTCCACAGACAGTGCATCTTACTTTAACATTTTTACTTAACATAGCAGATGATTCAACTTGAAATTGTACGTCATTCAACTTGAGCAGACTGATTCAACTGAAGGCAATGGACTCATCAGGAGTATTTGACTCCTCTGAGATGAATATGTTTCATCAAGTCCATTCAAAAACTGGAAGAGCCTCTGCTCTTCATTTGTTTATTCAATGCCTGTAGGAAATTTGTCATTTCATCAGTTACAGTTGTAAATCGAGGCAAATCATTCATAGTACTAAGCTTTTCCCAAATTCCTCTCATTCTTGTATAGTACTCGTTGATAGGAGCACTGTTCTGTTTCAAATTGTAGACTTCCTTATTGAGTTTGTATTTTTTTGAACCAGCGCTCATAGCAAATCTTCGCTGTAGTTGCTTCCAGATCTCAGCAGCTGATTCAATATACATGATTGAATCTGCAATTGAATCAGAAACAGAGTTCATAATCCAAGCTATGACTAAGTTATTGCACGCATCCCATTGATCTCCTTTGATTGGATCATCAGTAGCCCTAAGAAGAGTTTCATGAACAAACGGAGGTTTCCTCTTCGTTGATAAAGCAATCTCCATTGCTGGTTTCCAGGACCTAAAGTTGCTCAATCCATTCAATTTGATCTTTAGATCAAGAGATCCAGGTTCATCTGAATGATAGACAAATAATGGATTCTGAAACTCAGTAAAGTTGTTGGGATTTCTCTCTGTCATTTTGAATCTAATTCAATCAACAACACGTTTAGGTTGAATTTGATCAAGATTATCAATCGATGAATGCTTTAGTTCTGCTCACAAACTCAGATTGCTTCATAGAGCTCTGATACCATGATGATTTTGAGGCCCTCCATGGAAGTCTGTCTCTGAGATTTAGTGAGAGAATTTGAAGATAGGGAGAGAAGAGAGGGAGAGAATGCAACAGATCTATAAATGGAAGCACACTTTATTATAATTTAGCACATGCTTTTATACAGTTAGCTACATAACTGTTTACAGCAGGATCAACAATAAGCAAATATCTCCTACAAATATCAAGTAACAGAAATCAGTTTTATTCCTCATTTTCAACGTTCATTTCAGCAGCTCCATCATAAAACACATACATATTCTGCATTACACTTTTGATGGAAAGTGATAAACAGTTTGATGCTGCTGGGGCTCAAGTAGAAGCAGGAGAAGGCAGCGGGCGAAATCCATATTGAAGCGAAGCTTTCCAAACTTTGTCTATGTCGAAGAGCTTGTCTCCGCACTCATTCACACCCCATCCTTCTAAGGCATGCACTATTCCAGCCACACGCCATGCACTCATCACCCTCCTAGGCAGCCAATTCTGCTTGAATATATATACAAGCATGACACCCAAAAAATAAATACAGAGAAAAGTGTCTAAAATGCAATAAAAACTAGCAGTAAGACAGACCACTGATGACCGATGTCAAAGTTAGGAATGGATTGGATGTCTGCTGAGTTTGAAATTCTTTTTACATAATCTTGGCCGCTTACCGGGCCTTACCTTAGGAAAGATTCAGTGGGTTAACAAGTCCGGGGAATAGGGGAATAGATGCTCAGGCCCAAGGTCCAAATCGTCCATGCCTATTCCCAAATAAATATCTCAGGGAAGATTCAATAGACTTGTTCAACAAGTTTGATGAGATAGGGGAATAGATGCTCAGACCCATTGCCCAAATTGCCCACTCTTGTTCCCAAATAAATGGGAGATGAAATTCCCCTTGCCCAAGATTGAACTCGAGTGGGAAGGATGGCAAGGAACAACCATGCCAAAGAGGCTGAGACTACCTCTTCAGCTAATAATAACTAACTTTGTAATTAAGAGCCAAGTTAGGTTAGTAGATTTGTGGCTTGTTAGTTCATAGCCCAAGCCATCAATGCAAGCTAGTGGGTTATAGCTCACAAATAAAGGTTAGTGCCCATTAGTTTTTACTTGTTTTTTATTTCCATTAAGTAAAACCCCCCCCCCCCCCCCCCCCCCCCAAAAAAAAGAATGACTAGTTCATTCATCAATGAATACAAAGTCTTTTCCAATGCAAAAATTGGTATAATCCAATTCATTTGGTATGTTTTCTTTCTTAAGTTGATCGATTCGGACTACTTAATTGGTAACTAATAATTGAAACAATATTAAGAGCATAATGGACAAACCTCGCAACAATGCAAGTTACCAAAAGACTTGGGAGCCGCAAGAGCTGGAGTTTCCAAATACAAACAGTCTCTTCTCAGTTTCTTTGGCGGGAACTGAGAGAAAGGAATAAAAACACTTCCTTTCTGTGCCATAACTTGCTCATGCTTAGACACATCATCTCCAACTAACCAGACCTAGAACATACGAAGAGCAAAACATCATATCTTGATATATATTCTCAGCAAAGCAAGCATAATAATTTTAGCTTAAATTTTTGGTTGCGATACGTCTTGAACATGTTATCAATCAGAGTTTTTTTGAACGAGATGTCTCAATTTCGAATCTCAGTAGCCCCCATATTTATTTATTTCACAAGGCAGGGCAGGCTTTTGTAGCATCCACGCTTCAATCCCAGAGGGCATTCGCGTGAGGGGACGTGTTAGAATATAAACCTACCTTGGACCTTCAACTATCAGCTTAAGCTTTAGATTGAATTGATTTTTGAACAATTTTTTTGTTTTCTTAGCTGCAGATGTCAAGATAAAAATAATAATAATAGTATGGAGACTTGCCTTGTGATCACCGTCCGAGCTTTTTTCAAAAAGAACGAGGTTGCTATCACATTCTGAAAGGTTCTTTTTCAGCTTCTCATATTCATCCTTCCTTATGACGACAACCTAAATATGATGTTTGATAGATCAATATTACAAAATTTATTGTACTGAAAAACCACGACCAATTCATTTTTCTCAAACTATTTGCGCTTACAAACATTTTAAAAAAAAAAAATGTAATGTGCATGCAAATGCATGTAAGTTATAAATTGTGAATATTTCTTTCAAAAATTTGCTTTTCATACCAAAAATGGAAATATGTGTACTTTTTATGCATTTACATGGCATATTCCGAAATATTCTCATTTTAAAAAGCAAGTATTTTCCAAAAAAAAAAAAAAAAAAGAGCTCATAGCAGTTCTTTATTTTACAAACACAAGTGATACATGGGCACCATTTAAATTTTTTGAATCCCCATTGTGAGCTCATTTGATGATCCCAGTTTAAAAGCTTGAATTGCAAGCTAATCTTAGAGAAAAGGTAACTATTAATTACCTTGATGCCTTTGTGACAAAGTGTAGAGACAATAGAACAAGCAACCTTAGAGAGTCTTCCCCTATACAGAACTTGGGAAGTACCCTTTGGGATGCTATTCAGCACCACTGCCACAGCTAAACTGCTTCCATCCACCAGTTTCACTTCGAGTCCAGGGTTATTCTCCAAGTAAATTTCACCATTTCTATTCAATTCCTCTCCCTACGATTAAGATATTAGATAATTAGATAAGAGTTTCAACTTCGTCTGTAATTGATTTGATCAAATTCTCAAGGAAAATGAGTAAACAATGATGTATATGATCTTGCCTGATTGAAAAGTCCCAGGCTCACTACTTTGATTCTTTTAAACTCAGCCTCAATTATCGCCTCCTCTATCAGCTTGTTGATAGCTTCTTGTTCGGATTCCAAAGCATACTGAAAATAAAATTCATCAAAAGAAATTTAAAAAAAAAAATGTAAGCCAAAAAGTGTAATATGATAATGTTGGATTTTTGTATTTAGTCACAACAAACAGCTTACGTACCTGCATAGTATAACGTGGAATGACCCATGATTGTATCTTGAGTTTGTGAAAGGTGTTTCTTTCAACAACGAAGGTCTGGCCACATAACCATGTTGTGATCATGGACCACAATGTGATAGGCCACATGAACCATAAGTACCATTCGGAGTTCAAGGGCTTTGAGGCAAGGGAGGCAAATCCAAGCCTAAGATGGTAGATTGATTGTGGTGTTGTTAGATGTGTCAAGTGCACCACATCTGGCACATCTTCTGGTTTATGTAGAGAAGCCTCATACAAAGAGTCGGTGGATTTGTCCATTGTACCGTATATGTAGTCATAGAATGGCATGAAAAGTGAATAGTTTGTCCTAAATTGTGTGTGATGCAATGAGTGAAACCTGCGATCAAAGAAATAGAAGGATGAGTTATATCCTACACTTTACCATGCTTACCATTTAGGGACGACTTCAAAGTTGATTTGCAAGAAGAAGAGTTAGCACTTACGATGGAGTGTACATGAGATACTTTAGGGGAGGAAAGATTGTAAAGATCCATTTAGGGACAACTTCAAAGTTGCAATGACCCATGTTATTCATTAAGTCAGTATAGGTGATATAGATGGCAACCGTAGCTATAGAGTTCACCCGAGCAAATGTAGCTGCCAGCATCGGTATGAAGAACAGAAGAGAATAAATAATATGCTCTGCAAATGGATGAACCACAGCTGCCGAGGGGGGGGGGGGAAGAAAGGACAACCACATAAACAACTCATTAGCATATGTTGTTCTATCAATTTTGATAATTAATCACACAAATCATTAGTAAATGTAGGAAGATTTACAAGTAATGGGCTCGGTGACAATGGAGGAATGATGATGGGAGTGATAGCGAGAGTAAAGGAAGTGATGGTGCAACGCTCTATGGAACCAGTAGTACAGGAACTCCACTGGGCCAGCATGAAGTAAGAAAACAAGAAGCACCCCATCTGCTCTCCACAAGGGCATGTTCTTCGCGCCCTCCAGCCCCCAATAGACAATGTAGGCTAGGATGCCATTAAACACTATTTGGTCGTCCCTGTTAAAAGGAGGGGAAAACAATGTCTCATTAAGTAATACCATGTGCGTGGCAAGGAATTTGATGCGAGTACTTATATCAGCTAAGGTACACATTTCTTTTTAAAAAGCTCATTTTAAGAACTCCACAGTTGAGAGTGTTTTCAATAAAATAGTCTTCGGATACATGATCGCCTAAGAAGTTTTATCGGATAACATGTGATTTAGGACAAATCCTACTGTAAAAGCTCGTGGTTATTTTTGAGTTCAGTTGATGATGCTTGAACCATTCCTAGTAACTTTCTACGGCTCAGAAAGAGGTGAGGCGTGTTTGGATACACATATATGTATGTACATGTATGTGTGTTTTTTTGGGCCGGGGGGGGCATGTCTATGAATTTGCGTTCAAGTGAGGTCTTTTCTACCTAATGGGATTGTCATTGGTTATATGGTTTGAAATGAGGCATCTCGATGAGGGAATTGGGTTTGAGTTCGTTTGGTCCATTAAATTTGCTAAATATAGTTAGATAATTCATGAGCAACAATGTCAGTTGAATTAGTAAGTAAATTGATCTTGTTCACAACCCAACTTAACCAAAAGTTTAAACTAAATATTGAAGGTCTGGGAATAAGTACTAAATTATCTTATAACATGCTCCCCCAAGCGAATGCCCCTTAGAATTAAAGCAAACGCCCAAGATTATATATCATACTAAATAACCAACTCAACCAAAAGCTTGATTAAGTTGATGAATGCCTAGGCATAGATTTTATACTTCATAAGTGAGTATTATACTCAGATCAAAGGGATCTGAGAGGAATTAGATGCAATGCGTAAACTACCTAGAATTAGTGTGGCCACTGAAGAAGTCAATGATTTCTTGCAAGCCTTGGCTAAACACAATGAGGAGCAAAAGCTATTTTAATTTCTCAATGGAGCGAATGAAGACTACAAACAGCAAAGGATTCAGATCTTGCTGATGACACCATTACCTCCAATTGAAACAGCTTGTGCCCAACAGGAAGAGCTGCAGCAAGAAGTGTTGGCTGAAACACATCTATAGAATAGGGATGAAGTCCTCAACCTTATTGAGCCAAGGACCAAATGAAAGATGTGCTCAATATGGTAACAAAGGTCACACAAGAGAGAAGTGCTAGCAAGTGATTGGATACCCTAGTTGGCATCCCTGGTCCAAGAGCAGAAGAAACCATTTAGGAAACAGAGGGACAACAATAGAAATAGAAACTAGGAAATGAAAATAAGACAGTGGCTCAAGCTGAGGTGTCTATAGTTGCATCAAGTTCATCAAATGGTGGAGCTTCTTTGACTCAATAGCAAATTGATTGACTTCTGAAGCTTTTTTCACAAGCGAACCAAAGTGCAGAGGCATCATATGACATTGAAGATGAGCTAGAGCATAACTTTACAGAGATGTTGTCCATGCTTTTTGATTCCTTTACTTTGCTAGTGAATTCATTTGTGGTTGTAAGCCCTATATTCCTCACTATATGTAGGATTATGAACTTCCTAGAGCTCCTTTGATTCCTTTGAAGCTTTTCATTGGAGATTGTCGGGTTTCATCTTTAAGATCTTTCAAGAAAGAACCGACTTCTTATTTGCATGAGACAAACCCAACCTATTATGATGCATATGATAGGAGATTTATCATTGAGAACAAGAACGAAGCGACTCTAGAAGATTAAAATAGAGAAGCAGATGTCCAAGTCATAAAGTATCGTCAACTTCTAGATATTGAGGCAAATGATGTTAACAACATCCTCCTCGATTCTATGAATGAAGAAGTGCAAGTTAGGGACTGTGAGTCATATACAAATGAAGTCCACAATCAGGGAATGTTCATTCTAGATAGCAATTTGGAGGCTTTTACTAGGGCACCTAATGAAGAGGATGTCCCACCACTAATACAAGTGAATGAAGAGTCAAAGATAATAGCAAATAACGCTTCCATTACCCTCCATGAATATTCAATGGACGTTCAAAAATCTGACGCATGTAAAGAAAATTCAAGATGGGTCAAGCAGTCAGTATACATGTTAATGCCGAATTTATAATCCCTGATCATGCTTTCATGGACAATACTTTACATTCGATGACAAGACTTGAAAGTGAGTATGTTGATTTGTTTACCCTAATGAACTTCTAGCTGGCAAGAAGCTACATCCGCTAACTGCATTGCTACTTTTCTTGGAGAAGTTGAAAGCCCTACAATTATTCCATTTGCGGAGTGAAGTAAAGTTGTTTCTTTATTTGGATTCCTTCTTTCTACCTCCGCACAAAACTCGGTGACGAGTTTTTTCCAACTAGGGGGGAATGATGCAGGATAAGGATAAAGGAGAACTAAGAAAATATGGATATATCTTAATATTGACATATGTGAAGTATCTTTATAATTTATTATTTTGTAGGTTATCTTTTAGGAATATTATCTTTTTGTTTGTTCTTTTAGATAGTGAATAATATCTGTTAGACTAGGTATCCATTTGTTTCCTTAATATTTTAGGTTTCCTTAATGTTTTAGGTTTTCTTCTCTATTTAAACTCTTTTGTTATGTATTCAGGAGGGAGAGTTGAATTGAATTAAAAAATATTGAGTATTTGAGAATTCTTGTGTGAATTTTCTTGGTCTGAGAATTGCTCTTAGAGCGTCCTACATCAATTGTTTTCTTTGTAGGAATTGCACTTAGAGCGTCCTACATCACATAACCATTTGAGCTGATTCACATTTCCATATGGGTTCCTTATAGAGTGTTGACCCAAGGCAAATATAGATACTTTCTGTCTATTATAGATGACTTTAGTCATGCTACTTGGACATAATTATTGCAGTGTAAGTCTCAGGCTCTTAATACGATCTAGATGTTCTGTAATGATGCGAATACTCACTTTCAAAGTTCAGTGAGATCATTAGGTCAGACGATGCCTTGGAGTTTGACTCAACTGCATATATAGAGTTGTTCAGCGGAAGAGTTATTGTGCATCAAACATCCTATGTGGATATACCACAACAAAATGTTAAAGTTGAGAGAAAATACACTCATTAAAGATAGCCAGACCCTTGAGATTTCAAGCTGCTTTGCCGCTCCAGTTTTGGACAGATGCTGTCTTGATAGCCACTCACATCATAAACAAACTTCTAACACCTATCGTACGGTATAAAACCCCTTATGAATTTTTGTTGGTTCTAAACCAAATTATGCCTATCTAAGAGTGTTTGGTTGCTTGGTGTTTGCTATAACCCTACTAGAACTACAGACAAATTTCATCCTAGGAGTGTGCCTTGTATTTTCTTAGGCGATCCCAGTTTTCAAAAGGGGTACAAGCGGCTAAGTATGATTACGAAGAAGGTCTTTGTTAGTAGAGATGTGCAATTTCATGAGCATATCTTTCCATTCCACAGCAGCAGTCTTACACACTATATGCAACCCATACTTGCTCCTATCTCAGAAACTACAACCTGGACAGACGATTATCTTAATTCTCTACTTCATATTGACCCATAGTTACATGTCATATAGGCAATGGTCACAGAGATATTTGATTTTCAACCATAAACACGTGTTTTAGCAAGAACAAATGATTGATTCATATTTAATCCCTACAAATCAACCACTGTTGACAAAACTGACAACCCCAAGAAGGTCTACAAGACCTTATAAACCACCCAACTAGCTTCCAGGCTTTGTGGCACATGCGGGAAAAGAGGAAAAACAAAGCAAGGTACCTCTACATCCTCTCACACAATTTGTTGCATATGATAACGTAAGCGCCACATATAGAGCTTATCTTGCTACTCTAGACTCAGCAAATGATCCATTCTTTTTTCAGCAAGCTGTGCAGCATCCAAAGTGGTGTGAGGCTATGAATCAAGAGTTGAGAGATCTAGAGCAGAACAACACTTGGATAATCACATAATTACCAACTGGAAATAGGCCTATTGGCTATAAGTGGTTGTACAAAACAAAGTTCAGTGATCATGGCGCGGTAGAGAGGTATAAAGTTAGATTGTCAATTCAAGGTTGTAGACAACAATATCGTGTGGATTACCAAGAAACATTTGCTCATGTGGTAAAAATGACTCCAGTGAGAACTTTACTTGCCGTAGCTACTGTGAAAGATTGGACTACATGTCAAATGGATGTATTCAATGCCTTTCTTCATGGGGATTTGGAGGAGGAAGTCTCTATGACATTGCCAAAGGATTGTCATAGTCATGGCACTGTAACAACTCCAGATACCCCTAGTGTAAGCTCAGGTAAGATGTAACTTGCTAAAGTCACTATATGGGCTCAAGCAGGCCCTAAGGTAGTGGTTTGCCTAGTTGTCTAGTGCACTTTTTACCTTTGCCGTTCAACAGTCAAAGGCATACTGCTCATTGTTTATAAAAAGGGAAGGAGATGGATTTACCGTTGTGCTGGTATATGTGGATGCATGGTGATAGCAGGTAATAATCCCGCAGTCTTAGACGCTTTGATGAAGGCTCATCTAAATTAGCATTTTCACATGAAGGACTTAGGACAACTAAGGTATTTTCTGGGGCTAGAAATAGCTAGATTAGATAAGGGCATATTTGTGCCCCAAAAGAAAGTATGTGCTAGATTTATTGGCAGAGACATGCATGACAAATTGCAAACGATTGAAGCTTCCCGTGATACCAAATTTGAAATTGATGGGGGATATAGGGGAATAATTGAACGACCCTGATCAATATAGAAGGCTCATTGGTCAGCTGATTTATTTGTCCATAGCAAGGCCAAACTTGTGCAATTGTTAAGTCAATTTATGCACAAGCCTACAGTTGAGCATATGCAAGAAGCAATGCATGTCTTAAGGTACCTGAAAAGGTCACCTAGGCATGGTATACTGCTAGCCAAAGAGTCGACAATACAATTACTTGCTTATTACGACTCAGACTGGGCGAGGTTGCCCCCTTGGGCAGAAAGTCTACCACAGGCTATTGCATTTTTGGTTGGGAAATCTCCTTTATCCTGGAGAGCTAAGAAACAAGGAGTTGTGGCTCGTTCATGTGCTGAGGCAAAGTATAGAGCTATAGCAGAAAAATCTTGTGAAGTGACATGGTTGCTTGCATTACTCAAAGATCTAACAGTCACCAGGTTGGAATCGGTGAGTCTTTACTGCGGCAATTAAGTTGCACCACACATAATGGCAAATCTAGTCTTTCATGAAGAACCAAAGTACACAGAGGTGGATTGTGATTATGTTTGTGACAAATTCAAGACCAGTCAGATTAAGCCAACACATGTTCATAGCAAGAATCAGCTCGTTGATATTCTGACCAAGATCACTACTGTAGATCAGTATCATAAGTTGCTTGTCAAGCTTGCTGTTGTTGATCTTTATCAACCCCAAACTTGAGGGGCAGTGTTGAGGATATGAATAGCTATGTAACAACCTGCTAGTGACATGGCAAGTTGGTTAGAATGAGGGTCCCAGTCCTATTTTCTTTTAGCTATTTTCCTTTAGTTTTTTGGTTGTAATAAATAGAGAGAGGGAGCTCTGGGAAGAACTGATTTGACTTTCTTACTCTTTGAATGCAATCGCTCTCATCATTCTCTCTCTACTTTCTCTCATTCTCTCACTTATCTCATGAATGCTTGTATTCAACCAGATTTGATTGACTTTGGGAATTTTTTTTTTTTTAAAAAAAAACTCACAACAATTCAGTAAAGAGTCATGTCAATTCATGGTTGAACAAAATATGGTTGCTTGGTATTTACTCTGAGTCTAGTGTGTTTGATATCTATGGAGTGTTGGGTAATAACAACTGTTTGAAAAAAAATAGCTATTTGGGAGGATTTTAGCTATTTTGGTTAAGTTAAACAGTTAAATGATATTTGATAAAGAGTTATTTGCAAAAACTACTTGGTCCGAAAAAGCTCTTTTTGAAAAAACTATTCTTATTAGCCTTTTGAGAAGAGTTTTTTGTGGAATGACATAATTGTCTATGAGTTTGAAAAAATTGCACACATGTCATTAAAAACGAATTCACAAATAAGGGTATAAATGAAAATTTATGAATATATTTTTTAGAAACAACTAGTTTTTACCAAATACTTTTTCTAAAAACAGCTAATTAAAAAGCTAATATAAACAGCTAATTGAAACAACTAACAGCTAATAGCTAACATAAATAGCTAATAGCTAACAACTGTTTATCAAATAGTACCTATATGGGGATTAATATTGCCAATGCAACTATGCAAGTCCAGCTATATACATTTTAGAGAAATGAGATGAGTTACAGAAGAAAGTAGTACCAAGTCCTTTCTCTGTCAACTTGGTCAAACTCAAGGCTCTTATCAACAATGAGATTGTTTCCTTTGGCAGTTCGATAACGTGAATAGGTGATCCAGATCTGGTGGTGAAGCATCCTCCACAGCATCAATGGGAACAAGAAAATATAGGTGAAATCTCCTCCTCCTGCTTTCGTGAAAAATGAATACATGCTGTGGACCACCCAGGGTGCCACTGTCACGTACTTCAGCAGTTCAACAACGATGGGTTAGCCAGTTACATGCAAGTTTAACTAATTATAATATATAAATAAGTGTGGCAAGTAGGTTAAAAAAGTAATGGGTTATTAAACCGATCGTTAAAGGGTTGGCCCGATCCAACCCACTATTATGTTTTAATGGGTCGACCCATTATCAACTCGGTCAATTATTAACCCGATTCATTATTGACTCTATTTTAAATAGGTCGATTCACTGGGTCCAATGGATACCCGGCTTGTTGTCCACCCTACATAGAAGTCAAAGTTTTTTGTTTTGGGGGAGGGGGGCTGTCAAGACTGAAAAATAACTTCAAATTGCTTCAAGAATTGCCTTTTAGAACTGGATTGAAAAAACCAGCTCTACTATGAGATAATTGGAATTGACAGGACAAAGAAGAAAATTAAAATTCTAAGTTCTGAATGATGAGTTTGTACGTCTTTTGTACTTTTAAGTTTATATAGTTGTAAAATCCAAATTTATGTTGACCTAGCTGATCATTGGATGTTATACTCTAACAGTGTGTTTGGTAGGGGTGAAAATCATTTTCTCTGAAAATAATTTTCTCATTTTATGATGCTTGGTAAAATAAGTAAAGAAAACTTGTTTTCAGAGGAAAACAATTTTTCCTATAATGAAGGAAAATGTTTTCATTTTGAATAGAGCGTAAATTGATTTTATATTTTTTTGGCTCTCACACTTTCTCTTCCGTATCTATTTCCTTAACAAATGGTTAGAAGATTAAGGCAGTGACATATGGTTCGAAGATTAAGGCAGCATATATAGTAAATATTAACGAAATTGTATCATCCGGCTGTCGATACCGGTGAATCTGTCACGGCCCAGGCTTTCCTGACACCGAGGTATTGTCCGCTTTGGGGTGGCTCTCAAGTTAAGGAGGTGAACCCCTTACGGGGTGGCGCCCCAGTTAAGAGGGTGAACCCCTCACGGTTTTGTCCTCAAAAGGGGCCTCGATGTGTTGAGGTTTCCCCACGCTTATAAGGCATGGTTCGTTCTCCTCAACTGTCGATGTGGGACTCCCCAACTCCACCCCCCGTTAGGAGGCCCAGCACCCTCGCTGGCACACCGACTCGGGAACCTGGCTCTGATACCAACTGTCACGGCCCAGGCTTTCCCACACCGAGGTATTGTCCGCTTTGGGGTGGCTCTCCAATTAAGGAGGTGAACCCCTTATAGGGTGGCGCCCCAGTTAAGGGGGTGAACCCATCACGGTTTTGTCCTCAAAAGGGCCCTCGATGTGTTGAGGTTTCCCCACGCTTATAAGGCGTGGTTCGTTCTCCTCAACTGCCGATGTGGGACTCCCCAGCTCCACCCCCCGTCAGGAGGCCCAGCGCCCTCGCTGGCACACCGACCCGGGAATCTGCTCTGATACCAACTATCACGGCCCAGGCTTTCCCGACATCGAGGTATTGTCCGCTTTGGGATGGCTCTCCAGTTAAGGAGGTGAACCCCTTACGGGGTGGCGCCCCAATTAAGGGGGTGAACCCCTCACGATTTTGTCCTCAAAATTAAGGGCCCTCGATGTGTTGAGGTTTCCCCACGCTTATAAGGCGTGGTTCGTTCTCCTCAACTGTCGATGTGGGACTCCCCACCTCCACCCCCCGTTGGGAGGCCCAGCACCCTCGCTGGCACACCGACTCGGGAACCTGGCTCTGATGCCAACTGTCCCGGTCCAGGCTTTCCCACACCAAGGTATTGTCCGCTTTGGGGTGGCTCTTCAGTTAAGGAGGTGAACCCCTTACGGGGTGGCGCCCCAATTAAGTCTTAACCACGCCTTATAAGCGTGGGGAAACCTCAACACATCGAGGGCTCTTTTGAGGACAAAACCGTGAGGGGTTCACCCCCTTAATTGGGGCGCCACCCTGTAAGGGGTTCATCTCCTTAACTGAAGAGCCATCCCAAAGCGGACAATACCTCAGTGTGGGAAAGCCTGGACCGTGACAGTTGGTATCAGAGCCAGGTTCCCGGGTCGGTGTGCCAGCGAGGGTGCTGGGCCTCCCAACGGGGGGTGGAGGTGGGGAGTCCCACATCGGCAGTTGAGGAGAACGAACCACGCCTTATAAGCGTGGAGAAACCTCAACACATCGAGGGCCCTTAATTTTGAGGACAAAACCGTGAGGGGTTCACCCCCTTAATTGGGGCGCCACCCCGTAAGGGGTTCACCTCCTTAACTGGAGAGCCACCCCAAAGCGGACAATACCTCGGTGTCGGGAAAGTCTGGGCCGTGATAGAATCTAATAACCATGATTCTACCGAAATTCAAAACACACTTTGCAATTTGTCGTCAAGATTAAAAAGATAGAGAAACTCACCATATTTTTCTTGTTCTTTGTTTGGATTCCTACTGTAAGGCGGAAAATCGATAAATATTGCTAGCATCAAATTGTGCGCAGTAGATAGCAGGTAAGATCAAAAAATTAACAAATGTACATATTGTCACGGCTTTGATCTAGATGACATTACTATTGTAATATAATTTCCCAAATAACAAAATATAAATTCCCATTTTTTCAAGTTTCTTGCTTATTTTTTGCTCTTCACTAATGTCTCTTTTTAGCTTTTTTTGATTTATTTTTTGCTAATCAAACTCATTTTTCAGAAATTTCATTTTTTTTTTATCAAACAACTGAACATATGAGCTGAAAATCATTTTCCATGAAAAATTATTTTACATGGAAAATTATTTTCTAGGAAAATGGTTTTCAACCCTACCAAATGCACCCTAATTTTAAAATTTTCAAAAAAAATATTTAAATACTAGTCTAAGTTTATCGACCTTCAAATTCTATATAATTTACTATTAGAATATAAATCTATTCCTAAACATTTAAATTCCATATAATTTGCAATTGACCAATTGTCCTTCACATGCTCCAACTATCCCTGAAATTAAATCTCTGTACAAATGTCACGAGAGAAGGGGAGGGAGGGGGGGGGGGGGGGGAGAGAGACCTTGAAGTTGCCAAGACGCTCCCATGGCCAATGAGTAAGAACACCAGGAGTTGATGCCATAATTTTATCCTTCCGTCTGCGTAATTCTCTCTGCCTCCCACTGACCTTGGCACAGATGCGAGAAGCTTACGATACCCCAACTATATATATAGCTCTGATCAGCAAGTCGAGTCCATGTGGACCCCTGCAAATTTACTCGTCGATGACCAGCATAAACTGCCTTCCACTCAGTTTGAGTTTATGGACCCCTGCAAATTTGCCCTTCAATGACCAACATAAACTGCCGTCCACTCAGTTTGCCAGACCACTGGGAGTCAGCCGCCACGGGTTGATCGGTTGTAGATTTGGTAAAACTGACCCGATATCAAAACTCTAAACCAAACGACCCAAACTCATACCTGACCCAACATTCGAAATATGCGCACCTGAAAGTGGACCCAAAATCCGAATTGACCTAAATTGAACCATATTTGACCCGAAATTTTCTACAAAGTTGCTTGTTTTGGCATGACAAGCGTATTTGATCAAAAATTGGTCGACTCAAAATTGACCTGAATCAATCCATACCCGACCCAAACCGAAACGACCTGAAAGTTCGCTTAACCCGAACATGACCCGACCCAAACGTGACCCGATCCGTACCTGAACTGGATTACCATTTGTCAGGTCTACGTTTGCACCCCCTTTAAATAATAAAAAATTAGCAATTCCTCTAAAACACAGCTGATTTGGTGTTATGTAGAGTGTAGACCACTCAATTCAAAGGGGAATACAGGTCGGAGGTATTTCGGTTCAGATAAAATATAGTTCTGGTATATCTCAATTTCAGGTAAAATACATTTGGATATATTTCAGATCAATGATAATTAAAGCTATCTCGTATGCTCAAATCAGGCATAACAAAAGACTATGATAGGAAACCAAACTAGACTAAAAAATATATAAAAAGAACTTTGTTCGTGATTGAGCCACGCAAGATAAACCAAACCGATCAAGTCAAAACCTAATATTCCCAGGTGTATGTTAGGATTCAAATTGGGGGTGAAACCAAAAAAATTTTGTTAAGGGAGGCCGCATAGGGAGCGATGTATAAGACCAAAATACGTGTGATGTAGCTATTTAGCCCTAAAATATTCATATTAAAGTTAAAATTCTTAAAATTTCTAATTTTTTTAGGTCCCGTATAAATCACAAATGGCAGCTCAATATAATTACAATTCAATGGGGGGAAAGATCGAACTTAAAACGTAATATACATAGGACATCAGTCTTAACCACTAAGTTTTTAAAATTTTTAATATGAAGATAGTTCCTTGTCTATTCACACTAATTAAAGTTGGAAATGATCATGAGATCCTCAATTTGAGATTTTGGATTGATACTAGGGACCGTCTGATATTATAAAATTATTTATTTCTAGTTTTATGATGTTTTGTTACCCAAATATATTTGGTTTTTTCCTACGAAAATAATAAAAGTCTAAAAACAATTATTATTTGATACAAGGCTTATAAGAAGAATTACAAAATCCTTTTTAAAACAAAAGAAGAATAACAAAATCAAACTAGCTATTCTGAAATATAGATTGAATGGAAAGTATTAAATATTAGGAGAGAAATAAATCAGGGGGGTTGTATATATATATAAATACAGAACTATGTTGTTGGCACTACAAAAAAAAAAAAGAAAACTATTTTGAGGAATTGCTTTAGAAGCAGGTAAAAACAAAAAAAACAATAAACAATAAACAAAACGAGAGATCAAAAGTAGACATAAAGTCTGACGTGAATTAGCTTGATTATTGATGACTTGATGGAGTTGGGCGGGCCTGGAGAAATCCACGTGCAAAATAAAGTGTAAAAAAAGGGGAAAATAAGGAGGACGGTTAAATTGACAAAGTTTCGAGCCTAGACTGCCAGACAGCAACAGTAAAGTGAGCTATTGCCACAACACCATCCTATCCCCTCTAAGTGACTTCGGGTTTGAAAAACATTAGCCTACGGAGGACCACGACTCCTCTAATTTCATCATTGAATTCGGAGATGATCGGTTGCATCATTAAAATTCATTCAAGTTTTTTTTTTTTTTCTAGAGTTAAAAGGCTAATTTAGTTGTTCTAACAACTTATATTTATGGGATTAGCCCAATTATTAGCAATCCTGAATTTGTCTAGGATATTCAGCTTATTTTCATGTCAAAGCATTAGCTGTCCTTGTTACTTACGCTAGACAATTGAACTCATCTTTTCAGCGTAACCTAATTGCCCAAAAATATGGATGAATGTTCTTTCAATTGTTTCATCGCAGGTATGAGAGAAAAACTTTAAATTCAAGCATAAACAAGCTAAGTTAAGGTCTGAACAAAATCAACTAGACATATCAAGGGCTAATCATAACCAAACAACACAAATTTAACTGCAACTAAACATCAAGACACAATAAAAACCAAGAACTATTAAAGTAGCAAAAGCATGAAATTAAAGAGAGAGAGAAAAAACTAGTCTTTAATCTTGAAATTAACAAACTTGTACATAATACATGTACTGCTAGTTTAATTTAGTTTCCCTCTATTGGGTTTTCATGCGTTCAGCATGAATCATAAGAACCGAGCCCTAAAGACCCAAGGAAAAGGCTCTGCCAAAAAGTGATACTAAACGCATTTTAAAAAGAGTAAGAAAACCGATTGCTAATATGACACGTGCCATTTGACAAGGGGACTTGTGTCAGATCCTTGAATCACAAATCAAGCAGCAACAAAGCTGCAAGCAAGAGCATGCTCGTGCCGTAGACACGGCTGCTTGTGCTTCTAGACATGAAAAGTTTGCATTCAAGTACCCTGAAATTTTGATCATTAATATTTTTATCCATACTTTTTTGAAGATAGGATTCTAATATCTTGAAGTTTATAAGTATACTTTTTCAGGTGCCCTTCAAATTTTGATTTTGCGTATGTAATTTTTTGTTTATAAATACTACTCGAAGTCCCCTTTCAACTAGTATCAGAGTTACGTGGCCAAAAAATAGTTAACATGATTAAGTTAATTAATAGTGTATTAAGCTAATTAATTATGTTTAATACTTAAATCATTATCTACTTGTCCTGTATCAAATTATTCACATATTGTGCACACTCCAGAGGAATCCACTTCAGTAGCACCGTAATTAAACTATGTCGCCAATATAGTTTTAGAATTGAAATGGAATTCAAAAATTAACACTGAAGTTAATTAGATAAAGAAGCAATTATATATGATACATCTCTCTTTGATTAACAAAATTAGACATAGCAAAAAATCTAATTTAAGTATTAGTGCTTCACTTCAACATGAATATCATTTCCAAAATCTAAAAAACAAAAATCATTTTCCTTCGCAAGATATTAAAAATGAAATAAGTTTGTTGACCCTATCCTTGTGTAATGTAAGGTTTTGATGATAACAAATACAACTGTAATATATACTTGAGTGTGTTGATCGAACAGGTTCCAAATATTATTTGGAATACTTTGAAATTGCTTGGTTAACAATGCTCAAGAACAGGTCTTAAGAACAGGTCCTCAAGATCAGTTACCTGGCAAGACTTTTTAGAAATTCAGAACAGCCTTAAGAACAGTTCTGAGAAGTGTTTGGACCAGCAAGTTAAGTTTCTACAAGATGTCTGATTGAATCAACAAGAGTCTTTTATTTTGCTATGATTTTTATTCTATTATATTATTGTTAATATGCCAATTAGAAAGTCTTGATTTAACATTCACTTTGAAATGATTTTTCTCTTTGAAAAATTTCAGAATACTGTCTCAGAACAGTTCTGAGAATAGGGTGTTCAAGGTGTTTTCAAGCCAAAACTGCAAAACTGATTTTTTCACGATTTCTTCCTTGATTTTTGGGCTAACGTTTCTGAGATTTTTTTTCTGCTGGCTGTTAAGTCCAAAAATGCTATTTTTGGCTTTGAAAAACTTGGGGAGAATTTCGAGCCTAATTTTTCCTTTATTCTCCAACTAACAACATCTCTATTTTTAGAAAATGGATGAATTTGTGGAGAAAATCATGGGCTTAGTTGCTAAGATTTTGTGGCTGACATTTAGCCGTGTAGCTCAAGCAGTTAGTGGGAGAATTGAGCTCACACTTCTCACTTCTTACGGCCCAAGCATTTCTTTTTTAGAAAATACATGTGATTGTTCTAACCGATTTTTTATTTAAGCAAGTCTCCACATTCATTTTTCTTTATCGGTTTTCACAGCAACTTTCAAGAGTTTTATGAGCTAAATTTCCAGAGAGAAAACTGACCAAAGTGTGTGCAAAATTGAGCTTTCCAAAATTGGCATACTAGGCGCATATTTGTACCTTACACTAGCTTATTGAGAAGCATTCAAAAGTAAGGTGTCCATCTTATTCTCTCTCTTTCAAAAGTGAGTCGAGTGTGTCCAAGTCAAGGGGACTTTTGGACGTGAGGTAACCGGTCTTAGGGAAGACGGTTACGTGTGAGTTACAAGTTGTAACGGTGAGGGTTACATTGTAACGTGTTTAGCCCGAATAGTGAAGTGGTGTGAAAATCCTACAGGGGTAGGTCGTGGTTTTTCACCTCAGTTGGGCTAGAGGTGTTTCCACTAAAAATCCTGTGTTCACTTTCTCTTCTACTTATTTCTGCTGCATTTTCGTTTTCTGGGCGTGTTACAAACAGTCTGTCTGAACAGGGTCTAAGCCTGTTTCCAGAAAACTGCGAAAATTTGGCAACACAATTCACCCCCTCTTGTGTTTGTGTACTCTCATTTCTATCAAGTGGTATCAGAGCAGGTTCTCATTTAAAGGCTAACACCTTGAGAGATCCTAGAAGATGAGTACACCACAAGGAATGCTTGAGGGTCAATCTGTGACTCGACCACCATACTTTAATGGTCAACATTATAGTTGGTGGAAGAATCGCATGGAAAACTATGTTCAAGCTGATGATTATGAGTTATGGAGATCAAGAATGGTCCACTCATTCAAAAAGGCAATCGAAGATGGGAATATGGTTCCCAAGGAGCCTCAGGAATTCAATGCCGAAGATTTTAAGATGATGGAAAAGAATGCAAAGGCCAAAAAACTCTTGTATTTTGGCCTTGGTCCTGATGAGTACACTTGCATTTCTGAGTGCAATTCAGCCAAAGAGACTTGGGATGCCCTCCAAGTAGCTCATGGAGGTACAAATCAAATGAAGCAATCAAGAATTGAGCTTCTTATGAGAAAGTATGAGCTATTTGAAATGGATGATAAAGAAACGGTGATGGAGATGTATATCCGCTTCACCCATATTACTAATGAGCTAAAATCATTAGGAAAGTCCTTCACCACTAAGGAATTAGTGAGGAAAATCCTACGATTTTTGCCACAGTCATGGGAAGCCAAAGTCACGGCCATTCAAGAGGCCAAGGATATGAAGAAAGTCTCCTTGGATGAACTTATTGGTAATCTCCAAACGTATGAGCTTAGGAGAAATTCTCAACAAAAAGAGGAGATCAAAAAGGACCGAGGCATTGCTCTAAAGGTCTTGGAGGAGGATAGCTCGGACCTTGATGAGGAAGAAATGGCCATGATCACTCGAAAATTCAAGAAGTTTTTCAAGAAGGCCAAGGAAAGCTCTAAGAAGAAGAACTTCAGCAGGTCCAGGAACAATGACCGGGAATAGCTCTCTGGGTGTTTCAAATGTGACTACATTGTGAAAAACTGCCCATTGCTGAAAGAGGAACAAGAGCCCGAACAGTCCAGGAAACAAGGCAGGAAACAGGATGGAAACAGTTCTGCCACACGTTTCTCAAGGGCAATACTTACGGCTTGGGGAGATTCCACTGAGAACGATGAAGGGACTGAAGAAGAGGATGCTGCCATAGCTCTTATGATTAGAAGTGATACAGACTCAGATGATGAACCACTGGACAGCTTAGCTTAACTCAAAGATAAGGTACGTGGTCTCAATAAAGCAAAACTTGAAGATTTATTATTCACTTTAATGGATGAATGTGATTCTATTAATTCTGAGAATTGCATGTTAAAGGATATATATTCTAAGTTAAAAAGAGATATTAGAGAACTAGAACATGAGAATGAAATACTTAAAAGCGAAAAACTTGAAGTTGACAACAAGACACTTGTTTTGCATGAAGACCTTAATAAACTTAAAGAAACCTTAAGTACGAAAGAAGAAGTGTTTTCAATTAACTTCTCCAAGCTGGAAAGTGAGTCCCTTGAACTGAAACAGAAGGTTGAATCTCTGCTTGATGAAAATAGAAAATTGCTTGAAAAATTAAAACAAGTGGAATCTAACCTCACAGCGAACAGGCGCTGAAACAGGTTCTCACAGGCGCTAAATTGGCTGAATACTCATTATAACCAAGGCAAGAAGGGACTAGGTTTTATGCATAAATGAACCATGTACCCAGTCAATAGGAAATATGTGGGTCTACCTGAAAATATTGTTTGTTTTCATTGTGGTAAAACGGGTCATTATTGGTATGCTTATCCCATAAGAAGGTGTGCCATGGAAAGGAACTTGATTTATGTGAAGTAAATTTGGGTTAGGAAAGATGAGCTTTGCATGTCTAAGGGAATGGGACCCAAGTGGATCTGGGTTCCCAAAACTAACCCCTAATTTGTTTTGCAGACTAAACTGAGAGGGAACAACCCAGCAAATAACCCAGGGAATAGCTCAGGGAACAACCCAGGGAACAGCCAGCTGTGATATTTGACAGCGGGTGTTCAAGGCATATGACTGGTGAGAAATCTAACTTCCTCTTACTTACAGCCTCAGAAGGAGGGAGTGTGGCATTTGGTAACGGCAAGTCCGGGACAATTGTCGGAATAGGTAAGATAGGTGAGTCGCTCTCCCATTTTATTGACAATGTATATCTTGTGGATGGCTTAAAGTATAATCTACTTAGTGTGTCCCAACTGTGTGATAAAGACAACCTAGCAATGTTTTCTCCAAAACGTTGCTTAGTTATTAATATCAACACAAGAGATGTTGTGTTGAGGGGGGAGCGACACAAAAATGTATATAAAGTGTGTATTTCTGCTCTTCCCCAAAATAATCTGACCTATTTAAGTGCTTTGAATGATGATGTTATGCTTTGGCACAAGAGACTAGGTTATGCAAGTCTCTCTCTTTTGAACAAATTGGTTTCCAAAGATCTAGTCGTCGGCTTACCTTCCATCAAATACAATGATGGCAAGGTATGTGACGTTTGTGCTAGGGGGAAACAAGTCAGAAATTCTTTTAAATTGAAAAATTGTGTTAGCACTACCCGACCTCTCGAAATGTTACATGTCGATTTGTGTGGTCCTATGAGGATCACAAGTAGAGGTGGGAAGAGATATGTGCTTGTTATAGTGGATGACTACTCTCGTTTCACTTGGACCTTGTTTTTGGCTTCTAAAGATGAAACATTTGAAAAATTTCTTGCATTTCTTAAAAAAATTGAAAAGAGAGTAGGTCACTCATTGGTTTGCCTAAGGTCTTATCATGGTACAGAATTGAAAAATTCGAGCTTTATTGACTATTGTAATGAGCATGGTGTTGATCATAACTTTTCAGCTCCAAGAACACCCCAGCAGAACGGGGTGGTAGAGTGTAAAAATTGTACTTTAGAAGACATGACTAGAACAATGCTTATTGCTAGTGGTCTTCCTGAAAACTTTTGGACAGAAGCTTTGAATACATCATGCTACATTATAAATAGATGCATGATTAGACCTATTCTTAACAAAACTCCTTATGAACTTCTCAAGGGTAGAAAACCCAATATTATGCATTTAAGAGTATTTGGTTGTAAATGTTTTGTGCATAATAATAGGAAGGATGCCTTAGGAAAGTTGGATCCAAGGAGTGATGAGGCAATATTTCTTGGTTACTCCTCACACAGTAAGGCATACAAAGTGTTCAATAAGCAAACCTTGTATGTTGAAGAGAGTGTGCATGTACTATTTGATGAAATTAACTCTCTAATTGAGAATGATGCACAGGAAGATGATTACGAACTGGGTCTTGCTAGAAAAGATTTGTTGCTCACACATGAGAAAGGTAAGAGTCCTGAGGATGGATAAGGGCCTGGAGCTGTTTCCTTGGAAGGTGGGCAAGGTCTGAACCAGACAGGGGGAAGCACTGCTGAGCCTGGTTTGGATCAAAACCAGCCTAATTCTTCTCAAACAGGATGGGAAACAGGCTCTAGAAAAGGCTCAGGAATAGGCTCAGAAACAGGCTCTAGAACAGGCTCAGGAACAGTTTTTGAACCTGTTTCGCTGAGTATTCCAGCAAGAGTAGAAAGCGTGTCTGTGGACCCACTTACTCCATGACCATGGAAGCACCAAAGTTCGCACCCTCTTGATCAAATTTTGTCTGACATTAATACAGGAGTGCAAACTAGATCCAAGCTTAAAAATTTCTGTACTTTTTATGCTTTTCTCTCTAATATTGAGCTAAAAAATGCTAATGAAGCTCTTGCAGATTCAGATTGGGTCACGGCAATGCAAGAGGAGCTTCATCAGCTTGAAAGGAATAAGGTGTGGCACCTTGTACCACGGCTAGAGGATAGATCAATCATTGGCACCAAGTGGGTGTTCCGGAACAAGCTTGATGAGTTCGAAACAGTCACTAGGAACAAGGCCCGGCTGGTCGTTCAAGGCTACAACCAAGAAGAGGGCATTGATTATGAAGAAACCTTTGCACCCGTTACCAGGATTGAGGCTATCCGCATTTTGGTAGCTTTTGCAGCTCACATGGAGATAAAGCTATATCAGATGGATGTCAAAAGTGCATTCCTCAACGGATACCTTAAAGAAGAGGTGTATGTGATGCAACCCCCTGGTTTTGAAAGTAAAGAATTTCCTAACTATGTTTTTAAATTTGACAAAGCACTTTATGGTTTAAAACAAGCTCCTAGAGCTTGGTATGAACGTTTGTCAAACTTTTTATTGGAAAATGGTTTTAGAAGAGGCAAGGTTGATAATACCTTGTTTCTAAAATCTAAGGGGGAACATTTGTTGATTGTCCAAGTATATGTCAATGACATTATATTTAGTGCAACACACAATGATTTATGTGAAGAGTTTTCAAAAATGATGAGGAGTGAGTTTGAAATGAGCATGATGGGTGAGCTTAATTTTTTCTTAGGCTTGCAAATCAAACAAACTTCAAACGGCACCATGATACATCAACAAAAATATGTCAAGGAATTACTTAAGCGATTTGGAATGGAATCGGCCAAGCCCATTGATACTCCCATCTCTCCTTCAACCAGGTTGGTAATGGATGATAGGAGTCCCTCAGTCGAGGAGAAATCCTATAGGGGCATGATAGGGTCGCTTCTTTACCTAACTGCTATTAGACCTGACATTGTTTTTAGTATTGGTTTGTGTGCCCGTTTTCAGTCTAAGCCTAAAGAATCACATTTAAAGACTGTTAAACGGATTTTTAGATATTTAAAACATACACCTGATTTGGCTTTATGGTATCCTAGAGGATGCAACTTTAACCTTGTTGGGCATGCTGATGCTGACTATGTAGACTTTTTGATTGATAGAAAGAGCACCTTAGGTATGACTCATTTTCTTGGACCCTGTTTGGTATCTTGGGCAACCAAGAAACAACACTCAGTTGCCATGTCCATAGCAGAAGCTAAATATGTTGCAGCTGCCTCTTGTTGTGCTCAACTGTTGTGGATAAGGCAACAACTCAAAGACTTTTATGTTGACACGGGATGCATTTCTATTTTTTGTGATAATACAAGTGCAATTAATATTTCCAAAAATCCATGTCAACATAAAAGGACTAAACATATTGATATTCGTCATCATTTTTTGAGAGATAATGTTGAAAAGGGTTTGATTTCAATGGATTTTTGTGCCACTAATAAAAAATTGCTGATATTTTTACCAAGGCACTAAGTAGAGAACAATTTGAGAAGAATAGACTTGAATTGGATTTAGTTAAAACAACTTGATCATACTTCATTAACCCCCAATGATTGTCTAGTTAAAAAGGTTTTTTTCAAGTTAAGCATGTTAAAATTATTGGATGCAGTCAAACAATGGTGCTATAATTAGCACATGTGTGGAATATAGTTTGTTGACACTCGTTGAGCTCTGATGATATTGTCCTTATTGTCCTATATTACCGAACAACTGACCGCAGGAACAAACACCAAGAACAGGTATGGCCACTATTTGTCAAACGTGTATAAATCAGGTAGTTAATTCAGTTGTTGAGAATTTTTTTAAAAATTTTCTCCTTTCCCGAAGCGTGCGCGGCTGGGAGACTTAATGCTCTTCTTTTTCGGTTGAAAGACAGTCGACTCTTTAGCTCCCTCGCCCGCACACTTCGCTCATCAGCCACCGAAAAATCTCTCTCTCTCAAACCCAAAACCCTAATCTCTCAAAACCCAAGCTTCTCTCCAACTCCAATGGCGACCTCCGGCAGCAGCTCCTTCGCCTCTGTGAAGCGTAGCACCACCACCTCTCAAGCTCCGGTCTCGAAGCGCACGCGCATGGCGTCTCTGCTAGCCGCTTCAGCTCTGCCCGTGTCAGCCGCGATAATTCCGGCATCTCTTGAAGGTATGGGTTTGTATCTTTGACACCATTTCCCTTACTTTGGAAGACCTTTGGTTTTTTGAAGTGTGTAAATTTGAGCTCAGTGGGGCTAGGGTTGGCTGATATTCCACCCGAATTTAGGTGGGATTTGGTTTTGTTTGAACCAATTACTGAACAATCTGGGGTTGAGGCTCAAACCGAGATTAATGGTGATATGTCTGTGTTTGAGGAAGGTTCTGAAGTTTTGCATAAAGATAGTTGGGCTATTGTGTTAGCCGGAACAAGGTCAGCATATGTTCCTGACCTGAGGAAACCCCAACCTGAGCCTAAACCTGTGTTTGAGAAAAGATTAGATGATTTTTCAGAAAAGGTTGTAGACATTGATTTGGATGAGGGGCCAGAGACCCCCATTGAAATTGTTCAAACCAAGCCCGTCCAAATACTCCAAACCAGTGAGGGCCCGAGAAAGTGAAGAATCAAAGTGCCTGCGGGACGAATAGATGTCCCGCTTGTTCGTAAATTTAAGGCTATACAATCTAAAGCCTCCACCTCTCCCTCACAACCAAAATCAACTACACCCAAATCCACCCCCAAACCTTCCCGAAAATCCTTCAGGCCAGCCTCCCAGAGCACCCCTCGTACTTCTAAATCAGCTGGACCCTCCGAACAGCAGCCCACACTGATTGAGGAGATTGTTTCCTCACCAGAGAGTTCACCTGTCCGGGAGAAAGGGACAGCCCCTGCAGAATAGGGCTCACCCCAGGTCTCTCCTGCAAAGACACCAGCCACAGACAAAGGCAAAGGTCCTGCCGAACAAAGCTTCAAACAGACCCCACCAACCCCAAAAACACATTCCAAGAGCACGTCATCCAAGAGGAAGGTTTCTCCAAAACAGGTCCCCCAACAGGGCCCTGCTGAGGATGAACCTGTAGAGCCCAGCTCCAAGAAGGCCAAAAAGGTTACATCCACCACTTCAAAATTTGCCCAATTTCTTCAAAGAAGTGTGGTGAGGGGCAACATTGTGAAGGTTGAGTACTTCTAGGAACAGGGCCTGGAGGTGCTTCTGGACAAGCTCAGGGCTCAGGGTTGGCTGGCTTTATTTACAAACACCCAACTGGGGTGTTCTGTTCCAGACTTGGCAGAGTTTTATGCCAATTGTGTGTGTCACCCAAGGTGTGGTGACAAGAGAGACTAGTGGGAAGAAATTGCATTTTGACGCAAAGAAACTGGGTGAAATTTTGGGTGTTCTGGTTATCGGTTTCGATGTGTATGTCAGAGAAGATAAATCCGTGCTTGGAACCGCACGGTTGCTGGAGCTAGCCCAAAAACTGAGTCAGCAAATAGGGCTGAAAACACACCAATTCATCAAAAAGGGTGCCATGTCATCTCTATATCAGTTGCTTTTCTAGTTTATCATCAAGAATGTCATCCCTAGGGGTCAAGAACGCAACTTCGCAGATGCCATGGATCAATGCTTTATTGATCTGCTGGACAGAGGGGAGCAAGTAAACCTCCCAGCCATCATGATCCGCCATATTGCTAGGATTGCAAACACCACCCGGAAACATGACCTAGGGTATGGTTTTCTCTTTACTCTGGTTTTTGAGCATTTTGGGGTGTCTCTTCAGAAGAAAGTAGGGGTGCAGATGATTGATGTAATAGGGAGTAGCACCCTGACGAGGTGTGGTTTTAAATTGATCAAGGGAGAGCAAGCTGCTTCGAAACAGGGGCCTCGAACACCCTTTCCCCCTGTTCCTGGTCCTTCCTCCAGTGAGCCTTCTGTTGATGCCTTGCTTCTGGACCAAACCCGGTTGAAGACCGAGCTCGCTGAGGTTAAAGCTACTCTTGCGGAGGAGAAGGCTCTCAATGCCAAGTGCCATGAGGATCTAATGTCGATTCTTTCAGTCCTCACCGCTAAATTCTCTTTTCCTCCTCCTTGAATCAGCCCTACCCTCTGATCCCTTCCCAGTTCTGTCTTCCCTTATTTTCTAACTTGTTCTCAACACTGTTCTAAATTTCTTGTCTTGCATGGTCTAATAAATTATGGTTATCCTAATCTTGGTTGGTTATGTTTTAATAATCTGCCTTGCTTGTTTCCTATCGTTACTTGTTTGTGCATGACTCGGATAGCCAATATCATTACCGTACCATATACTTGAGTGTATCGCAGGTTATTTTTCCTCTATTACCCAAGTGGTGGTGATTGCAAACACCCTGTTTTCACCTATTTGCTCTGATGCTCCTTTTTCGATGATGCCAAAAGGGGGAAGATAAGGTTGACCATGTTGTTTTTCTTTAGGCTTTAGTTGAGTTGACTTCTTAAAATTTTTCTTTGCTTGTGTTTGTTCTTGTGTGATGACTAGCATGTTTGGTACTAACCGATTTTTGTTCTGATTTTTGTTTTCTTATGAATGGTCAATATGGTCATTTGGTTTGTCATCATCAAGAAGGGGAAAATTGTAGACCCTATCCTTGTGTAATGTAAGGTTTTGATGATAACAAATACAAATGTAATATATACTTGAGTGTGTTGATCGAACAGGTTCCAAATATTATTTGGAATACTTTGAAATTGTTTGGTTAACAATGCTCAAGAATAGGTCTTAAGAACAGGTCCTCAAGATCAGTTAGCTAGCAAGACTTTCCAGAACTTCAGAACAACCTTAAGAACAGTTCTGAGAAGTGTTTGGACTAGCAAGTTAAGTTTCTACAAGATGTCTGGTTGAATCAATAAGAGTCTTTTGTTTTGCTATGGTTTTTATTCTATTAGATTCTTGTTAATATGCCAATTAGAAAGTCTTGATTTAACATTCACTTTGAAATGGCTTTTCTCTTTGAAAAATTTCAGAACACTGTCTCAGAACAGTTCTAAGAACAGGGTGTTCAAGGTGTTTTCAAGCCAAAACTACAAAACTGATTTTTCACGATTTCTTCCTTGATTTTTGGGCTAACGTTTCTGAGATTTTTTTTCTGCTGACTGTTAAGTCCAAAAAGGGTATTTTTGGCTTTGAAAAACTTGGAGAGAATTTCGAGCCTAATTTTTGCTTTATTCTCCAACTAATAACATCTCTATTTTTAGAAAATGGATGAATTTGTGGAGAAAATCATGGGCTTAGTTGCTGAGATTTTGTGGCTGACATTTAGCCGTGTAGCTCAACCAGTTAGTGGGAGAATTGAGCTCACACTTCTCACTTCTTACGGCCCAAGCATTTCTTTTTTAGAAAATACATGTGATTGTTCCAACCGGTTTTTTATTTAAACAAGTCTCCACATTCATTTTTCTTTATTGGTTTTCACAGCAACTTTCAAGAGTTTTATGAGCTAAATTTCCAGAGAGAAAACTGACCAAAGTGTGTGCAAAATTGAGCTTTCCAAATTGGCATACTAGGTGCATATTTGTACCTTACACTAGCTTATTGAGAAGTATTCAAAAGTAAGGTGTTCATCTTATTCTCTCTCTTTCAAATGTGAGTTGAGTGTGTCCAAGTCAAGGGGACTTTTGGACGTGGGGTAACCGGTCTTAGGGAAGACGGTTACGTGTGAGTTATAAGTTGTAACGGTGAGGGTTACATTGTAATGTGTTTCGCCCGAACAGTGAAGTGGTGTGAAAATCCTACAGAGGTTGGTCGTGGTTTTTCATCTCAGTTGGGCTAGAGGTGTTTCCACGTAAAAATCATGTGTTTACTTTCTCTTCTACTTATTTCCGCTGCATTGCCATTTTCTGGGCGTGTTACAAACAGTCTGTCCGAACAGGGTCTGAGCTTGTTTCCAGAAAACTGCGAAAATTTGGCAACATAATTCACCCCCATCTTGTGTTTGTGTACTCTCATTTCTACCAAAGTTGGTGAAAAATCAATTGAAAATTGTCGAAAAAGGCAAAGAAAGAAGTAGAAGACAGAGTATAAGCAGCATAATCTCGAGGAATTATGGAATATATTCAGTAAAGAACAACATCCAAAAGAATTAAACAAAATGATGAGCCCAATTAGAGGAAGAAATATATCAACGGATGAACTTAATTAAACTAGAGGATATTAATGTTGTTCCTTTAGAAGAAATTAGGCGAAAATTGGATTAAAAAAATATAAAAAATTAGCGGATGAAAGTGAGATCAATGAAATCGACGAAGAGCTTAACATTGACGAATTTGAATCCAATTTAGTTAACAATGTTAATCCAAAACCTGAAGAGTTCGGTGAATCATCTAAAAGAATTTTCAATTTTATGAGATCTAGATATGTTTCAGCAGGACGAACATCTAATTTTTTGTTTGGGTTCATCCCAGGAAAATCACATCATTTGAAAAAAATAGTTTTACTCCAATTAGCCAAATTGGTTGCATCTTAAATATCAATGGAGTTCGTAATAGAAAAGAAATATTTGAATATTGAAAAAGGGGTATAAATAGTGTCTTGAACTTGAATACTACATGGTCTGCTGAAAATTTCTTAAATTATATCGAGTATAGTTTTTCTAACATTGTAGTTGAATGATATGAATTATTAGATGAGGAAGGTAAAAATATTAAGAATGATGAAAACACTAGGTGCTATGCACAAAAAATTATATAAGGAAATCGAAACTGAATTTATTAGAGTTAAACTTGATCCCGAAGAAAAGGTTAGAGAATGGCAAAGAAAGATTAATAACATATGGCTTTGGGACAGGAGATATCTGGAAAATTGTATCGCTGAATTTGGTCAATATTATTACAAAATTAGACATAATGAAACCAATCTTGATATGTTTTATGACAAATTGTCTTATTCAATGAATTACATAATCGAAGAAAAATACGTTACATGATTTGAAAAAGTGGATGTCATTGATACCCTTGATCCACGAATCTCGTATTTATGGGTCAATGATCAATGTCTTGATCTTCTAAAGCAAAAGAAAATAAGGAAACAATTCCTAACTTGTTGGGATAATCCTCATCAATGGGGAAATGAACTTTAAAAGAGAAGAGAGAGAAAAAATTTATAAGAAAAGGAGTTTTAACAAGTAAAAGGTAGAAAAGTATAAAAGAAAATATTGTAACAAGTCAAGTCCCAAAAGGTGAACATTTTTAAGAAAGTTGCTTATTATCCTGTAGGGAAAAACAAATGTAAGTATTGCGCATGCGGAGAAGTAGGCATTATGCAAACGAATGCAAAAATAAAAAGAATAGCCAATTTATTGAAACTCTGGCGAGTCTAGATTATTTTAAACTTAGTGAAGAAATAACACTAGATATAGCTCTGAAAAACAACAAGGGAATTGTTGAGATTGTACTGGAGGACGAATATAAAGAAAGTGATTATGAAGAAACTAATCACATGATAGAAAGTAGTTTCCCAATAAGAAATGTTATTCAATTGAACCTTTATGTCTTAAATATTATCATTTCTCGATTAAAGTCTCACTATCCTTAAAATAAAAAGCATGATTAATAACTACGGTTCGAGGTAGGAAACCTAATGAATCTGTGTTGTGTCTGATCTAAGCAAGATGTGATTGAGATTAACAATCTCTGCAAACTGAAAGTTAGAGGAACACCAGAGTCCAACGCCAACTAACTACAGGTGATGGTCAAAACTTTCCAACTAAGACTCTATTCGGCAAAATTAGCGGTTCAAGTAGCGGTTAGCAGTTTAGGTAGCGGATAGCCGTTCAGGTAGCGGATAGCGTTTCTGATTTAGCTGCTAGCGGATAGCTGTTTAGAAGAGCAGTTGAATAAAATGTGTTTGGTAAATTTAGCTGTTGGATTAGCTGATTAATATAAATTGACATAAAAGGATATAGATAATTTCCAAAGATAAAATTTCCAAAGGGTATTTTTTGGTAAAAAATATGAAACACTACTTTTGAATGTAAAACGTTAATACTATTAGCTTTTCAAAAAAGCTACTTAAAACGATAAACTCTACTTGAAATGCTAGTCAAAATACTACGTTACCGAACACTAAAAATTATGTGATGAGTGTATTGACTTAGTCAAAGCGCCAAATGCTACCCAAAACGCTATTGCCGAACACAGCCTAAGTTTCAATTATTTTACTAAGCATGGTAGGCCTATAACCACTGAAAATATAATATTTATGATATAAATAGTAGATTGTGATAACTTGTAACAGTAAATTATTATAAGAAGTCTAATCATTTAAAACAAATATATTTTCTCATAAAATCCTATAATTAGTTTTATTACATATCGTGCCCAAATTAGGGATCTTTCCATAATTTTCAAAAGTTTTGGGCCAAAATTACGAAAACAAAAACTTCAGAAGGTGCTAAAAAATCAAAGTGTAAAACCTGAAGGTACTTAAAAATTAATGCAAAAGAAGCAAGGCTGAAAAAATTAATGTCGAAAACCTCAAGAATGGTGAGTGTAGAATACCCATTATGAGAGACAGCTGGCCAAGGCTTGCATTTACAGTGTGTGTCCACTAGCGGTCGTGGCTACATGTAGAGGACATGAGTGTGGTTGCTTCCAAAACTTGTCTTGGACATTCGAGAGGTGCGCGGAAGGTTTGTGGTGGCCATGGGGCAGCGAACAGCACATTGTAAAGCAATAGCATGAACTTTTTGGAAGTGTAACGGATAGTTGATGAGTTTGCAGCAACTTGATCTTGGCACGTCCAATGCTCAATTGAGGGTGAGGCATGAACTTCCGAGCTCTAATTCTTCAATTTTTCCACGCTTCTAGCTTGAATCACGGGCTTACTCAGTTCAACTTATTTCCTGCAAAATTAGATAAAACAAAGTAAAAATTCCTAAATACTAGAATTAATTACCAGCAAAATCTAGTTAAATGATGATATAAAAATACGATATTCTGATACCGAACAATCAACGAATGGATTTAAAGTACCTTATTTATTATTTATATTTGGTGTTTTTATTACTTAAATTGTCCATATGTTATTTTTTTTTTTTTTTTGGGTGCGGAAGAGGGGCTATGCCCCAAAAAAGAGTTACATTAACTTGTCTTTGCTCTGAGCCATCTAGCCCCCATACAATCAGCCAACAAAACATCTCTTACTTCCCAGGGAGGGGTCGGGAATAGCGTGATACCGAAGTCCCTGTTAATCCCCAGATTTGCTAATCTATCCGCAGTCTGATTAGCTTCCTTGAAACAGTGTACTATCTGGACCCTCCACCCAACTGAATTTATTAGGTCCTTACCCTGTGATAAAAGAACGCGATGAACCTGATACCAAGGTGTGTTTGCTTGCAACATATCCACCAGCACCTGCGAGTCAAGTTGGATCAGGAGATTTGTGATCCCCCGCATACGTGCCAGCTTGAGGCCCCGTAAAACAGCTCGAATCTCTGCCTTCATGGAGGAGCAGGCTCCCAGATGTTCCGTAAATCCCAGAATCCAGCCACCCTTATAGTCTCTTAACACCCCTCCTGCCGCCGCGGGACCGGGGTTACCTTTGGCTGCCCTATCAGTATTAAGGGCTACCCATTCAGGAGGGGGTGATTCCCACCGGATTAGTAGTTCCGTCCCACTGTGTGAGTGATCAGGTCGTAGGCCGATTGCCCTATCCCGAAGCGCATGAAGTATATGGTGGAACTGGGATATTAGAAAGCTACCCTTATCCTTAATTGGTTTCTCGACAGGGTCGAAACAGGCCACACATCTCCATTTCCATATATACCATAATGTGATAAGGAACTTTGACGACCAATGTTCATCTACATGGCTCCCCCGCGTATTGTGGAAGATCCATTCGGTGAAGTCCAGGTCATCTTGCATGAAATTAAGATTCTTGCCTTTAAGGTCCCACCACACCTGAGTCGCTCTCAGGCATTTTCGCAGAACATGTTCTAAATCTTCCGCCATTGTAGGGCAAACTTCGCAATAACGGTGAGTAGCCATTTTTCTCTTGAATCGAGTGGCATTTGTGAGAAGACGTCCATGCAGTATAAGCCAAAGAAATATTTGTATCCGATGAGGAACCGCATACTTCCATGTCCATTTCCACATTGGGTGTGATATTGCGGTGTGCTCATTCCTGATGATAGCTATCGCAGTTTTGAGCTTAAAGTTGCCTGAGGGGTGTGCCACCCAGATGTATTCATCTTCGACTGCTTCCTGGACCAGCTCAACAGAAGTGATACATTGCAGGATGGGATCGGGTAGGAGGTGAGTTAGCCGATCCCATTTCCATCCGCTCCCCTGGTTCCAGTATGCCCTTACTGGCCACTCTAGTTGTGTGTCAGGGATGGCTTGAATCGCATGAGTGATAAGGGTCATCCCATCCAGCCACCTGTCTGTCCAGAATTTTGCTCGTCTTCCATGGCCAACAGCATATCCGAGGCCAACCCGGAATAGTCCTTAGACTTCCTGTAAACCACGCCTAGTGTTCGAGTAGCTTCTATTGGGACGGGATGGTTCCAAATCCGCTCCATGGCAATATTTACTTCTAAGTATTTGTGCCTATATTGATTTCGGTTCCGTGTGGAACCTCCAAGCTAATTTCATTAATAAAGCTGAATTAAGCTGTCGCATTGCTCTCGGCCCCAGGCCCCCATTGGCTTTCTCCTTGGTGACTGTTTCCCAAGAAAGTAGGTGAGGCTTACGTTCCATGGTCGTTCCTCCCCAAAGGAATCTACAGATCTTTCTATCGAGTTCATCACAAACCGAACGCGGAACTCGGGCCGTTTGCATCACGTAAGCGGGAATATTTGTTATGGTTGCTTGTATGAGCGTTGTTCGGCCCGCCAGTGATAGACATTTAGCTTTCCAACCAGCTAGCTTTCGGTCAACCGTTGAGATCATATCTTGAAACGTGGCCTTAGAAGCCCTTCCGTGTAGTGTTGGTACGCCAAGGTACTTACCAAAATCATCCGTTGCTTCCATGTTGAGTGCGGCACCTATGTCCTGCCTCACCCCTTCATCCACATTTGAGGAGAAGAAAATTCTGGACTTAGAGGTATTAAGCTTTTGTCCCGATGCATTGCAAAAAAGCGATAGGACCTGTTGGATACATCGGGCCTGTTGCATTGAGGCAGCAGCAAACAATACGACATCGTCAGCAAACATTAGATGTGAGAGCCTGGGCCCATTACGAGTTATCTGTATAGGGTGCCAATTGCCAGTTTGGCATTCGATTTCAATCATCTGTGAGAGTCTTTCCATGCAACCCACAAAAAGGTATGGAGAGAGAGGATCCCCCCGTCGGATCCCACGTGTGGGCTGGAACCAATCTGTGGTTTCCCCATTCCATAACACATTCAAACAGCTCGACGTGACACAGTTCATTATGACATCAATGAATTGGGTGGGAAGGTCCATCATACTCAGTGACTCTCGTATGAAATCCCATCGCATCCGGTCGTATGCCTTCTCCAATCAATTTTAATGGCGAACCAACCCGTACGCCCCGTCTTACGTCTCATGGAGTGAACAACTTCCTGCATGATGATGATGTTATCAGTTATTTGCCTTCCCGGAACAAAGCCGGATTACAGCAGGGAGATGAGACTCGGTAATACTGTTTTTAATATGTTGACGACGCACTTTGTGACCAGTTTATAGGTGACGTTGCATAGACCTATAGGTCGAAACTGTGTGACATCCTCCGAGTTGGGCATTTTTGGGATAAGAGAGATAAACGTATCGTTCATGCCCTCCGGTAAGGGAGCTCCATTGAGGACATTTAAAGTCAACTGACATACATCACTGGCTACAATGTCCCAGTAACGTTGGAAGAAAATTGCATGAAACCCATCCGGCCTCGGGGCCTTATATGGTCCCATACTCTTTAACGCTTTATAGACTTCCGCCAAAGAAAAATTACGAGCTAGCAGTGACCTTTGTTCCGTTGACAATGAGGGGAATGCACCTGATAGAGTGGGCCTAACATTCGTAACTTCCATTAGTTCGGAGAAGAGATTCTTGAAGTGACCCACCACCATCTACTTGACGCAGGAGGTATCATAGCACCAATCGCCCTCCAAGTTCTTCAAACCTTCAATACGATTGAACCTGCGCCTGATAATAGTGGATGCGTGGAAATAAGTCGTGTTCCTGTCGCCATCCCGAATACGATCTTCGCTTGATTTTTGAAACCAGAACGTTTCAATTTGATTCAAAGTTTGCTCGGGTTCATGTCGAAGATGTTCCTCCAGTTTTAATAGGTACCTCGGGCCGCCATTCTCAATACTGCGTTGGATCCCTTCAATACGTCCCCAGAGTTGGCGTTTCCTCCTGAAAAGGCTGCAAAAATTTCTCGATTCCATTTCGTAAGCACTGTTGTAAGGTTAGTAAGGTTGGGTATGATCGGGACCTGTGTTTACCAGTTGGCCCGAATAACTTGATCGAAATCTTGATATGTCATCCAAGCTGCTTGGAAACGGAAGGGTTTCTTACCCCTCGGCTGGCTGGTAAAGCCCAAGGTAGAGATGAGGAGGGGGTTGTGATCTGAATGAGATTGAATTAAATGTCTGACTGCTCCTTCTTGAAACCTAGTACGCCATTCACGATTACAGAGTGCTCTGTCAAGCCTGGTGCATTTTCGGGTTTCCCAGCAACGCCCTCTGGACCAAGTAAATTTCGATCCCGAAAATCCCAAGTTGATAAGTCCAGTGTTTTCGATCCAAAATTTGAATTTAGTACAGCGTCGAAGCATGTCTGGGCCGCCATGATTGCACTCCTCCATACTAGTTGTTTCGTTAAAGTCCCGGCAACGAGCCAGGGAATCGAGCATTGGGCCAAGAACTGATGGAGTTCTGTCCATAGTCTCTCCCTTGCTTGGACATGGGGATTGGCATACACAATTGCAAGGAACCAGGGTACATGTCGGTTTCCCTTGACTTCCATCGTAACAAACTGTTCGTGTGCACGAATGATCGTAATGCCAAGATCGGTGGGTTTCCAAAGTATCCAAATGCCACCTTGGAAACCTTGCGCCTCCACCCGGAAGCCGCCTTCATAACCGATCTTATCGCACACTGCTTGGGCTCTGGGCTCGAAAATGTGAGTTTCAACCAAGGCAACAATAGATGGGCGTTGCATTCCGATATGTTCTTTTAACATAGTAAGAAATGTAGGGTTCCCAGCTCCCTGCACATTCCAGACCAACACAGTGCATGCATGGGCGTTCGTATTGGATGGATTTTCCGCTACTCTTATAGTTTGATTCATGGTTAAAAAAAGGATGATGTGTGGCCCCTCAAATAAAGGCCTTAGGGGTCAGCCTGTTGGGTTGATCTGCGGTCCGCCCAGGGCTGTCTGTCGCAAAGTCCATTTGCGGTGCATTATCACTATTAGTTCGGTCCAAGCCCATACCTCTATTTGTCACCCGGTTGGGTGCCATCTCTCTAGTGGGCCTCCAATGCCCTCCCGGCGGTTGTGATGGTGTGGGCCGGGTAAATGCACGTGAACCTGTCATATTCGGGGGGGTAGTCCGAGCTCGCGGCCCAGGTCTATTGACACTTCCCCGGCTGGCCTCTGTGTCAGCATCGTTGTGCTGGGTAGGTGGGTTAGTGGGTGGTGAGTATACCGGTGGGCTAAGATTCCTTGGGGCATTTCGGGGCCCAGAGTGAACTGTATCTAACTGGCCTAGGTAGGCCGCTAATCTTGAAGGTTCAACTGGAATGTGGTCCATCTCAGGGATAGCAGTAGGAATATTTTCCTTATCTCCATGATTCTCGGGATCATGATGATCCTGGTCCTCTGCCATATCAGCCATACCTGCAGTTTCCTCCAAAGTGGGAAGAGAATCTTCCTTATTATTCACTTCCCGTTCTTGCAAACTGAGATTTTCATTTAAGGTAGCTTCCGCAACACAGTTCAAATCAATTTCGGTAAGTGCACGAAATTTGGATCCATGATCTTGTTGCCTCTGTAGATTGGTTGTCATCACAGAACTTTCTAAATTGGAATCACCATCCGTTCTGGTCGAAACCCGGTTCGGTTCCATCCGCTGTTCCTCCTGGATTGGACCGTGCCCTGTGGTGTCTCTGTTTCCCGCCGGGCCGTGGTTGCGGTGGGCTCGCCGTCGTGGCGGTTTCTGCACCAGCATCCAACTACCATAGGTTCTGTCATCCGGTGGCATATCAACCTTGCGCAAGGTTGGTTTGTCTGGTTGCGCTAGTGGCCTTTGCATCAGTTTGTGACCATGGTTTGGGTCCTGGTGCAGCGGACATACTTCTTCCCTGTGGCCCTGACGCCCACATTTGAAGCAGATAAGTTTGAGTCCTTCATACTGGATACCCCATACTCTACCATTAAGTCGGAATTTGGATAGAAGAGGTTTTGTTAGATCCACTTCCACACAAAGCCTTGTATATTGCCCACGCTCCACATTTGCTGTTGTGTTATCGACTTTCAAAACCTTACCAATCTTCTACCCGATCTTGTATAATAAGAAGTGCTTATTAAAGTATTCAATGCTCAACCTCGGTATGCGTACCCATGCAGTAAGTGTTGTTATAACATCGTCTTTCGGAACAAAATTGGGCACCCATTCCCTAATGACCAAGTAGTTGTCACCAAGCATCCAGGGGCCATTAGGTAACACGTGGTCATAGTCGTCCATATTGGTGAATCGTGTGACATAGTAGTCACAACCGATATCTATCAAAGAGAAATCACCCTTTAGTGCCCACTTAGTCTTCAACCTCCGCTTTAGTTGTAAGTACCCAATACCCTTGTCAAACATACGAATTATAAGAGCCTTGCGCCATGGGTCACGTAGCATCCGTTTTTCCGCCGCCGTCAACAGTATCGTGGGACACAAGGGATCATCCTCCTGTGGAGGTTCGTCGTCCTCTGACAGATCCTTGTATGTAGCCTCCCTCCAAATCGGGTTGGTTCTCATATCCATATTCAAGTTTGGGTTGTTTTGTTGTAGCATGTCTCGGTAAGATCTAGTTTGCTCATGAAGGATGTTATCGTTCCTTTCCTCACTAGTTTCTGGGACCCGAGGTGATCCCAAATCCATGTCCATGGTTTCACCCTCTGCTGCCGTGGTATCCCCCTGTGAGCGGCCATTCCCTGTGCGTTTCATCTTCTTCATCGATTGTAACAGTTGGTCCACCTCTTCCGTGGTTGGAGTCTTCTCACCGTTCATGACTTGGAGACTTTTTCACTCTGTATGAAACTAAAGATAGATAGTAAGAAATGAACTTAGAAGTATTTTATTGTAATTAATAAGCATATTGATAGATTGTTTTCTTAAGAGAATATTACATTCAAACTTTGCATCATCATATAACGTCATGCAGGGGTAGCAAAGTGCCTGGTCCACATTAGGCCAACTAAGTCGACACATTCCGCATGAGCTCAATTAGTCAATTATGGGTGGTGTATACAAATTCGCCCATTATAATGGACCGTTTAATTTGACCTTACATTTTTGTCAATTTGCTATTGTATTAATTTACATCTTAGATTTGGTTAAATTACATACCAAAAATCTATAACACTAGAATGGACCTGTGCATGACACAATGGTATATTGAAAGTCCAGATGGTAAGTTCTAGAAAAATGTAATGATGTGTATCATGCAATATTTGGTTCATCACCTTTAATTTTTTTATTTGAATTTATTGTAAGAAAATCATGAAGTTAGGAGGTATAAAGAGTTGTTTCTACTGTTTGACAAAGGGATGGGAAGGGCCATCTATTCTCGATATCTTAATATGAAATACAATGCGCATCCAAGTATCCAAACATGCATGTAAACGTAAAGTGAATGTGTGTCATATAATATGAATATCTTCTCCTCCAAAATCCAAATAATTTCAAACCAAGATCTATATATATATCATATATATATATATATATATATATATATATATATATATATATATATATATATATATATATCTTGGTCGTTAACCTCAACACCAACCTTAGTTGGAACTGGAATCAAATCACACACATGGTTGAAATGCAGAATTCCAAATACTAACCTAGCCAATTTATTCACAAGGAAAAGTTTGGCCTAATCTAGACCGGTATTGCATGCCCCATTGCCAGCCTAGCATCATGATTCAAAGTCAGTTAGAATGTGAATTCAATAAAAGAGAATTGGAGAGATTACAGTCATTATTCTATATCATTATAGAGTAATATTATAACTAAACAAAGGTGGATCCGACATGGGTGTAGTGGTGTCACCCAATACCCCCTCCCTTCAAAACATAAAATAATATGTGGTAAAAATTTAAAAAAAATTAGAAGTTTAATATAAAAAAAGATAAGGCAAATGAGAACATGAAATTGCCCCTTGCCCAGCTGTTTTTAGGCAAGTGCTTTACTTCTTGGTTTCGCCATTGTAATTTTTTTTAATTTTCTTCATTTTTGACACCCCTTTTTAAAATTTCTGACTTCGCTACTGCAATAGTAAATGTGGTTACATGTATTCACTCAAGTAGAAATATGAAGGTGTGACTTGGGCATGTTTACAGTTTGACTTCTTATTTTTTTCATCAAGACTATGAATCATATATACCATGGCATTTCATTCCAATTATGTTGAAACTATATTGTATATGATCTATATATGATGTTATTTTATGATAATAGAGTCAAAAAATAAAAGGGTATTAGTGTGTGTTTATTTGTAAAGGAAGACGTAATTATGTAACGTCTCTCCTAGTGTTAGGAAACACTACAGCATCCCGGTCCATTTGAGACCGAAACAATTCGGTCTCCAAAATAGAAAATTCAGTCTCTATTTAATTTTGGAGACCGAACAGAGACCGAAATATATCGGTCTCCAAATGGTTGGTAGCAATTCAAATTTGGAGACCGAGCTTGAAGAAAACGGTCTCGACTTGAGACCAAACCACATCGGTCTCTAATTGAGACCAAAATATTTGGTCTCAACTGGAGACCACACAGTTTGGTCTCTGAATGAGACCGAAGCCTACCGGTCTCCATTTGAGACCAAAGCATACTGGTCTCCATTTGAGACCAAGCCCAGTCGGTCTCCATTTGAGACCAAAGAGAGCCGGTCTCCAGTTGAGACCATGATGGGCCGGTCTCTAGTGGAGACCACTAGCTTCGGTCTTAATTGGAGACCAGATTTCATTTTGGTCTCCACTAGAGACTGCGGTTACTTTTCCATTATGTTGGAGACCGAAATGTCTATTTCGGTCTTACACAAAGACCGAATTGTCTATTTCGGTCTCTAACCTGCACATAATTTTGCACGAATTCCACTCATTTGAACATAGAACCTACATAATTTACACATCATGCTATTCACATGCTCGGGCCACAATTGCCCCTAAATCGAGATACGTGCTATGGCATCCGAAATTTCACCAAAATTTCCAAAGTTTTGTATTCCAGAACCACAACAACTACGTACAACCGTTTCATATCAAACACTTTTCGCAACAACGCCCAAAATGCTTTTCCACCAATCATAAAGTCCCGAGACATATTGAGGTATTCATGTAATTACAACTACGCACCCAACTAAGATAACGGGTACAACCACACATACCTAAATCTATGAGGATGCATGAGAGTTGTCTGCACGGGTGGGGTGGCCAAGGAGCACTGAGAAGCTATCAAACCGAGCATTTAGCTCCAGCAGTCCAATTCTTTGGTCATCCAACTGCTTCTTTGTAGCTTCCAACTCCTCCCTAGTACTCCTCAAATCCTCCTCTATCGAATGTAGTCGAGCTTGAGTCGTCTGCAGCTCATTCTGTGTCGTATGCCATTGATCCTGGAGCTGCGTAACTATTGGGGAGGAATATGCAGAAGAACTGCTGCAGCTAGTACGCCTAGACGTGGTCGGTCTCTCAAACATGGCAGGACCCTCTCTTCCAAGTCCGTATATAGTGCCCTTCTCACTCCAGCCACCACTTGCCTTAAAGAACAGGTGATCATCTGTAGCTGAACCCACTTGCACATCAGTTCCTGCTTTCAATTGCTCATATTTGTCCTGCATCATTAGGATAAATTCAAAAAGTCCATCAAAATAGGGAAAATTAACGAGATTAACTCACTTCAGCATTGAAGACTAACTTGTCATTACACAATTCATATATATTTGTATTTCTGGGAAGAAACGAACAGAGTTCTCCCTAAAAGTTGACAATATCCCAGGCTTAAAGCCATAATTTCTACCTTGCAATACATAAAAAATACAGAACACGTTCGCATGCTCAACGGGCCACATGCCCGGAGTACACCAAGCACACATCTCAACGGATCACACATCCGGAGTATATCACCTCACGTGATAATGATAAAAACACAAATACAAGCAAAGATATTAATATTAACGAAGGAAGGGGATCAAGTGAGCTGGGTGGAAAGAGAAGTCCAAATTTACAAATCAAACATATCTTTCATGTAGTACTTACATAAACACTCTGCGCGTGAGCATCGCACCATCCGTTGACCGTTCTCATCAACCTTTGAATAAGTGGTCGCAAACAATTCAGCAGCAGAAGGTCTTCTTCCCAATTGCTTCGTCTAACAGATACACATATATATGTTTACGTTAGTAGCCTTGAATAATTAATATAACGTATTCCTGTCAATTATTTCAGATATTCATACCAGTCTCTCTGCCCACATTGTCGCTGATATTGACACCTGCCTGTGCCCAATCTTACCCTTCGGTCCCTCTGTCTTGTTCTTCGTGTTCCGCTCAGACCGCTTCTTGAATTCCTGATCAGTTTCCCTCTTGTGTCGCAATGAAGCGTGAAGATCATCCGTCATCCAAGTAATGATCTTGTCCGGAGAGCCCCTCGCGGCCTTGTTCACTATGTCTTTCACCCTTACATGCTCCTTCTGTTGCCATTCTCTTCTGACTAACGCCTCGTGCTCGGGATCCCATGTGAATCGTTGCTGCATGGACAATTCCAAATAATACAATAAAATACGATTACATTGTGTTAGTTTTCCAAAAAACTCAGTAGTGGTCGTTTTTTATGCGTAACTCATAATAAGTGGTCATGTTTTAGACATACTAACGAACAAACACCTAGATTATATATATACATTATGTCAGTTCCAACACCAGTTACATATTTAGACCTTTCTGTTGCATACAAACAAAAAAAACCAACAAGAGGATAGATGACATACTTATTGGCTAAAAGATTGCTTCAGCGACACATATATTTAGTGTACTTTAAATATAGGTGAATGTACAATTATTTGCATGCAGTCATATTTCTGGAAAGAAACGGACAGAGTTCCGCCTAGCAATTGACAATATCCGAGCCTTTAAGCCATACATTATCGTAAAAGAAATACATACAAGTACATAAGATAATCGCACGCTCAACGGGCCACACGCCCGGAGTACACAAAGTACACATCTCCACGGATCACACATCCAAAAAATTAAGAAAAAACAATACATCTCAACTGACCACACCACCAAGTATACTTTAAGCTTTCATATTTCTGTCCCTATGTGTGTGGGGGGGTTTGTGTGTGTCTGTATATTTACATATATATATTCATTTCTGGGAAGAAACGGACAGAGTTCCGCCTAAAAGTTGACCATGTCCCAGGCTTAAAGCCATACATTACTTCCATGCAGTAAATAAAAATACATAACACATTTGCACGCTCAACGGGCCACACGTCCGGAGTACACCAACAATACATCTCACCAGATCACACAACCTCGTCACTAGAATTTACATTCACACACCACCAACTACACTTTAAGCTTTCATATTTGTGTCCCTATGTGTGGGGGGGGTTGTGTATGAGTGTGTATATATACATATATATATTTATTTCTAGGAAGAAATAGACAAAGTTCCGCCAAAAAGTTGACCATATCCTAAACTTAAGACCATACATTACTTCCCTGCATTAAATAAAAGTATAGAACACATTTGCACGCTAAACGGGCCATACGCCCGGAATATACCAAGTACACATCTCCACGGATCATACATCCAGAGCATTGGGGTTTACATCCCATCAATTAAGAGAAAATAATTTACTTATCAATACTTATTGAACTTAAATCAATATTGGTATCATGTACCTAAATCAATGGTAGTATAACGAACATACCATATGGTGAAGTTAAGAAGTATACCTTAAAACAATTCCACCAAAACCTCTTGTGATCCTCAGGGGCATCCCGCCAACACGTGAAGGCGTCCTTGTAAAAAGTTCGAATGGTTTCAGAGATGGCTCGTGCGACATCTCGATGACCAAACCTATGATAGAGCATTGCCAACAAATGAAATTAAAACGTCGTACACATCCGTTTTGTATGTTTTGAATGTTAACGATGCTTACCACATGTCGGTATTCGGCACAAGTCGTACCCTGGTCAATGGGGTGCTAGTGCCTTCCAACGGAAACTCTGGAGGCTGCGTCTCCTGAGAGTCGCACTGGGTGATGGCTCTGCATGAACCATCCATGCGTACCTACTCCTGCGCAATGTTATGAAAATCAGTTAGATAAGTGCATGCATTTGAATTTGAAAATTGTATGCCCAATGACACTAAATATGATACACTGATCAATGTTGGATACTGTGCTATGAAGGTCACAAATTGCATAAACACATTACAGCTGCAACCAATACGCACTCCGGTAGAAAAACACGCAAGTCAAATAACATAACGAATCGAGGGAGAGGATTGTAATAAAAGTTTGCATACATTTAACTTACGGAACAGGGATTCTAAATCATAAAAACACCAGTAGGGCATAAATTAGTGAACGACGTGCACTATGTAAACATTGACTTGGTGAAGTAGTCATCATCATCATCATCAACATTATCATCGTCTTCATCTACTAACCCGCCGTGTCATTCCTCTTTGTATCCACCATCGATGGCATCTACCTCCTCGTCGACAATGTCATCTGTGTCATTTTCCTCTTCTGGACCGATGTCGACATCATCGTCTATGTCAATATCGCCTAAATTAGGCGGGTTGTCGTTTTCATCTATTTGGAATGGTGTGTCCTCTTCGGGGGCATCTATGATTGATCTTGGTTTCATTTTTAACACTGCCCACCAGTCCTTTTTACTGTTATCTTTCATAGGATAAGGCATGAAGCAAACTTACGTGACTTGACTTGCAAGAACAAATGGATCATACTTGGGATATCTCTTCGTGTGATTTACATCGACTAATTTGTATGTATCATGGATAACAACACCATTAATGCAGTCATACCAATCACACTTAAACAAGATCGTCGAATATGAACGAATATCCCCAACATAGTGCAACTCAATTACATCCTGCAGAATGCCATAATATTCCTGTCCATCTGTCCCTTTCACGCAAACACCGTAATTCATTGTTGACTTATTTTGTCCATATTCATATGCATGGAAGTTGAAGCCATTCATGTAATAATGATCCCAATGACGAATATGTCTTTTAGGACCATACGCAAGTGCTCTCACAATATCGTTGTCAACGTTGGAGTGCAAGACCTACATGGCCGTCATAACCACAAATGGTCAAAGATGTTGTCATTAACTGAAAACTACAGAAATGTGTCCGCTGTGTAAGCAAATCACATAGGAGAAATACGTACATACGCTTTGAACCATTCTGGAAATCTATCCTGAAACGTTGACCACACATCCTCGACCCGAACGCGGGGGTTTTATCGGCCCATCTCGAGCTCGAAGATCCTATACAGTGTAATGAGAACATCATACAGTCATGTTCAATGTATGCAAGGTTTGTTCCATATGTAATACAGAAAATTACCGTTCATATTCACCCAACAATCCACAGTTCGATACCACATATGTATGTGCCAATCGATGATCCAAATGATCTAAGAACCGAACACTGCCCTCATTCGGGGCATATCCCACGTTACAGGAGAAAATGTCTGGAAGTTTGACATCAGATTTGTCCTAATCAATGTTCATCACGTTTCTGGGCAAATCTCGTGCCCTAACATCAACACTGACATCAACACTGTCCATCTGTCCCTTTCACGCAAACACCGTAATTCATTGTTGACTTATTTTGTCCATATTCATATGCATGGAAGTTGAAGCCATTCATGTAATAATGATCCCAACGACGAATATGTCTTTTAGGACCATATGCAAGTGCTCTCACAATATTGTTGTCAACGTTGGAGTGCAAGACCTAAATGGCCGTCATAACCACAAATGGTCAAAGATGTTGTCATTAACTGAAAACTACAGAAATGTGTCCTCTGTGTAAGCAAATCACATAGGAGAAATACGTATATACGCTTTGAACCATTCTGCAAATCTATCCTGAAACGTTGACCACACATCCTCGACCCGAACACAGGGGTTTTGTGGGCCCATCTCGAGCTCGAAGATCCTATACAGTGTAATGAGAACATCATACAGTCATGTTCAATGTATGCAAGGTTTGTTCCATATGTAATACAGAAAATTACCGTTCATATTCGCCCAACAATCCACAGTTCGATAGCACATATGTATGCGCCAATCGATGATCCAAATGATCTAAGAACCGAACACTGCCCTCATTCGGGGCATATCCCACATTACGGGAGAAAATGTCTGGAAGTTTGACATCAAATTTGTCCTGATCAATATTCATCACATTTCTGGGCAAATCTCGTGCCCTAACATCAACACTGTCACCAAAATAGTTCACAATGAAGTTCGTGATCTCTTCCATTAAGTACGCATAGCAAATTGAAGGCTCAACACGTGCTTTGTTGCCCACTTTCCTCTTTAAGTGATGAAGGAACCTGTAACCAATAAATGGAAACGTCACTTGTGTACGGAACTGCTGACACGATTTTGATGAAACGTACCATACCTTTCATTGTCATACATCCATTGATATTGAACCAGTCCTCCAAGTTTCAATTCCGTAGGTAAGTGCACAGGTAGATGCTCCATTACATTGAAGAATGCAGGGGGAAAAACTCATTCCAACTTGTATAAAATTTCTGCAATGTTATTCTCTAAACAGACTATATCATCAACATGCAACTTGGAGGAATACAAATCCCGAAAGAACTGGCTAAGCTCAGTTAGAACATTCAAGACGTTTGTTGGTAAGAGATCTCTGAAAGCCAGCGGCAGCAAACGCTGCATGAAGACATGACAATCATGACTTTTCAGGTTATGCAGTGAAGCATTTCTCACGTCAACACACCTACTCAAGTTCGACGCATAACCATCTGGGAATTTCAGTTTATGAATCCATTCACACACCACCTTTCTGTGCTCCTTCTGTAGGACATATGGAGCTTGTGGCATAACTTCTCGCCGGCTTCCTTCACCAGCTTCCACAACGTGAACATTAAGTCTCTTACATTTACAATGAGTAAGCATGTCCTTCCTTGCGTTGAACATCTTTTGTTTTATCTTTAACATTCATCACGGTGTTAATTATTTGCTCAAAAACATTTTTTTCAATGTGCATGACGTTGAGGTTGTGACGTAGTAACAACTTACTCTAATAAGGGAGATCCCAAAATATACTGCGTTTTGTCCAATTGTGAGACTGTCCATAACCATCCACTTTTCCCTTGTGATCTGCTGCCGTTGGGAGCGAAGACACACGACTCCAAACCTACTCCCCGGTCAACATAGGGGGAGGTTCTGAATGATCCTCCCTGTTTTTGTAAAATGCTGATTTATTACGCCAAAATCTATGATCCTTTGGGAGAAATTATCGATGACAGTCAAACCAGGATTGCTTGTTCCCGTGGGCTAGCATGAACGCTTTTATATGTTCCATACAATAGGGGCACGCTAATCTTCCCACAGTCATCCAGCCAGAGAGCATGCCGTAAGCGGGAAAGTCACTCACAATCCAAAGAATGGCAACTTTCAGTAAGAAATTTTGCTTGCGGGACACATCATATGTTGGTATTCCTTCATGCCACAATTGCAAAAGTTCTTCAATAAGAGGTTGCATATATATGTCCAGATTTCCTTTTGGATTCTTTGGACCGGGAATGAGCAGAGCAATAAATATGAATTGCCTTTTCTTACACATCCATGGGGGCAAATTGTAAGGGGTCACAATCACTGGCCAGCATGAATATGTTTGACCGTAATGACCAAATGGTGAGAAGCCATCAGTGCACTAGCCTAACCTTACATTACGTGGTTCGGCAGCGAACGAAGGATAGGAAGCGTCTAGATGTTTCCATGCCTCACTATCCAATGGATGTGCCATGACCCCAGGAGGGCGCTTGTGCTCATGGTGTCATCTCATACTCTCAGCTGTTTTCTTTGTTGCATAAAGACGCTGTAATCGAGGTCCAATGGGGAAATATATTAGTTGCTTCCTCGGGATTTGCCTTCCTTCTTTGCTCCTCCTCGAATATCTCCCTTCATCACAAAAAGTGCATCTATGGAGGGCAGCTGCCTCCTTCCAGAATAACATGCAACCATTGGGGCAAACATCTATTTTACGGTGTGGAAGTTCAAGACCCACAAGCAACTTCTTAATTTCATAGTAATTGCCAACCATGTCATTGTTATTTGGGCATATCTCCTTCATAAAGGATGCAATACCATCAACCGCTCGATGGGGTAGATTATATTCACATTTAAGATTGGTAAGCCGTGCAATAGCTTTTAGTAGTGACATTTAGCATCCCTCGTACAATGGTCTCTTTGCTGCCTTGAGGAGTTCAAGGAATCTTTTCGCCTCTAGTATTGGTTCATGCTCCTCATTGTGGGCCAGCTCTTGTAATAATGCGGATGACGTATGTGGGTATGCATCCATCACCATATCCCTCATAAGGTTGGGTAGTACCTGTGCATTGGATGAGGAAGTTGCAGCTCTATCATCTTCGAGGAACGTTTCACCATGATGCACCCACCTGTAATAGTTAGGTTGAAACCCTCACTGGTACAAATGTAACTTGATTGTGTCCACATCAAGGTATGGTACACTGCGGCACTTCACGCAGGGGCACTTCATTTTTTGGCACCTCTGAAACTCTTCTTGTGCACAGGCAAACTTAATGAAGTCATCCACTTTCTGAACGAATGTCTTGCTTAGATACTTCCCGTCTAGTCTATTGTACATCCACACCCGACTTGGATCCATTGTCTCAGGAGGATCTGTATATATTACTAGCCAAGCATACATTTTTTCATACATACATAAGTATATGTAGATAAATACATACATACATATATACGTACATATATATATATATATATATATATATATATATATATATATATATATATATATATATACACACACATATACATACATATGTACACACATATACATATATACATATATGTACATACATATATACAGGCATACATATATATATGATGTATGTATGTATATAATATATATATATATATATATATATATATATATATAATATATATATATATGTATGTATACATACATACATACATACATACATAAACTCATCCTCGTTTATGCATATGTACATACATACATACATACATACATGTACACATATGTGTGTGTGTGTGTGGTGTGTTTACGTACGTGTGCCTATGTGTGTGTGTGTGATATATATATATATATATATATATATATATATATATATGTGTGTGTGTGTGTGTGTGTGTGTGTGTGTGTGTGTGTGTGTGTGTGTGTGTGTGTGTGTGTGTACATATACATATATATGTGTGTATATGTATAAACATGTATATGTGTGTGTATATATATATGTACGAGCGTTTTTTTTCTTAATTTTTAAAATTCTTGATAATTATGTTCGCCAATTCACAATATCTTAATAAAATATTTAATTATAAATTATTTCTTGTAATAATGTTATTAGTTGGAGGACAAAAGTTTGTTTCTTAAATGTGGTAATGAAGACCAAAGTTCAGCAAATTTATGATAGGTGGCCTAATTAATTTTGTTGATAGAAATTATGAAGACATTTAGTTTAGGATCAATACCTAACAAATTTACAGTGTTAAAGGATTATCGCTGGAGCTGAGTTTGGTTCCTCTCTTTATTAATATGTTATCTCAATTTTAAAGGACATTTAGTTTAGGATAATCTTGGGAACTTTCTGATGTGTCATGTGCTGCATCAACTTTGATGCGTAAGCCATGAAAGAACTCGACCAATGGCGTTGGTTCGCAATCTGATCTGTACTCAGCTTGCAGGCAGTAATGAACCAGAGTCAAAACAGAGAGATATGAATCGGATAAATGCCAAGCCACCACCCAAGCTATTTTAGGGATCCACCCTCTAAATCATAAAGGCTAGGCCACCGGAATCGGATTAAAAGAAACCGGTCTCATTAACAATCGGTTTGGATTGATTAAAGAGAGATTTGAGAGAGTTGAGTCTGAAATTCAAAAATAGAAGTTTCATTCATCAAATGCCTCCTTGAATAAGCAGCCAAGTAGGCATATATACACATCCTAAGCAAGTAAGCAAGTAATTCATCAAATGAACGCATCGAGCAAAGAGTTTCGCCTTTTTGTCCAGAGATGTTACAATGTACCTTTAACTAGCAAAGTGAGGCAGGGAGGAAGTCAGCAGTAAAGGTTGAGGGTCTGGGTCCTCTTCCAGGTAGCCCTGCGAGAAACACACAAGTGAGGTATTTTAACGAACACCTGGCGTACAATTCACTATGATAACCAAATGAAAGAATTTCCACGAATGGGAGGCAAATCACGGTTTCCTGCTCAGACATGAAGCAAATCACAGGGATGGGGAATCGAAGCAATGCCAACAACAACCCTAGAATCCTCAAATCGGCACCTCAAGTCGGACCAGGCTACACCAAAATGAGTGATGCCGCACGAATGGGAGGAGAACAACCAGAACGCGGCATCAGCATATATGCGACCGATGACTGAGATGGGAGCCATACCTGGGTGGGTTGCCGGGGCTTCGAAGCTGCGACCGATGACCGAGCAGCTTGAAGGAGGAAGGAAGTGAGTGAGTGAGAGAGCGGAAGCTTGAAGGAGGATGCCGGCGGAGTGACTGACAGGGCGGAGACCAGAGAGCAGGGAGGACAGAGCGCGAACGAGGTGAAATGGTGGAGTTTGAGTGAGGAGTGCTCGCGCTCGAGGACCTGGTTCTGATTTTCTCCCAAAGCTAGAGACCGAGGTATTTTGGTCTCAATTGGAGACCGAAATACATAAGCGGTCTCTAAATCTGAGTCCAAAAATGATTTTCGTCTCTGATGGAGACCAACCCTAGAGTTCGGTCTCAAATACAGAGACCAAAATTATATTGGGTCTGCAATTGTTGAGACGAAACGTTCCATTGGTCTCAAGTAGAGACCACATTTTTTGCTTGGTCTCTAAATCTGAAGCCGAAAATTACAATTACTTTTTGTGATTGGAGACCGAATATGTAGTTGGTCTCAAATGGAGACCGAATCCACATTTCGGTCTCTGACTTAATTGCATTTTGAAACCGAAATATTTGGTCTTCAATTTTATTTTGAGACTAACATATTTTTCGGTCTCTGAAAATGACCAGACCCTTCTCAAATAGTGAACCTCCTTGGAGACCGAAATCCTTTTGGTCTCTAATCGAAACCGGGTTTGGATTATGGTCTCTGAAGCTGAGACTGGAAACCATTTCGGTCTCCACTGAATTTAAATTTGAGAGCAAAATTTGTGTTGGTCTCCGAAATCTGAGACCGAAAATTATGTTGGTCTCTAGTTGAGATCGCGTAATGTTTCGGTCTCCAAAATCTGAGACCGAAATTTATGCTGGTCTCAAGTAGAGACCGTATAGTAATTTTCGGTCTCCAAATTGACTTTAATTTGATACCAGAGTTTTCGGTCTCTGAATTCGGTCTCCAGACTTAATCAGAGATAGATTTTGATTTCGATCTCTAAACTCCGGTCTCAATTGGACCGGATTCTTGTAGTGAAATGATGATTAATAATTGTTGTTATAAGGGATAAAGTAAAAGGAAAATCAAATAATAGATATATGACATTTAGTAATTATATCATAGATAAAAACTATTGTTTTTTGCTGTCCTGGCCCAACTGGTCGAATAGGTTTT